>CAHIKZ030000444.1:310000-517500 GCA_903632075.3 Acanthosepion pharaonis
AACATATTTGTGGTCATCATATTTTAATAACTTTTGGTTTCTGACTGAAAGTATAGCTTTATTTTAGTACAATGGTACAAATAAAATGCCTGGTTGGATCACTCACTTTTTGTTACTGAACAGCTAGACAAACTTGTTCAGCCCAAAGCAAGGTGACATTTATTTCAGGAAATAATACATTATTTTTAAAAATTTTTCATTTTATTTATTTATTTCTTGAAAATATGGAAATCCATATTGCAAACAAGGGAGATAATATTTTTAACTTCATGTTCAGACTTTTTTTGAATTTATTTTAATAGGATTATGAAATACTTTTGTATTTTTATATAAAAAAAAATATTTATAACACAATGTGCAAGATGATATTCAATAAAATACTGTCAATTAGACTTGTCTTTTGTTTTAAAGTGCTTGAGATTGTTATAAAATTGTTACATTATTTCATTTTACATTGATTTTTGTTATTTTATATTGTCTAGTTATATAAGCCCTATTGATACTAAGTGTATCTTTTAAGAATTTACAAGAGTAAAAGAAGTTTAATTTGAAAATAGAGGACTGTAATAAAAAGGAAGTTAGCATTGTCCAAACAGTTAAAGTCATGAATAATACATGGTTTTGACTAAAAAATGTGGAATAAAGTTATATTGATATCTTAGTTTAGTACAAAACATGTGTAGCCTGACTTCTGGCTCAGAAAATCGGTATTTAAAATCACAGGCTTTGAATACCTTAAATAATTACATAACTATTACCAACAATTTAAGACTTTGTTTACAAAAATATGTAATAAAATAGGAGGGAGGTAGATTTACCAAAAATGAGAAGAGAGAAGGATCACAACTGGAAAAGATAGTAATTTCTACTAAAATTACTATTTCAGGTATGTTGTAATTATATTTGTAATAAAGTATTCCAAATCAAAATATATTAATATGATAAAGCAGTCATAAGATTAGCCCAAATATATTTTTAAAAGGATGTGTGTACTATTTACATTGTTTGGACTGTTGTACTCAGCTTTATTGCGAAATTCATGCCGTTTTGGTAACTATATGCTTCTACAGGTGATATACATTGAAATATCAAACTGAACCCTTTAATTAGTCCACTGGGGAGTAGATTGTTCTAATTCCCTGTACCATGCCTTTTTGGGGGTATCTCAGTAACTCAACTCTCCAAGTTTTGAACTCACAATTCTCAGGATCAAGTTACTTTTTGGGTCACTCAATTTTATCCACAAGGCCATATGTCCTTGGGATGAAACCTGAATATGACAATAGTCCAAACAAAGTAAATAATATCAAAAGTTACAATACATCTCAAAAATATAAACAACTAGCAGCAGAGCCGGTGTTGCCCGGGAATGTAACAGTAAGAGATAAATCAAGTATCAACCCTCATAAAGACTGAAAAATAAAATTGACAAAGATTATTGTTTAAGGTTGATGCGCACACATGTCTTAATTAATTTTTTTTTTTTTTTTTTTTTTTTTTTTACGAATTGGTCAAACAAAAACATTGTTTTCAATTGTTATGGATCTACCGATTGAATAGAATTTTATTATAAACAATTGTCTTGTAAATGGAATTTTAAAGCATTCTGTATTTAAAAATAAAGAAAAGTGTGCAAGACAATAAGAAACACTACCTGCCCCCAAAAAAGTGAAGTTTTGTTGAAATCGGTTGAAAAATGTAGGAAATCCGATCCCATATATAAATGAACACACACACACACACAAACAACCTGGGTTTTATAAGTATAACTCGATATGAATTGTACTGCTTTCATTCTCGTGATGCCTCTTAATCGTGTTTTCAAATTGATTTCATGCAAAAACAATTGTATTTTTCCAATATTTGGCACTGTTAGAACCACCGCAAGGTAATTTTACATAGTCCTGTGAAATTTTGTTGAAATCGGTTGAAAAATGTAGGAAATCCGATCCAATATATAAACGTACAGACACACACACACACACAATCTGCGTTTTATAATAAGTAAGATGTGTATATCTCTCTATATTAGTTTGCCTTATATATAATATATATATATATATCTATATATCTCAAACTTAGTATAAGGGAAAATGAGAAAATTGGTGATCAATTGCTGAAACCACCCAATGAGGACACAACATTTATGGAAATATTCATCTATCAAACTGTACTGAATGTAACATCAGTCAGCAAAAAGTAACAAATACTATTTTTATTAATCATATATATATATATATATATAATCGCACACACACACACACACACACACACACACACAGAGGGTGCGATGAGCAAATTGCTGCCATTTTATATTTTTAATTTTGCACATTTGTTTTGATTTTTGTCAACTGCACAGCATAGTAGGGTCAGTTGGGCACCATCTGTAAGAAAAAGAGCGCCATGATGCAATTCTCTCTGCTAGAAATTTAAAAATGCCATGCTGTACTGCCTAGCATTTGCGCCGGAAACTCCAATATGAACATTTCAATAGTGTTTGGGTGTCAATCTGAGGACAGTGCAGAGAATTTGGAAAGAGTTGGATGATTCTAATGGTGATTATGGAATTATAGCAGCTCAGAAAACTCATTCTGATTGTTCTAAAAAAAAAAAACTCAAATTTGTTAGTGAGATCCATGCCATGATTGAAAACAATCCCTCCAAGTCAACTGGGTCCATAGCCAGTGGGAGTAGTGCTGCCGTTGGTCAAGAGGTAGGCTGCTGGAAGACCTATGCCTGCCAACAAGACTCTGCACCATGCTACATAAGCAGAACCCCGTCATGGCTGTCTGACAATTTCTGCAACCACATCTTCCCATTTATCTGGCCACCTAACTCCCCAGACTGTAACCCCCTTGATTATTATGTGTTGGGTGCAGTTGAGTGATAGACCATCAAAACTCCTTGTAACACCAAAAATGAATCAGAGGCTTGGGTTGAAGCCAATGGCAATTTTATTGAATAAATTTACTCTATTGTATTTCAAGATATTTTTGTGTAATTTTAGTTAATATATCTATTAAAATTAAATCTCACTATTATTTTTTTTTATTTTTTAATTTAGACGACAATTTATCCATCGCACCCTGTGTGTGTGTGTGTGTGTATGTATATATATATATATATATATATATATATATATATATATGAATATAAAATTTGTCATGTAAACATTTGGTGTTACCTTCAGCTTCTCAACTCCAGAGTTTAAAGAACAAATAGAAAATACTTATAACTTTAACATGTTTAGCTTTTATTTAAGTTTCATCAGAAAATGAAATATGGAAGAGAAAATAAGTATTTTTATTTTTGTGTTTTTTGTTTTTCATTTGATAAGCAGACCTTGTTTATCTGAAATACAAAAATAAAAATGCCAGATTTTTCTTTCCTCTTCCATATTTCAATATTTTTATTTACAATTGCAAAATGTTAAATTTATAAACACTTCCTATGTTTTCCTATCATTCTGCCAGATTCTAATCCATATTTGATCCAATTCATATATACACACACATGAGGCAAAAGGAAGACTTAGCCATTGAGTTTTGTCCTCTGATGGACTTTATTAAGGCAAATGTAAGATTTTATTTTGCAACAAGTATAAATAAAAATGTTAGCTTTTCAAAGTTTTTAAATTTAAGAATGGTCGTAAATATTCATCAGGCTAATTGAAAAATTAAAGTAAATTATGGAAGATACTAAGTGACATAATTTAATGCCTCATAAACAAAAATGAGTAAATGAAAATTTTTTTTTATGATGTAATTATTATTTATATTATTTTAGTTTGGGATTAATTTATGTATTATATATTTTAAATCATAGAAGGTTATGAATTGAACTGTTTTCTTTTAATTTTTTAATATTTTTATAGTCATGTACGTTGGATTGGGAAAGAAGTACTTCTTTCAGGAATGAAGATATTTGAAAAAATCCTGGTCACAGATTTATATTTTGATAAGATTCAATAGTGGCACTGTTAAGAATTTTCCATCTAAGTAAGTTACTTTCTTTTTTAATAAGTATGGCATTTGTTAGATCAAAGTTGTGGTTGAATTTATTTCTATGTATGACTAATGGATTTGATAAATTGTGATCCTTCTTATGTTCATAGATGTTTATCAAGTATATTGTAAGGAGCAGTAGTGACAGTTTATTTTGTGTGTGTGTGTATATATATATATATATATATATACACACACTTCAGAATTATTACTGTTATGGATATTCTTGGTTCTGATCAGATCCATAATAGTTTTGGATGTGATTGTAATTATTTTGATATTAAGATTGGATAAATTGTTTTGGATAGTAGATGTTAAAGAGTTAGTATTATATACCTATTTTTATCTTGTTTATTGGTGTTGATAAAAATCTGTCAGAGGATGAAATGAGTTAACTAAGTTTTCCTTTTGTCTTTATTCATATTGTCCTTTTACAGATATATATTTTTAGTTATATCTGAAATTTTACATACAATTATATATATGTGTTTCATATATATAATAGTATTGTCTTTTTTTATCAAGATTAATTTTTTTTGTCATATATGAAATAATGCTAAGAGGAAAGCTTATAACATTCACAAAAATGAAAAAACTTTGATAAACTTAGGACACATTTTCACTTACTGATAATGACTAGAAATGAATTTATGAAATCTGGTAAAATTTGTCACTTTTACACTGTACATAGATTTCCACAAACTACATGTATAAGTGGGATTTAATGTTTGATTAAAGACCAATGAATATCCTTTAAGTTTTTCTTTTTATATTTCAGACCACTTTCCTGATTTTCATAGAAAATTCAAATATAAATTGTCCAATGTCTAAGTTTGTCTGACTTTCATAAGATTTATTAATATGACAATTTCCCCCATCACTAGAAGAATCTATTACATACAGATAGGTAAATTTCCTATACAAATACAGTCAACATAGTAAAAAAATTTTTTTTGCAATATCTATCTTAAATTATTATTGCTGTTAATGGATAATAATTTTATTTCATTGTATTATAAAATGTCAAAGCATGTTTATGGTATAGGTAATTTAGTTGTAATAATTTAAATATAACACTACAATCTATTGATGTTTCAATAAATATTAAATTGATTATTATATTTTGAACAAAAAGTAAAACAGTTTTCAAATAGAACTTGCCTGAATACATTCCAATACCAGTTTGTATAATTGTACTACTGAAACCATAGTTCATAAATATAAAATATTTTGTTTGTTTAGGTGTACAGAATATAAATAAATTCTTAAAGAAATTAATCAAATTTTTCTGTTAATTTCATTGTTGACACAGCCCTGTTCAGAAAAGTTAATATCAAGAAAATTGGTTTGTAAACTTGGATCTCATTAGTTTAGTTTTATAGTGTACTTTCATATTACTTTTCAGTCGGCTTACAGCCGTATCATTTTGAGACATCAGTTCTTGTCTGATCACTGAAGTTAAGCAATGTTGAACCTGGTCAGTACCTAGATGGGTGACCATGTGGGAATACCAGGTTCTGTAAGCTTGGAAGTGCATGTATTGCAATAGGTAAAGTCTCAGAATGAGAAATTAGAGAGCTGAGTTCAAATTCCAGTCTGGATTGTTATATTCACTTACATGCAAATACCCTTGGGAAAATCTTCTCCTCCCATCTAAGAGTTAAATAGTAAGACTTGTATCAGAAAATTATTATTATTTCTAAAAAATTCTTAAATCCAAAAATATGTTTCAGGTTTAAATAACCTCAAAAGAGTTGATAAGCTGTAAAAAAAAAATCAATCAATTAAAACCTTTCAGTAAATATATAAAGATTGTATTTTCTACCAGTTTAGTTGTACTATATTCATAATATTGTTGCATTAATTCATGTTGGTGGCTAATTTGCAAATTAGCCAGATGGAATTTGTATTTTTTTCCTTGCTTGTCATCAGATATTTATTTTTGATAATTGTTGATATTTCTCAACTATTTCTGGTTTTTGAATAATTTTAATTTTAAAATCCATTTAATTTCTTATTGAATATTCCATAAAGTTTTACCTATTCAATGAAAATAACACTGGAAACTTCAATTAATATTTAATTAATAAAGAAAAATGTGGGATTAAAATACATTCTTTTTCTTACATTGAAATAAGATACAAATAGAAGATATTTACATTATTTATATTCAAACTGATTTCCTCACCTTAATTGATATTATCAGTATTTTGACCATTGAGTCCTTCAGCCTAGAAGATTATAGTGTTGGTTTGTGAATTTGGTGGCATAGTAATTGTGAGTTCAATCCCTGGGCCAGGTAGAACAGACTTAGTGAAAGCAACACTAGCAAAAACTGATGAATACTTAAAAAAATAAAGAATAAGATAGTGTAATGAATATCTATTCATGTAGATTGAATAAAGGGTTTACTTTGAAATTTTCTAAAGGTTACCCTGATCAACAGACACCTTAAGATGGCCAGAGATCATAATGCCCAAAATGTAATAAGAACAATAAAAATATGCACATTAATCCAACTGTAGATAAGATAAATTACTTCTTATCGTAGAATTTCAAACAAAAAATAGTGTAGTTTATACAAAGTCCAGGTGTGGCAGAAGGGAGCTGAGTAGAATAGTTATTTTTTAATTCATTATTCATATGCCAAAATTCCATGAAGATACTCATATTCAGGTTTCTTGTTTGTTTTTTTTATAAATCATTATTAAAGCAAGGTCAGTAACATTCTCTTTCTTTTTTTTCTCCTCATTTTTTTCAGTTTTCCTTTTTACTGAGGATGATGTGAAATAACTTGTTAATCAAATATTAATTGTGTATGAATATATTTTGGAATTTTTATTTTTATTTTGTCTGATGAACAAGAATTTCTTTTCCTATTTTTCAAAAGTATTCTTTGTATATAACAATTGACATATTTCACTTGAATATCTGATATTTATTTATTTTTTTACATCCAAATATTCATGTTTTTTAAAATATTCTTACTTATTTTGAAAATTATTTTTGCCATCATTTGTGTTTCTAGTCAGTAAAAATTCATCAAATTCTTACTTTAATTTTTATTTCATTTATTCTAAGTGTTGAAATATTAACAACTATGATTGTAACATTTCTGATGAAGCTTGAACATATCTAAGTATAAGGTGCTATATTCCATCATTATTCCCTCTCTCATATATATATATATATATATAAATAAAAAGAAAGAACAGTAAGATATATAATCTGGTGTTCTTATAGATATTTTCATTTTTACAAAATAGTGCTCAATGTAAATTTACAGAACATTAATATTATAAATTAACTGATTTAAAATATATATATATATATATGTGTGTGTGTGTGTGTATGAAAGAGGTGATGATGATGGATATACCATGTATATTTGTTAATTCACTGTATTGCTGTCCATGTGACTACTACTGTTGATATATTGTTAATACTGCTGCTAATAATACTCAAGTTTTGTTTATTGCACTGTCAATGTTTGGAAGTTTAACAGGTTATGGGCCCAGCACACTTTCACTATATATTTTTGCTTTTTGTCCAATTGAATTTTCATTATTTAATACAATAATAATGGCAAATAAAAACATAAGATTCAGTTTATTATGAAGAGATACTCATTCACATATCTCTAGCATGAAGAAGTCAATTAAATCCCTGAGTTTAATTGGTTTCTGTGATACTCAATAGGGTCATTCTAAAAAGCTTTGTAGTATTACTGGTTTGGGCTTTCAACTGTTGCCAAATAGTTGGTTAATATACACTTTGGAAATATGGTAAACTGTTATGGTATCCATTTGCAAGACAACATATAGCTTTAGTAGAATCTTTGGAATATAAATCATGTTTAAGGTGCTGCACTCTATGATACATGTGGACTCATGTATGTATACACACACACACACACAATTCTATATATATATATATATATATATATATATATTGAACAAGTGCATTAGTTTGATATATTGCTATGTGAATACTAATATAAGTAATATTGTGGATACTACTGCTAATAAAACTGCTCTTTGTTCCATCATCAAGTCTAACAATGTTTGGAATCTAATAGTTTCTTCTCTTACACTTCTTACCTGTGGAACTCTCTTTGGGCTTCTTCCTTTCCTCTCATCTATGATCTTTAAAAATTTAAATGTAATGTTAATAATCATCTTCAGTCTTTTTGAATCTTGTTTTTTATTGTCTTTTCTACTCAGTAATTTTTTTCTCAGCCTATTTCTCTTTCACTAACCTCTTGCATCTTAGTAGCTTTATTGCCTTGCTTCAGGTGAAATATTTTTTTTAAAAAAAAAGTCTAATGCTAAGGCTTTAGTAAATTTTTTTTTCACAATTTGGTTTCTGTATTTTCTTTTATTGGATATCTTTTTGTCCTTTGTTTCAAGTGGTTCTTTGAAATTCTGTTTTTTTTTTTTTATCAATTACTATGCTTGTCCTCTTGTCTGTTTAAACAATTTTATATCTCTTTGAAGCATAAAGCTCCTTATAATTTTAAACATATTGAATTTATTATTACTTTTTCTGTCCACTGTTTCTTTAACAGTCATAATTAACTATAATGTACTTAGTTCTACCATTCCAGTATACTCTATAGAAAATAAAGCATCTTTCTCAATCTGCACACCTTGCAATTTCCCATCATGCATTTTTGTTGTGCTTTCCTCTTGTATGACTTTCTTGCCCTCTCACTTGGACAGCTTTACACCTCTCTCTCTCTACTTACATTTTTCTCTTATAAAAATTTATGTGAAAAAATATACTCCCTGCTTCTTTTCATCATCTAAATTGAAGACATTCTCAACTAATGAGGTGTTCAGATAGGGTGGTTCTGATAAGCCTTGCTTCTGAGCCTATGGTGGTACTATACCTGCTTCAGGGTTTTAAAAAAAAAGGAATGTACTGTGAAAGGAAAGCTTGAAAAAAGAACTCTTTCTTTCTCAAGATTATTTTCAACCAATCAGGACAAACTTGAGGTTTGAATTTTAATAAGTAGCCCACTGAGCGATTTGGAATGAATATAATGGAAGTGGCCAACTGGCATGAATCATTGTTCTTCATGATATAAGTTGGAAAAAGTAACCAGGAGTGACAAAGTCAGAAGATCAAGTTATCTATCAGCCATAAAAGGAAAGAGCTGAATTCCAAGATACCACTAACTTGCAAACAATTCTGGAACATCACATAAAACCATAAAATATAATTTTGAACTTATATATTTGAAATTAACCCACAATTGATAATACTAAGCAACTCACTGACTCACTACAACTATAATTTAGCAAGGCTATACTAACTTTTGAAAGTTTACCACGAATGACATTTATTTGGACAATTCCTTGCATTCAACAATGGGAATTCCTGCTAATCATCTTTTAACTTTCAAACAATGAAATTTGACAATACTTCATGACACATTACACCCTCTTCCAAGGACTTTTATAATTTCTACTACAGTAAGTCTCCACTCTCTTATGAACTTGTTTTTCTACCTAGCTTAATTTCTTTATTTTGAATATTTAGAGCAAATCTCTACATGTATTTCCTTTCTCAGAAAATATCTAAGCAAATAAAACATTCTTTTTGTTTCAATTTCAAGCTGAGTAACAGTTATTTTATTTTGCAAATAAAGAAGTGTTAATTGATATTTTCTTTTTTTTGTATTTGGTGAAAATATTCATACTTCCTCTCTGTTTCTACTTAGATATTTTCTTTCTATATATGTACATCATTTACATTCAAACTATTGTCCTTCTCTGTATTGTTATCAACATTTCAGCCATTATACCTTCTAACCTTCAAATATTTGTTGATCCAGGTAACCTTAAAGGAATGGTGAAATGAAATTTTTATTTAATCCATGGGGTTAGATTTTTCTTGTTCCATTGAATGTGTCTAAAGATATCTTGTCTTGTTCTTATTTAGTACTGCTTAGTTATTACTTGAGTCTAAATCTAAACTACCCAACCCAGAGATAGATGTCACCAAATTCATGAACCAACACTAAGCAGTAATAGAATAAAACAATTGGAGGTTTACAGAAAATCTAGGAACAAGAAAGAACTTATAAATTTTTATTCCCACCACTGTAACAGGATAAAATCTGGAATAATTATAGGAATCTATTTAAGAGCATTAAGAATCAGAAGCCTTCGGTACTTACCTAAAGAAGAAGTATACATAGAAATCACTTTCAAAAACCTCCAATATCCACATTATTTCATCTACAATGCTAAGAGAAAGACAAGATATACAATCTTAAAAAAGATAACATTATTAATAACAATGACAATACACTAGATAAAAACAGACATATAATATTACCTACTAGCTTCTTAATATCTACTATCCAAAACAATTTATTCAATACTAACAATATCAAAATAATTACAAAATTATTATGGATATGATCAGAACTAAAAATATCCTTAACAAATAAAGACAATATATTCCTACAAATGAAATATTGTGATAAGAACACAGATAAGGGTAATAGTTTGAATGTAAATAATAATTTCTCATTCAAGAAATTCAGACAGGAATATTTACCATTCAATGGTAATACATGAAGCTCATAGAATATAATTAGAATTGGTAATATTTAGTCATGGATAACTTTATCAATACATTATTTTAGAATTGACCAGGAAATAATAAGGCAGAAGATGAGAAATCTTTTTTTTATGAAGAATAATGCCATTATTCATTTTTTGAAAATATCTGAAGGATTTTATAAAATCTCCTGGTGGTGGAGCTTATAACCACATCATGTTGAAACATTGGTTCCCATATGATCACCAAAGTTAAGCAATGTCGAGACTGGTCAGTACCTAGATGGGTAGTTTCTTGGGAGTACCAGGTGTTATAACCTTGGATATATGGGTGATGTAATGAATAATGCCTCAGAATTGTTAATTGGAGAGCCAAGTTCCAATTCCAGTTAGGTTCATTATATTCACTCACGCACAAATACCCTTCAGTAAGATATGAATCCACCTTTTCTCCCCCTGCCATCTATGAGTTTATTAGTAAGGCTTGCATCAGTAAATCATTATCTCCATAAAAAACTCTTAGAATCTAAAATATTTCTGGCTTTAAATAACCTGCAAAAGGTTGATAAACTTTAAAAAAATAATCAATCAGTAAAAATCCCCTGGAGCTTTATTTGCTATTTTTAAATTAACATCTATATTAAATAATAAAAAATCAGAAACTATCTGGCTACATTACCTTATGCTTGTTGTTAGAATTCCTTACTGTTTTATAAAATGTAATGGACACATATGTCTATGTGGTTAGAATGTTTGCTTTCTGACCATGAGGTTCAGCTTCAAATCCTACCATGATTGATTTATCAGAAAGGTGGTTTCTTGATGTTATCAGCCTGACATTGTGAGTTCAAATTGGGTAAACAGAACTAATTGGGAGCTGTCAATGGTTATGCTAACACAAAGTCACAAGTCATTGTGACTGAGAGTTTGAGTATACTGACATTGTTCAGACTGTTGATCATGACAGATAATGTACTCTCTCCCAGTAACTGTAGCTAAGTTGCAGTATAAACCACAAATGTGCCTAAGCAGGCATCTGCAACAGGGATTGGTTAGCCACCCTAGTAGACAGGCATAAACAGATATGAGTGATCAGTCATTATATTTATATTTATAAAATGTCATGATATATAGAGTTAACCTCTCTGTTATAAAAAGGTTTAATTCTGAGCAACTTGTCTATTCTGACATAAGTTGAATACCTCCTATTGTGAGTTTCAGTAATAATAGTATTATTTGATACCATTGTCTGAAAAAATGTTTTTCTTTGTTTTTAAGAATCATAAAATATAGCAATAAAAAGGAATTTTTTACTTATGCATATTGCCTTGTCAAAAGTGTACTTTATGCTTTAAAAGCTGTTGTATACACAACTACAGTGTTCACAGCCAACATGGAAATTTGAAATCATGGAATTAGGAAAGAAATAAGAAATAGTTACTTATGAAAAATTGGGAAATTGTTAGGGAATTTTGGTTTAATGTCTGGAAAATCTTAAAAGTTTAAATGACATTTTTTATTATATACTTTTTAGATAGGAAATTGTTTGAAAATAAATTCTAAATGTTATATGATAGTTATTTGTTTTATAGAATTAGTAATATTTGAATAAACAAATATCTTCTTTCAATTCTGAAAGATGGACTAAAGTCTTAATTCTGAATTTACTTCATGAGTCATACCAGCGAAAGATAATCCAGGAAGCTATGTACTACTTTTGCTGAAAGACAATTTCATTGAATAGTATAGGAAATAAAAACTAGCTCCATATCTGAACCAGTGGAGATAATTTTCTTCTGATAATATGGCTAAACAATGTCATCTTTTGTATGTAAAGATGAACAAAAACCTAAAGTATTATGGGATTTAGAATTTTAAAAGGCTTTAAAAGTAGTTATAAGTTATTTTTTGTATAATTTGTGAAATCTTGGGGAACATAACTATATACTTATTACTGCCTGTTTGTCTGTTATGTGAACTCCCAAAATAAAGGAATTTCAGTATAATTTTCTCAAGGAATTTTATTCAGTGTTAATCTGGGAACCCAGAAATATAAAATTTTACTAAGAGCTATTAAGCAACTGTTGCATGAAGTCTAAATAAGACTAAGAAACACTGACGATATATATCCATTATCATGCACTCTTTCTTGGCATTATAAAATCCTGAATACATATGTACATCATCTTTGTAAGTAATTGATTGTTTTATTTTAATAGTTTAAGTGATTGTTTAATTGATGATTCTGTTTTAATGCCCCCACCCCCTAAAAAATATATATATGGTTTGTGAACAATGCTTTGGATTGTTGGTCCTATCATTTTCCAATACTTTTAGAACAGTGATTTAGTAATATAGATCAATCTTATAGACCAACTTCCTTTAAGATGAATGTGACTATGAACACAGTTGATTACAGGGAGAAAATAATTGTAGTGTGTGGTTTAGCATTTATGTATTAAGTATTATAATGAAAAGAGAAATTTTGGGATCATTTTATCAAAAATAACCTCAATGTTAAGTTTGTCTCTTTTCTATAGTTTGAGATTATATAAAGCTGAAAGACTAACAATGATTCAAGTGACTAAATAAACACTTTATCAAGAATGATTGTATTGAATAAATAAGTAGTGTGTGTTATAACTTGTAATAGGTGCAGTTATAATGCAGATGAGAACTTTTCTGCAGAGTAAGTAGCCTTGCTTGAATGCAAAATAAGTAACAGAACTGTCCAAGTTCATAATAAGCAATAACAAGAAAAAGAAAAGTACAGGGTAAAAATAATATAAAGCAAGTAAACAATATATGCAAGGCAAAAAAACATTAATATGGCAAAAGTTCACAAAGAATTGGTGTTGACACACAAGGAAGATCAGACAAGTGAACATAACATTCTAACTTCAAGACAAGACAGACTGAGACTAAGTCAGATGAAACCAAGAACCAGCCTGTTTTATTGGCTTGGAAGAAATCCCAGCATGCATTTGCAAGCTTCTGCCTATAAATTGGGGAGGGGTAAGTGTTTTGCAATCATTCCCATACAGATTGAAACTAACATTTTAAAATTTAGAGAACAGCATAGCTCAAAAAAAGGGAAAGAAAATTATATTTACTAAAAAGACCTGTGAAAATTTCATGATTTACCTATTTTAATATACTGATGAATCATAATTATTAAGTTAATGATTGAATATGCTATGACAATAAAATATCCGTAGAAATTCCACTATCACATTGTTAAATATTTGAGCTTAACAACTTTAACAAAATATTGAAATAGCAATCATAAATATGAATGCTGGTCATTATTTTAAGAATTAAGGGGGAATAAATGAAAAGATTTGAAATTGACAACTTTTTCCATTTCACTGACACAGATGTTAAACACTTCTTTCTTTCTTTCTTTCTTTCTTTCTTTTTCTTATTGAAACCAAGTAGTATCTCTGATATGTCTTTTCTGTCTTTCCACACAATAAAAAAGGAACAGTTGTGAAATACTTCTATCTTTGATTCCTTTTTCATTTTCTCATTGAAACCAAGTAGTATCTCTGATATGTCTTTTCCATCTTTCCACACAATAAAAATGGAATAGATGTTTAACACTTCGATCTTCCCTGCTTTCTTTCATTTTCTCATTGAAACCAAGTAGTATCTCTGATATGTCTTTTCTGTTTTTCCACACAATAAAAATGAAATCACTTCTATCTTTGATTCTTTTTTTCATTTTCTGACTGAAACCAAGTAGCATCTCTGATATGTCATTTCCATGTTTTCATGCCATCAAAATGGAATAATCCCCTATTTATGAGGTATTGGCAGGGAATAATGGTTGTGTGAACTAACTAATGAAGGGAGGGACAAACAATTATTATATAGATAGCTCAAAAATGGGAAATAAAAACATTTATGAGATTTTCTTTTTATTTCATACATGGAAATAAAGCCACTAAGATGCAAGGAGTTACTGAATGTGAGAAAAAAAACATTATTACGGTGAGAGAACAATAAAAGAACAGGAATTAAGAAGACAAAAGATAATGATTGATTATATTTAAATTTTTGAAGATCAAAGTTGACTAAAAAGAAAGAAACTGAAATTAAGTTCCATCAATGGGATGTACAAAAAAAGGAACTGTTAGTATAGAACTTATGGTTACATCTAATCATTTCAACTGTTAGATGATGAGACCTTACTGCCAATCTAGTAGTATACTTAAATTCATAAAGTCTAGGTACCAAAGATGAAAGCTCATCAACACAGATGAGCAGTTGAGTGTGCATATGTGAGTGAGAGATGTGGCTGGGAACTAAGAAATCTCCTCTGAAGGGTAAAGTCCCATGTTGTCATTACTATATCCTGGAGAGAGAGTTTATATCCATAGCTTTTATAGTCTTGAATAGAATACCACCTAGTGGGTATCCTGACAAACAAGCTAATCCCTACTGATTCAACAGAGATTCAAAAGCTAAAAATAAACACAGCATCATTGATGATATATTAAATAAATATCTAAGCCTATTCAGATAATGTCTCATTCATCTAAAGGTGGCCAAATGTCATAGAAATATTTAACAAAAATGAGAAGAATCATTTGAAAATTCTGTTAAATTATAATAATACCACATCTAAAAAATGAAAAAATATGTTTTATAGTCCATAGTTATTATTGAACATAAGTAGATTTTTTTATCCCCATCATCAACAAATCTGTGGGTAGTAAGGTAACTTATGAAAGTAGAGTCAATATTTATTGGTGGTAAATTGAATGCATTATATTTATATCTGGGGTTCAATTAACAACATTTATATGTAGATTTATAATTCAATTAAGATTTTAATCCACTCATAAAAAAATAAGGAAAATTTTTCTGTGAAATAATTTTTGCATAATTCTTTAGACCTTCCTTAGGCTCATAATTGAAAAATATTGATTTGTTATAATTTTAGAATTGAGAGAGGGGAGCTTTTCATAATATCAATACAATGTCAAATCAATCTTTGATTTTATTGCAACTGAGCATTTTGTTTATAAATGTCACATTTGAAACTGTGCCTACGCCATTAATAGTTGCATTTTTTGTTGATTTTTTTTTTTAAAAATTTTAACAGTTTTTGTTCTACTTTGTTGTTTTTTTAAAGCTTCTTTAATTTATAAATTTATATATTTGTTTGTTCTTTAACATGTTGACTGCTAGAGGTCAATTATGAAATCTGACTTCAAATGTCAACTTCATAATATCCATTGTAGGCAATAAAAAATTTTTATGAGTTGATTTATTGCTTCAACTGAAATCTTAACATTGTTTTCATGCTAAAAGTATCATTGTTGGTGTCCACAGATGAAAATACATCAGAAAATATCAAATATGATAACTCGTAGTCAGCCCAAGATAACTCATAGTTGGCATAATCCATCTCTCTCTCTCTCTCTCTCTCTCTCTATATATATATATATATATATATATATATATATATATATATATAAATTCTGTGACTTCTGTGAGAAGTGCAAACAATTAAAGGAGTATAAAGTACAGTTGGTTTTACTAAGATGCATAGCTTAGTACAATAAATTTTCATTACTTTTTTTTGGGAAAGACTAAGTTTTATTATTTAACATACAAAATACTCCTACTTTTTTTTTAAAAACAATTTAATGATTAAGACAGCAAATACTTATTTAATAAAAATGTAATATTGTTTTTTTGAATATCTTTTCTTTAAGTTTTATATATATATATATATATATATATATATATATATATATATATATATATATATATATATATTTCATTCTGGTAAAATATAATGCACAGTAGTAGTAGCAATGGAAATATAAACACAATAGGGAGAATAGAGTTTGTAAATCTTGACAAAAATGTTAGTAATAGCTTCAACTATTCTAAATACTGTGAGGGTTTTTACGTATCAGCATGTTGCAAAAAAAATTCTAGTAATAAAAACTGCTAACCATAAGTTATCTTGTGGTTGGCAGTCAATGTATTAATGACAAATCTTTGTAAAAAAAAAAAAATAGAAAAATCTTAAAATGAAACACAAAGATTTTTATAAAAAAAAAACAACTTTCTGTTCTTGTATGCAGATATCAATGATTTAATCATAGTTTCAAATGTAACAATTGTAAGCAAACTGCTTGCTTCTGATAACAATGTAAAAGTCAAGGATTGATTCCATCTTCGTTTCTAAATTGATAAAAGATATCAACTTTGTTTTTATTTTGACAAATATTGAGGCTTGAGGTCTTAAAGAAAGCTAACCCCCACCCAAATCTGTTTTTATGATTCTTTACCAGTCTATCTAAGTACTACTGATTTATATAGCAAGTCAAATGAATATTTATGAATGAATAAAGATTATGATATTGATTTATTAATGGTTGATAATGAATATAGAAAAAAAGTATAAAAACAGAAAAAAAAATTGAGTGCAATAGGAATATGCTTAATAGAATAGAACTGATATACTGGGTTAAATTTAGTGTAAAACATTGACTTTAAGCAAATGAAGAATATTTTATACTAAGCAAAATATCTTTGTTTTCATTTTTTATTTCATTGCAACAACAACAGCAATAAAAAATATTTTGACAAAACAAGAGGGGAAAATTGTAAATATATTTCATAAACAAACTGTCAACTTATCAAAACACCTCAATTCAAAGCTTTAAATGATTAAAAATATTATGACAAACCTAATCTGGCAGCAGTACATGACACCAGAAAAGAACAGTGACAGTTGATAAAGACTGCCATGTATTGATAATCTAATTCACAACATGCATTCTCAAGGGCTCATGTCACCACACAGTTGTTACCATGTCACATAATCAAAATAATTAAATAAGGGGTAGGGAGGAGACTAAGATCATCATCACATCATAGAAGCATGCAGTACCATTTCACTAAAATTGTTGACAATGTATAAATTTTAAATTGAGATTAATTAATAGATCATACATAATTTTTTTGTCTGTTGGTTACTTGTATAAAAAAAAGAAAGATGGCAGCCATTTCAGATTAGATAGTGTAAAACATAGTTTTGATTTTCCAGTTTAAGTTCAATCAATACAAATCTCACATCATTGAATTAAAGTTTAATTCCTAAATTCGTATATAAAGGTTGTATTTTCATCTGGTCTTGTCACATTGGTATAAATTTTCAATAGAATATAAAAGCAAAAGTTGAATTTCATACTGAAATTTTAAAAAAATATTCAGTATTTTCACGACCTTTTTCTTTTTAAATTATTGAATGGGTATTTTTCATGTTATATTGAAATTCTCATGGAGCCATAAAAATAAATAAATAAATAATTAAAAATGGATAAAGCCAACAATGTTTGTTAATATTTAAGTAATGCAAGAATATGCTAGGTTAGTGGCAATGTTTTTGGCTCCCATACAATGTTTTTGGCTCCTTGACAAAATTATCTGATGAAAGCATAATATATATGATGTGTACTTAACCAACCAGCAAGAATTCATGCAAATGTGTTTTATTAAATTTGATAATTTTCTGTGAAGTTTTCTAGTTTGCATATAGGTTACTGTAAAATTGGTTAAAGGTTAAGAGGAAACTATCAAAGGTTAATAGTGCTTTCATTTTTAAGTACACTATAGGTCAAAGTAACCCCTTGTGTATTAGTGACAACTGCTTTGCTTGGGCTGAACGCAATTAAAAAAATACTAAAGAGTAAATTTATTTAATAAAATCACCATTGGCTGCAACCTCAGCCTCCAAACAACTTAAGAATTTCCTGCAACTCTTCTGGGTGGTCTCCTTGTTTAAGTTGGTGAATGATACCACAATCCTTGCCTTCAGTTCTTTTTTTGTTGGTCTCTTGCTTAACTGTGCTCCACACATAATAATCAAAGGGGTTGCAGTCTGGGGAGTTAGGTAGCCAGATGTAAGGGGTGATGTGGTCGCAGAAATTGTCGGACAGACATGACTGGGTTCTCCTGCCTGTGACATGGTGCAGAGTCCTGTTGCCACCATAGGTCTTCCAGCAGCCACCCTTTTGACTCAGGGCAACACTACCTCTTCAAGGCACTGGATGTAAGCCTCCATGTTGAGTCTGAGGCCCATGTGGGAAGATGAATGTAGGTATAATGTTGGCATCACTAGTGATCACTCCAAACACCATGATGTTGACTGGATATATCATCTAACTCTTTCTGAATACTCTGCACCATCCTCAGATTGACAATCAAACACTCTACAATGTTTGTATTGGAGGTTCTGGCTTGAATGCCAAGTAATACAGCATGCTGTTTCCACATTTCTGGCAGACTGAATTGCATCATGTTGCTCTTTTTCTCACAGATGGGGCCCAACTGACTCTACTATATACTGTGCAGTTGACAAAATCAAAAACAAACAACACGCATGCACAAAATTAAAAATATAAAATGGCAACAATTTACCCATTACACTCTCTATTTTGAATAGGATATATTTAAATGGATTTGTTTTACATTTTTTATTCTTTTTTAAATAAAACCAAAAATGAAACAACATTATTATGTATGTGAAGACTTCAATGATGGATGTATAGACAAAAAAGTATTCATTATCATAAATGGACAAAATTTTTAAAATGACATATAATTTAAAAGAGCAGTATTCAAATGTAAAAATTATCTTTGATTTTTTAACTTGATTTTTCAGTGAAAATAACCATTTGACAAAGTGAAGATTCAGTTTAATGATTTCAGTGAAAGCAGTTTTCACTTAAATGACATTCACCATTATGATTGCTTCCCTGGGAATCCATTTCTTCCTCTTCGTTGTGAGAAACCTTGATAAAGAACTTGTCATTGGTATATTGCAATGACTAACAGAGAAGGGTTCAATTGGATTAGTACTACAGACATTATGAAAGGAAATTAGTATAACAAAATAAAAATATTGATGTTTTTTTCTCTTGAATGTTATTGTTTCATTTAGAATATCTGTCGAGACAGGTGCTTTAATATTTCAAATAAAAGAATTTCTAATAAAATATTTTATTTCATATAATCATTATTCTGTCATGAAAATATTTTCCTAGTTTTCTATGACCTTACATAACTTCAGGTAAATCATGAAAAATAAGTATTACATTAGTTGAATTCTTACATGACACATTTTCCTACTTTTTCTGTCAGGTAAATTTTGACCAAGAAAGATGGCAGAAAGCAACAATAATATATAGAAAAGATTAATAAAAAACAAATAATGGTTTCAGATATTTGTTGGACAAAAAGAATAAAGAATGCCCAATAAAAACCAACTATGCAATCTATGCTCTTCAAAGAGTAACACTAATCAATGTTCTGTGGTGTATGTTCTAAAAAAAAAAATTTAAAGTTGAAATAAAAATATTTTACATTTTTATTTAAAGTGCAAAATTAATAAAATTTTTGGTAATTTTATAGAAAAATTGTAGTATTGTTTCTATTCTGTCGCCTGATTGTTGTAGTTATGTATTTCTTATAGGCACCAATAGCTGGTACTCAAGAACACTTGTGAAACTAGAGTTTCAAATAATGATTTTAATGTTGGCAAAATATTCATTGTCTTGTCTTTCTGCCAAACTAATTTTACTAAATATTAAGCTGTATGAGTTTTTCTTTAAAATTGCTTATCCAATATTTTATGATTTTCAGATTTTTTTTATATTCAATTAATTATCATTTATAAATGCTACCTATTTTGCATATTCAGTTTTAGTAAATAATTGATTTCTTGATGGTTTTAGAGCTTCATTTGAATAAATAAGCAATTTTCTGTTTTGAAAATGGAGAGCAACTTAACATTTAGACTTTAACTTAGGAGTGGAATATATAAGTCCCCCAGTAACTTAAATATTTTACTTACAGTAAATATGTAACTCCTCAGTCTTTAGAACAAGAGTAAAGGTTGTCCCCTGTTTAGGATTACGTTTCCAGTTCCTTCTACTTAAACTCAAATTTTCTAACATTTTCACCTAAACTCTGAAACTTTATTTACTATTTATTTATTTTTATCTCAATAGGAGCAGATAGGTTCGCCTATTGTTCAGTTCACACTGTGCCCCATTTTTTTGAACATGGGTAGAATTTTTTATCCCTTATTTCCTGTTTAGGATTGGGTTTCCAGTTCCTTCTAAAGTCTACTTCAACTCTATACTTCTAACATGCTTAGGGTGAATTGTTAAAAAATAAAAGAATATTTACATTTTTAATATTGTGGAAATCTAACAACAAATACTAGTATGAATTAATGTCATAACCTGTAGTATATGAAATAAACGACAACCTGAATGTTTAAACTTATCAAACTGCTTTAATTATGATAATTTTGTTAATATCGTTTTTATGTCTAAAAGCAAATTTCTTAAAGGAATGACAGCATAGCGTACGTAGCAAAGGGAAGAGACGCAACGCCAGATATTATTGTTCGTCATATATTTTAGTTATTTTGAATTATCTCCCTTGGAACTTTTAGGAAAATCAAACTTATTGAAGCTATCTTTATAAATATTTATTGGATGCGCTCATCTTTGGTTGGCACCAAATTTAGATAGATATGAACATACCGGGATAGATAGATAGATAGATAGATAGATAGATAGATAGATAGATCCATTAAGCTAACAAAAGCATATGTAGCTTACATCTTGATGATCACATTGTAGCAAGATATTGTCATAAAATACTGTTTTGTCCCTACCTATCTTATCTGACAAGTTAATCAAAATCTAATTGTCCATTTAAAATACTAAATTTACTAGACAATATATTCAGTTTAAATATAGAAGAAAGCATTAAAATGGCTTCAAGGGACTGCACATTTCTATTTTTATTTATATTCTTTTCCTGTTACCCAGGGGTTGTCATACAGAAAGAGAAATTAGCCCTTAGGATACAGATTCATTCAAATTGTACATGCATGTATGGTTGCATGTGCACATATATATTTTAATTCAAATACACTTAAAATATTCCTACAAAATTTAAAAAATATTTTTTATTATCAATTAATTCCTGAAAAATTCAATAAAATCTTATAATTAGCTGATTTTAGGATTTTAAAAAATTACCATTTTTTCCCTCTTACTCCATTTTTATCTGAATTCACTCTTTGTTGCTATTAATTTCTTTTTTTAAAGTTTAACCTAAATTTACTTTATTATCAAAATAATTTACTTTGTGGTTATCTTTATGTTGTTAGATTCTAAGTATCATGATAGACATGAACAGATTTGAATGAAAGAATAAAAACAGTGAAATAATGATCCATATGATACAAAAATTATCTCACTGTAATGTAAGAGGAAGAGGAATTTCTAATTTTTATTTATTTTTTATTTTATTTTACAACCATATACACATGTAAGCAAAGAGTTTAACTGGCCTTAAGCTGATGATAATCTTTTTTTCTTCATTAACTTTATGATTTTATTGCTCAGCCCAGATCAGGGGTTGTTTAGACTGAGTGGGAGGGGGGAATGTATTATTTACCTCATATGCACTTTCATGCCATATTCTATTTTGCCACCTGTTGCTTTGCTGTTATCTATAACAATGAAAAAAAATGATGATTTATTGGCAAGAAGTTTCTGCTATTCTAACAACATCTGCCTCTAATGTTGTGACCAACATAATAAAATAAGAAGCATTTCTTTTTGGAGCTCTGCTTTCTAGCACTTTTCCATTTAAATGTATATTCATTACAAAAGGATTCCAGTTTTGAGTTATTGAATAATTCTTAAAGGAATCCATCAACATGTTGGAACTAGTAACCAGAAAGAGTATTGTATATTGTAAAATGATATATGAAGAATATGCAACATGTGAAAGAATTTTCTCTCATATCTCCATGGTTTGTTATGTTGCATTTTGCAACTTGATAAAGAGAGTTGTTATGCACTAAAATTTGCATTATGCTTTATTACTTATTTTAGTCTTTATTCTTTTCTAATTTACCATTCAAAAAAGTTAACTACTAACTGAATATAAAGTAGCAGTTTACCGGGTCATTGCAATTTGTAATTTCTGTTAAGATGTTGAAGATCATCTTATGAATCATCTAAGATTTTTTCATTTTTGATTCTTGTAATCAATTAATTTTTCATTGTCTAAAAAAGATCTTTATTTTTTTCAAATGTGCCACTTGCTCAATGTCAGTCAGTCAGTTGTGTGTCATGCGTGATACACACTTCTTAGGCAATCATGTATCTTTCGATACATGACTGAAAAAGGCAGATTTTTTTTCTGCAGTAGGTTGCCAATTCTTTCTGTGGTAGACCAGTTGCCATCCAAGGCTATAGAACCCAGTCTGTCCTGCTATTTACCCATAGCTGGGGGGAGAAAAAGAGGATTCATAACTTTCCCAAGGCTCATAAGTGAATGTAATGGATTCAACTGGAATTCAAACTCGGTTCTACCGATTCCTCAATGTAGTGTTGTGTAATTACAATTTATCCAAGTTCCAGTAATTTTAATAAAGAATTCTCTTTGAGTGCTAGCAAAGTTTTATTTTCACAACAGTAAATTTTGTTTCAGTTAAGATGTTGAAGGTGATATTATAACTTGTTACAAATTTCTTCAGTTTTGATTTTTGTAATAAATTTAGTTTCCATTGTCCCAAATGACTGTAGTGTTGTGCAGTCCAGACCCCAGCAATTTGTAATAAAGAATTCCCTTTGAGTCCCACCAAAATTCATTTCCACAACAGTAAATTTTATTTCAGTTACAATTTTGAAGGCCATCTTACCAGTATCTACAAATTTCTTAATTTTTAAAGTTTGCCAATTGATCAATGTAGTGTTGTATAGTCATAATTTTGTCCACTTTCCAACAATTTGTAGTTCCCTTTGAGTCTAATCAAAATTCATTTCTCCTATAGTGAATTCTGTTTCAGTTAAGATGTTGATGATCATCTTACAACTAGTCACAAGTTTATTTGTCTTTGATTCTTGTAATAAAATAATTTTCATTGTTCAAAAAATAACTTTTTTTCTCTTCAAATGTGTCAATTGATTAATGTAGTCACAATTTGTCCAGACTCCAGCAATTTCAATTTAAATTCTACAGAACTCCAGAACTAGACCAGCCCTGTAAATTCTGTTTGGATGTTGGAATTTACCCAAATTTTCTTCATAATATATTCATTTTTCATTACTAGTGACTATCTTATTTAAAAATGGATGTTTCTCCATTTTCTTCATTTGTGTGTCAACAGCATACAACATTTGAGTGGCTGCTCAGATTTTTATTATTGCTTGTGTAAAAAATAGACACTTCCAAGATTTCCTTAACATTATGAAAAAGTAGAATCTAGAAACTTTTGCATCAATAATATCTTACATTGAAAATGATAATCATATCTAAGGAGGATAGGATGAAGACATTAATTTTTAAACATTCTAAAAATTTTAAATGTTAATGAAAAACGTGGTCAGCTAACTTCACATAATAACAAAAAGTTATGATAGAATATAAAAAGCAATTACTACTTAACATACTTACTTGGTCAGTGGGGCATAGCCATCTCAGGTCTGGCAAACAGTGCTAGATTCTTGAAGTATTTATAATTTATCTGTACACCCACGTCATACGAAATCTGACAAATGGTCACGTTTAGTGTGGAATTTCGGAAACCGTTCAAAGATTGTTCAAGCCCCCTCACCCTATTGAGGACACTTCAGGAGCAGGGTATAGCAAGATTACCAGATCAGATATGGTGGAAATATTCAATGCATGGACGAATGGTGGGTTTGATATGAACCTGTTAGCAATCTACTAGGCCTATTCTTTCAACTCCATAACATTTGTTGCGTCTGGAGCTTGTTTCAAAACTTTCACGTTTTATGCACAAGATTTGTTTCTTTAAACCTTTTGTGAACTACTCTATGTCCAAACTTAGTGAACTAAAAGTTAGAAAGGCCACAAGGAATTCCGGGAATAAGGTTGATAACTTTATTAAAGACCAAAATGAGTCTTCACTTATTTGTCAGCAAAATACTGTGAGGTTTCAAACATTTTTTAAAGTCTGCGTCTCTGTTAAATGTGCTAAAGTAGAGCTAGCGGGATTAAGCTAGTGTAAGTGTAAGTTTCACCTCTTCAAAGTTATTGTCTACAGGATTGACCAGGGACATTTGAGTTTCCACAGTGATTTTTCGGTTGTATTTCTGTCATTCTGAGAGATCTACCTCATCAAAGGCTGTTTGGAGAACAAAGTTTTCTTTTCAGGGAGTCTCTAGTGAACGTTATTAAGGTTACTGGAAAGGTGTCGCGGCCGCCATTAGCCGCTCCTTAGAAAGACGACCTTGACCTTCACAACCCCTGACCTCGCAGATTTAAGTCAAGCAACATGCGAGAAACCGGACGACTACTAGTCCAATATGATTGAGTCCAAACCGTACCTCTTGAGCATCGTATTAGGCAGCGCTTTTTCAAACATTGAACAACATTGATATTAATTTAATATCTACGGTTTTCTACTCCCTCTAGCCAGGGAGTACTTGAATACATCGCTCCACATATTATCAGCCCCTTTCTTTCGTCCAATTCCAAGCTGCTCAGCCTGGAGGCCTGGATCAAAGAATTTTTGTACATATGTGTTAGGATCATTATGACATGGGGCGCGTTTTGTAGGTCTCCCTAGAGTGGATGTGGTATTGTGGTGCAAGGAGGATTGATTGGTGACGGACGAGTTCTTATGGTGAATGAGTAAATTGTAATGTCTGAATGGGTCGTGAATCAAATTAGCTAGGTATAAGATAGTTAGTGAAGACCAGCCTTACCCCCTCCCCCTTTTCGGCCTTGTGCCACAATTTTGTATTTTTTACGAAATAAATCCCGGCCTGGATCAAAGTGTTTGTCCCATGGGCAGAATACAGCGGCCTCTTTGTTTTTGAGGGTTGGACGAGCCCTACTAACATCTGTTATGTTTAATTTCAATTATGTTTACATTTTAGTTTATTATTGGGTTCATCTCCCTCCCCTCTCATCCTTCATTATGAGATTTTTATGTATTATTTATTATCATTATATTTTTATGGTTTGGGGAGTGTTTTGTAGGTTCCCCCTTGTGAGGATGTGGTATTATGGTGTAAGGATGCTTGATTGGTGATGGATGAGTTCTTGTGGTGAATGGGCAAATTGTAATCTATGAATGGGTCATGAATCGAATTAGCTAGGTATAAGATAGTTAGTGAAGACCAGCCTCAACCCCCTTCAGGCCTTGTGCCACAATTGTATTTTTCGATACAATAGATATACTGGATCAAAGTGTAGTACACTGCCTTTGTGAGCTTCCGGTGCTTTGTCGAGAGAATACTCTTCGGCGCGATCCCGTTTCCGCGGTCGATCCGCCCTGGAAGACCTCTCTGACCTGCTTCGCCTTTTTTTCTTTATTTTTACATTCCGAATGCTTTAAAAATTCCATTTACAAGACAATTGTTTATAATAAAATTCTATTCAATCAGGGGACTCATCATAACGATTGAAAACAATGTTTTTGTTTGAGTTTGACCAATTTGTAAAAAAAAAAACAAAAACAAAAACTAATTAAGACATGCGTGTCCATCAACCTTAAACAATAATCTTTGTCAATTTTATTTTTCAGTCTTTATGATGGTCGATACTTGATCTATCTCTTACTGTTACATCCCCGGGCAACGCCGGGCTCTACTGCTAGTGAAATATATAAATAAAAACAAATAAATGTAAAAAATGAGTTGAAATTAGTTAAGTTCTAATTTTTATATCATCATTATGAGAACTATTTCGATTTGAAGGCCATTTGCAAACTATTGTGATTTCTCATCTTCAGTCATTTTGAAAATGTCTCTTATCAGTTTTCTCTAAACCTCCATGTCCTATGCCAACTCACAAAATTGCTGTAACATTTCCAAGCTCCTAACTTTTTCTGTCTAACTCTGATATTAATATCAAGTTATTGATTTTTTGAAAGCAGCATATATCAATATTATAACTATCAATGTCCCAAGCCAATAATTTCTGCTTTTCTTTTTTTTTACAAGTTCTTTAACATTAAATATCCAGATGGCAAAATCTTTATATCAAATTGGAGGCACTTATAAAGTTTTAGATAAGACGTTGTCAACTTTTACCATCTCCGCCATGTTTTTTTTTTAATCCACGTCTATTTTTTTTAAGTAGAGGTAATAGTATTAAGTTGCATATATACGTAAGTATATATATATATATTGTATATATACGAAAGTATTAGTACATATTGTAATGAAGTTAACAAGAATATAAACACTTTTATGACACTTAATTATTTTGTCAAAAAATTTACATTTGTTCGACTTATGTATTAATCTAACATTTATATACTAAAACTTCATTTTGTACCTGTTTGGTATCATTCCGATCAGTCAAAATTATGCCATCCAAGTACGTAGCTACATTTGGAATAGTTTGTTAAATATTCTTCATTATTCGCTGGAATATCACCATTTGCTTAAAATCCCAAATTACAGTGAAACAAATATATCTTTGATTCATCATCAAGTTGTTCTTGTAGGAAGATATTAAAATCCGACCAAGAAACTTTTGTCCATCTGGCAGAGATAGGAATAACGAATCATTTAAAAGAAAAGAGTATTGTCCCGGTTTGATTTACCGTTAATTTCTAGTCACCACACAGGCGGACATTTATTTTCAGTAGCGAGATCACTGCTACAGTTGAGTGTGAAAATTTCATGGCTTCTGTAATCCCTTCAGTTTTTAGTTTCCTTATTTCTTTGTCTACCTTAACCTTTATTGAAAAAATTGGAACAGGATCTTTGGTCACCAAAACTTTTCTTTTTACATTTTAACTAACCGTGTTCATTATTTCCACAATATGATGGACTTATAAATTAATGTCTAAGGTACCAAACCAATTCTACCAAACAAGGGTGGTCCATTATCCCGAACAACAATGTGTCTATTCAGTTGATGTTTCTCTTAAATGCATTTGTTCTGTGAGTTCTCCTCTTGGGTGTTTCACCAGTTGTAAATATTTTCCTTTTGGTCAGAAGGTTAGAATTATATGTGAACCTCTTGCAATACATACACATTCAATCTGACAAATTGCTTGTTTTTACTTCCAAGATTTTACAGTATTGTTTGTGGTAGTTTTACTGGGCTTTTTTTTTTCTTTATAGGCACATGACACATAACCAATTCCTTATAGGCTCATGTCTCATAGCCGATTCTTTATAGGCTCATGTCACATAGCCGATTTTTTATAGGCCAATGTCACGTAGCCGATTTTTATGACACATAGCCAATTCCTTATAGGCTCATGTCACGTAGCCGATTCTTTATAGGCTCACGTCGCGTAGCCGATCCTTTATAGGCTAATGTCACATAGCCGATTTTTATAGGCACATGAAACACAGCCGATTCTTTATAGGCTCGTGTCATGCAGCTGATTTTTTATAGGCTGATGTCACGTAGCCAATTCTTTATAGGCTCATATCACATAGCTTGATTCTTTATAGTTTCATGTCAGTTAACCGATCCTTTATAGGCTCATGTTACGTAACTGATTATTTATAGGCTCCTGTCACGTAGCTGATTCGTTGCATTCATAAAACTGCCATTTTATTCTGGTGAATGATCCCTGTCCAATCAACAGAAGAATATGACTAGTAAAATCTAAACTCGAAAATCCTGTGGATTGTAAATCCCATATCCTTTTGTACTTGGGGTCAAATTTGATATCATCTGATGTCGCACTTGTTTTCAAATCTATCTTATTTATCCTACCTTTAATAGCAGCCTCTATGGCTAGTAGTTTTTCTTGCTTAAATGCTAGCACTTACTCTGACAGTACACAGTAGACGGTATTGAATTTTTCCACAAACCAATCTGTCCAGCCACATTTCCAACAATGTTTCCTCCATATTCACAGTTTTCATACAACTTTTGTACTTTTGCTACATAACAAACAATAGTTTCTCTAGTTTGATGAAATTTTATATTGATTTAAAAACTGGATTAACAATATCATTTGCAGTGAAATATTTCATTAAACAGTTTGTCTAATAACTGTTTTTTTTTAAATCCTGGAAAACTACCATTTTTATAAGCTGCACTCATGTGTTAACCAGTTGATAACTTGAATGGTGAAAGATGCAGTTAAATAGATTTATATGAACGGTTGGTATGAATAAATAGTAATTAGTAAAACATCCTAATGTTGCTTATATAAATGTGTAACTGAAAGAGAAAACGTTTCTGACTTGAGATACATGTATCAATAAAACAAGGATTTTTATTTCCAATAAGCACAGCTTTTCAGGTTAGATATATGTAGTGGACCATGGCGGTGATGAGTATGTAGAAGAATACACGTGGGTTAAAATTTCCTGCTAGCCGGTTCAACTACATGAGAAAGTTGGACTTTAATTAAGTCCAAAGAAAACAAACAAGACCGATAAATATATGTAAACAAATATATGTATTAACAACAAGTACAAGTTACATGGGCAGAGTGCGTGTGGTGAATATTATGTGTGTGTGTTGTTCGTACGTACGTGTATTGTTCTTAGCGTGTTCCCAGAATTTAGGAAACGCTGTATCTGTGAGAGCTCACATCTGCGAGGTGGTATAAGGCCGAAGCATGAGGGAAAAAGAGATCGAGGCGAAAGGTCAGCCAGTATTTATAGCCAGGGGAGAGAGACCCCTGGTGAAGGGTTAAGGAGCTGAGGAGGAGCTAACTCCTACATATGTATTATCTTTATTGTGAGTAAATGAACGCCAAAATGGAAAATTCCTATGTGGCATGTTTTATCCGTCAAAAAGATTTTTTTCTGACGAAATGTGTTACATAAGATTTTTTCCATTCTGTCATTCACTATTATTCTAGTTTATATATCATATTCTTGTAGTAACAAGAGCAAAACAGAAATAATAAAATGATCTCAATATAAAGCAGTGGTTATTAAAAGTATAAATATCACTAAATGATTTCATAAACTAATCTGTCCAAAATGTTTTCCTCCATATTCACAATGTTCATACGGCTTTTGTAATGTTGCTACATAACAAGTAATAGTTTCTCTAGGTTGATAAAATTTCGTATTGACTTAGAAATTGAATTAACAACGTCATTTGCAATGAAATATTACATTAAACAGTTTTGGCAGTCTGTCTAATCACTGTTTTTTATGTTGGACTCCTCAGTCCTGCCAAACTATACCATTTTTATAAGCTGCACTCATATGTTCCCCAATTAATAATTTGAACAGTGAATGATAATCACACGGTGTATAACAATAAGTTAGTGTTGTGGTAGGATCCACCTAATTTGCATAGTGGAGTACCGACCATATAAATATGGTTGGTACCGGGAAGAGAGAGAGGGAGGAATCAAGATATTCAACCAGAGACTCTGCCCGACTGCGACTCATTCAACGCATTCTCCAGGAACGGTCTTCCCAGGAATATACAAAAGACTATATGTAAATATTGTGTACACTTTCTTGTTTCAATACATTTTGTTCTAAGTACATTTTGTGTTGTATTATTATTCCATGCATCAGTCAAGTTTCAACAGTTAGCAAGGAATATTTAAAAAAAAAAAGATAAAAAAATTCAACTGATGAATTATAATTTAATCATTTATAATCGTATATATTTTATTCTGGGATCATCAATGGATTAGTGAGTTAAACGGGCGTTTTGGTGTTTATCTGGTATTCCTTATATCATGGTATAAGTTACAGGGTCATTTTTAGAAAAAAAGTGCACATTAGATGGACAGTAAGATGGTATTAATGTTTTTAAAGAGGGAAACTAATTCATGATACACGCTTGTAAATTTTTAGTAAATGAGGAGTTGTTAGATTTTTTGTCTATTTTCCATAACAGAACAGAAATTGGTAACAATATTGGTGAAAGGAACATTTTTTTAATGATTATTGGTCTAAGGAACATTCGTCTAATCAATATTAATCTAGGGAGAATTTTGGTGTAAGGTGCATTCGTCTAAATAATCTCGATTGTAGGAATATTTGTCTGAAGAATAGAGGACTTAAGTGCATTCGTCTAAATAATATCAGTCTAAGGAACATTCGTCCATAGAATAATGGTGTAAGGAACGTTCATTTAATGAATATTGGTCGAAGGAGTATTTTTCTAAAGAATGCTGTTTTAAGGAACATTCGTCTAAAGAATATTGGTAGAAGGAACATTCCTGTGAAGAATATCGGTCTAAGCAATATCTGCATAATCAATATCGGTCTAAGGAACATTCGTCTTACGAATGTTGGTCTTAGGAATATTCGTCTAAAAATATAGGTTTAATGAACATTCGTCTAATAAATATCAGTCTAAGTAATATTCGTCTAATGAATGTCAGTCTAAGGACCATTTGTCCAGAGAATTTTCTTCTAAGGAACATTCTACTACAGAATATTGGTTCAAGGAACATAGGTTTAATGAATATTGGTCTAAAATCATTCGTCAAGACTATATCGGTCTAAGGAACATTCGTCTAATGAATATTGGACTAAGGACATTCGTCTAAAGGATGCAGTTTTAAGGAACATTCGTCTAAAGACTATCGGTAGAAGGAACATTCGTCTAATTAATATCTGTCTAAGGAATATTCATCTAACGAATGTTGGTCTAAGGAACATTCGTTTAATGAATATTGGTCCAAGAAACATTCGTCTGAGTAATATTGGTATAAGGAACATTCCTATACAGAATATCGGTCTAAGGAACATTCATGTAATATTTATAGGCCTAAACAACATTCGTCAAATGAATATCAGTCGAAGGAACATTCGTATAACGAATATAGGTCTAAGGAACATTCGTCGACTTAATGTTGGTCTAAGGAACATTCGTCGACTTAATGTTGGTCTAAGGAACATTCGTCTAAAGGGCATCGGTCTTAAATCGTTTAATGAATCTCGGTCTCAGGAACATTCATATAATATTGCTCTAAGGAACATTTGTCTAAAAATATATCGGTCTAAGGAACATTCGTCTAATGATTATCGGTTTAACGAACATTCGTCTAATGAATATTGGCCTATGGATCATTCATGTAATGAATATTAGTCTTGTGGAATCTTCCACATTAGCTTTCCACCCCTTTCATTAATGTTAGTAATTTTTTTGTAACTCATATATAGATTTTTAAATTTTCTGTTATTTTTCAATTAAAATGGCCGATAGGAGATAAATTAACCGTAAGAGCGTTCTAAAATATCTTAAAACCTTACTGAAATGCATAAAAACATTTTTTATAGATTAGCTGAAGGCAGTGGCGTAGCTAAGGGGGGCGGACCGCCCCGGGTGCCAGCACAGGAGGGGTGACACAATGTCACCTCCAACAAAATTTTTCAACCAGGCTAAGGTGCCAAAAATAGTCTGAAAACAGTTGTGGAGACACAGGATTTCGCAGGCGGGCATATGACCCCCCCCCAGTTTTGTCCCCCGTCAGAAATTTTCTAATAAATTGTCGGGAAATTTGTGAGTAGGAAAAATAGCAATGTTTTCAGCCTTCATGTGTTTCAATTGCTACAATTTTGGTTACTAACAAGAGACATTGTTGTAACATTTTATCGGATGATATGGTGTTTTAACTCTGCATCATTAATAACAACAAAGCGAAATACGAAGCCAAAAGTGCAACAATTTCAGTCTTGCCTGTGTATCAATTCGCTGAGATACAATTTTCCATTGAGTGAGCAATATACTTTTAAAATATATCTACTAGTGTTGGGACGATTAATCGGAATCGAGAATCGGAAAAATCGGAACTTTTGGGGGTATCGGAAACGGTATCGGAATCGGAAAAATTTGTGCCTATTTTCCGATTCCAAAAACGATTCTTTTAAATTTTTAACTTAATTTTCCATTATTGGTACTAATGATAAATATTTATTGTTTTTAGATTATCACTAAAACTAAAATCATAATAACATCAAAATACGATGTAAATTTATTTTAAAGAAAAACAAAAAAATAAACTTTGCATAAATTCTCTAGGTAACCTTTAAAAGAATGCAGTTAATTTACAATGTTCCGAAAAATGCTTAAAAATTATATAGAACATTTTTGTCAAGAAAAATACTTTCAAACATCATTGATAATTAAATGTTACCCAGAAAATTATGCTATAGGATACAAATCCTATGTTCCAACAAATGACTAAAAAAACACAAAGTAGATTTGCACACCCGCAAAATCGGATCAAAACGACCAAAAACAGATTTCACAATAAGGTGTGAAATTAATTTTCTGACCAATGAAAGGGGGCGATTTGCTAAACCAAAAAAAAAAAAAAAGAAAAAAAAAGAGAACGAGCCAGTGTGAAAAAAAAAGTCAACAATAAATACAGTTTTCAAGTCAGTCAGTCAGTCAGAGAAGGGCGCAAAAGATCACAGAAGATTGACAGTAAATTTCATCACTGACTCAAACCGACACAAAGAGCCGAAAGTGGAGTAGGAAAGAACAACAACAACAAATTTACAACTGACTCCAAAACAATTCATAAGTACATTTTCCTTTTATCTTTATTCCTCATTCACACTTTCTTTTTCAACTTAAATTGCTCGCCCCTTTTTCATTTGCAACTATACAAATATATATTACTCTGCTACTCTGTTAAAAGACAGCGAACACAGACATTTTTATTAAAATCACATTTTTGCTTAAACGAACTAAAACAGTAATCTTTTTTACCCTATTTACAAGATAAATATACAATGTTCTATTTTCTATAAACGTTCCTTATCGTGTTGTTTTTTTCTTGAAATTTGCGTTGTATTTTGTGGGCAGGGTATCCCGTATTAAATTCTCCTTTAATTCGGGTACGCTGAACCCCACAATGCAACGGAAAATTGGACACCGGAAAATTAGCAACAGAAAATTACGCCAACCAGACTGTCGGATCTGGCTGTGCTGTGCTGTCCATTGAAAACGAGCTTACAAGACAAACAAATTTTGACTTTGTCATTGACCAGTTTGCCACAATGAAAACAAGAAAACATTCATTCTAAGACCATAGTATCGAATGTCATTCTTTTGTGTATTGCCGTGTTTTGTATTTAGTTGTTCTGAAAGTGAACAGTTGCATTTTAAAAATCTTTTGATTTGAACTGATTATTTTGTGGTATTGGATTTTGTCTTGGATCATACATGTAAACAGTAACGTACCGGTCAGTAGAGTAAAGTAGAGGATGTATGAAAATTTAGCTACAGCTAACCATTCAGCATAGGGTGAATCAGGGTCATTGGGGTGACATTTGAGAGGACCGCCCCGGGTGACGTTTACTCTAGCTACGCCACTGACTGAAGGCTATTATTTTTAAAATAGAACAAACATTTTACTAAAAAGGAGACATTTTAAGTACATTTTAAGGGGTTTTTGCTCAAATTTTAGCGGTGCTTAGTTTATTGTAACAGATTCTAGGATTATCAAAAACAGAAAAATTTAATGTGGTCTGTCAGAAGTAGTTATTTTTTTTTCAAAGCCTAAACCTAAAAATCACTTTTTAAAGCATATTCAGGGATATGTGAATCGCCCCAATGGGTCCAGAGGTACCTAGCAAGTTTGTGAAATTTTTTTTAGATTTTATGTTTTCAAATTCACGATTGAATGTCTCGTATATATTGTAAACTACAGTAATTTTAATTCCCAAGAGCACATATTTCGTACATTATTTACATTATTCGGACTATTGTCCTCGTCTTTGTCGCCATTTACAACGTTTCGGTCGTTGTACGCTCCGGCCTTCTTCAGTAATAAGGTGGGCCAGAGAAAAGCGATAATAACAACAAAAGTTGCAATATGAGCTCTGGTAAAAACATGGTTACTGAGACATTAGGTTTATATTACCCAGAAATTCATACACACATGGCACAGTGGATAAAGGTGTTGGATCCAGTGGAGAACTTTTAAACATGGTACGTGGAACTAGAACAGTCTACTCCAGTGAGCGAAATAAAGGGTTCAATTCGACATTCCAACCACCTGAAAAAGGCCGGAGCGTACAACGGCTGAAACGTTGTAATAAATATAGCGACAAAGATGAGGACAATAGTCCGAATAATGTAAATAATGTACATAATACCTCATCTCAGAAATATAGACAGACGTATCTATCGTATAAAAATTATAGATTCTAATTTTAAAGAATATCAATTTTAATAACGCACACACATATTCTTATTATATAAGTTATATTTATTAGATACACGCGTTTAAGTAGACAACTTTTTTTTAAACAGTATTTAATCTACTGGCCTTGGGTTTTTGAGAGTTTTAATAAAGGAAATATGCTTTTCAGTATGGTTCAAATGTACGTTTCCCTTATGTAGGAGAAACCACTGAATATACCCCGTGCTTTTAGAACACTCGAAAGGACTTTACGACAATGCACAATTCAATAACTCTTACGAAAGAAAACAAATCTCACGTTTCGATTGTCCCTATATCGTAATAAGAAATAATTTCGGATTATAAAAAAAAAATCCATTAGAAATTACTTTACGTTTTGGGTACGAAATTAAAGTTATATGAGCTTCGAGAGATCGTAACGAGAAATGTACTTTCCTTCAAAAGGGCATGGGATTACTTGTCAATCATTTATTAGCCATATATAAAATACATGTGAAAATATCGGTTTATTAAAATTTATTCCATTTCCTTTCACGTTTGTGAGTAATGACAAAAACCTGTTATTTACATGTGGGAGTGAAGACGAAAATAAACACAAACACAATCAATCATCAAATCAAAAAAAAAAAAACGGTTTCTGGATCGGAGGATCCTTGCATTCTTCCGGTTAATAAATTAATTCTTTGAAAATAAATATTTAAAATTTTTCAACGAACGGGCCCCATTCCCACCGACAATAATAATAATAATAATAAAACGTTTCGCGATCCCTTTGAAGAGTATATAAGCAAAGTTTATAGACTAGATAAGCTAGTACGGAAAAGGAACAGCAGCATACGATGCGTACGGCTTCAAAGAGATTCCCTTACTCATTCACCTGTCTTCCTCGTCAAGCTACATGACACTTATACTCTTCTACACGAAGCTATTTGACATTTACACTTTCCTCTTCACTTTCTCCCTTGCCTCTTTTTTCTCACACATACAATAATTCTGTTTGCCACTGCTATTATTTCAACTACAAGCAGTTCCATAACAAATGGTCTCTTCTCGACGTGATATGACACACAGATAAGCACATACTGCAACAAATTTGTTGACAAACGACGCAATTAGAACGTCCTAGTGCCAAAAGCACAAAAACACAGCTATATACAATTTTGGTATTTTTCAAGACCGGGTGTCAGTGAAGAGAAAATCTCGAGCAACAGAAACTAGTACACTAATTTTACTATCACCCGGATTACGCGGACACAAAAATTAATACTTTTTCAATAAGTTTGTGATAAACCTGATGTAAAGCACAAAAAGCAAAGATTGCAAAACACGTCCAGCGCAAGTTGCAAAACGTCAAAACATCTACATGGTAAAGTATGTGACACCATACAAGATGGGACACCAAATCAGCAAAATTTCTTAGAAAATTCGACAAAAAAATAAAAGAAGAATACTGATAGCCATTACTACAACAACTACTACTACTACTACTACTACTACTACTGTCACATAGCACTTTTAACTCAATCGGCAACCGAACGACGTTTTCTTCATCTCTACTACCACTTCTTAGCCCTTTCTTTCTTTCAGTCACAATCACAGTCACAGTCATGTCTATTCCTTCCGTTGCAACCGATGTTAACCAACCAAAATTAGGGACCGTTGTTTTTAATTGTACCGCTGGCAAACAGATGAAAATTCAAACACCTTTCGTCTCTCCCAGTCAAACAAATCGAAGAAACAATTCCCGAATCCAGCAAAAATTACAGGAACATAAAAAAAAAATTCGTTACATGCTAAAATATATCAGCCATACTGTAAACACATTTCAGTAATTCAACCTTTATTTTACCTGTAAACAAAGAGTTCAAAAACAGTCTAAAATACACGAAAAACTTTTGATGCGAAACGAGTCGCTCTAATACATTTTAACAATGAAAACACAACTGACGCTTGGTAATTGCTATGTTGTTAAACGCACCATTTAATCACATTAAAATTTAACTGATCATGTGGGAAAACTGAAACCAAAAGAATATGCGTGTGTGTGTGTGTGTGTACAGACTCTCTTCTAACAAGTTTGAAGCAACAGCTAAAAACATTAATACATTACAAAAAGCAGAAACATAGCTTATTGTTTTCAGAATGTCGCCCAAAATTCATCAAAAAAAAAGTACCCTGGCCACACAAGAAAATGTTTGCAAGCCAGAAAAAGTCGACTTTTAACTTCTTTCAACGCAGAGTAAAGATTAAAAATCTATTGCACAGAGTCTCTCTTGATATGAAGACTATCAACTCACTGACGCTTCAAAGATTAGCAAGAATGACTAAGTCAAGATCGATTTAATGATACCGGAGACTTGCAGAAACACCGAAAAATCGACAGTCATACCTTCAAAAGAAACATGCTTCGACACTCGATATTTATCAGCACCAACTAAAAAAATATTTGCAATTAAAAGCTTTCTTTAGCTGTTATATTTATGTCACCAGAATTAAATCCACCGAAAATGGGTTCAAACAAAAGTAAAGCGGATTGTTAGAAAGCAACCAAAAATTTTCTAACACGTCCATCAACCAACTGTTCTCTATTTCTTTTTCAACGCGAAAATACTGGTATATTGTTCAGATCGTGCTACATTCTGACAAGAAATGACCACAGTACCCTGATAACACGGTACTTGAAACAAGGATGTTTTCATTGTCATGTTAATCACTCATATCTCAACTATAACATTCTTTTTGAGTCTACGAAGAACAACTAATTCAAACATTATGGACATAAATTTTTCTTAATCTGAAGGGTGTCATGTGGGGTTATCACCACTTGGCTTTGCCATATTTGTCAAGATGCCGTAAAGTGGCACTATAAAAACTGAACACTTCCTGTTTACTCATCTTTTTTTGTCTACTTTCAGCATGCGATTGTGGCAACACCAGTATAGGACCTGTCTCCAGCCTAGGGATATCTTTCTCTGGATGAATGAACTCTTTCATATACACATACAGACACATACAATTCATTTTGAATTTTAATCTTGATTTTAATGTCTTCTTTCTTTTCAGCTATTTTTCCCTGCATAAAAGTATATTTTATTTCTTGTTAATCCCATATTAGCCATATATAAAACATAAAAATATCTCCTTGTTGAAATTTATTCCATTTCCTTTCACCTTTACGAGTAGAGACAACCCTTCATTTACAATGTGTAAATTTTGTTTGCCGCTGCTTTTAGTCTAACTAGAAGCACATATCGTAACCAGGGAGACTGAACATTGCTTTGTTGTGAGGTCCTTCGTGGCTGAGCCGGTCTAAAAGCACAATCAAACTAACATTTCTCAAGTCGAAATTGTGGTTAAATGTACAATGAACCGCCAGTGCGTTTAAAGTGTTCTTATGTAATATATATTTGTTATGTAACATATATTTATTATGTAACATATATTTGTAATGTAACATATATTTGTCATGTAACATATATTTGTTATGTAACATACAATGTTCATATAGTTTTTTTTTTATGTTTCCGTATGTTTCGTCGATGTACATTATTAGATATTTCGTGAAGTCTATTCTGTCTTGCATCCAGTGGCGATTCTACAGGGTGGCCAGAAGGGGTCAATGCACCTCCCCAGAATTTTGGATGGCTCCTTGTCCCCCCACCATTTTTCTAAGCTTAAAAAATTTATGAAACTGATCATTCTCTGATTTTGATAAGATTTGATCTTCAGTATTTTTTCCCTCTGCGTTTTCTTTCTCATTTAGTTTTTTTCATTTATTTTTTTATTACATTCACATCTGCGAAGATCAGGTAAAATAAGGACATATATCAGTTTGAAAACAAACAAACAAACAAAAAACGACAACACATTTTTAAAAATTATGTACCCAACTTGATATATAGATACATAGGCAGTTAGTGATTTATGGCCGAGTGAAAGAATTGGTCAGTAATTTTCTCTAATCTATTGAAGAAAGTCGGCGCCAAACACCCAGAGGCTGAATTTCTATTTTTTCAGAAGTAAGCAGACTGGCTCGTCCATCTTTACATTGAGGGAGGAACACACAGCAGATGACCGGAAGTGGTTATCAATGGTTCCAACCAAGGTCCCCTGACCCTGCTGACTCATACGCCCGAGATTTGCTGATAATGCCGGCATTTGGTAAAATAATCAAAGAAAAAGGGTTTGATAGAAAAACAGTTTAGACGTTTTCTCTCCCTATTTATAGTGGTCACCACTTTAAGAAGTAAATTTATTTGAATTTTGATGTAAAACAATTTACATTAACTTGGTATGTTAACTTGAGTTTGTGTCAATCCAGTTACCCTATTTGATGTTTTGTTTCAAGGTCATAGAGAAATTATATTATTTAAGTTATTTCCGTATTTCAAGGTAGCTTCTTGATTGTATGACCGGAGTTTGCCGAAGACATAGATTTAATTGATTAATTTTTTAGCTGATTTTTGTAGGCCTCTTGTGCCCACAGCATTTTGATTGATTTCATTGCATTATTTTATTTTCGCATTTATTTTTTCTTGCGCATTTATTTTTTGTGCTTCGAAACAGTTTTGTAGAGGAAAAAAATCAGAGCAGACAAATTTACACTGTTCTGCTAGTATTGACGTTAGTATTAACCCTTTGATTTTGTTTTGAAGTTAACCCCTCTCTTGTGGTCCAACAGCTTGAGAGTGGAAAAGAAGGCAAGGATAGATTAGAACTCCACTACTATGAATGAAATTTAGTGAAGTAACAATTAACATGCTTATACTAAAATTCATCCCTAAGAAGTTGTGTATACGAGAGTGATGTAGTATGAAAATAAAAACGCTGCTTGAATTGCCCCCACCCCGCCCCTCATCCGCAGAAAAATCTAGGCCCCCAAGTGCCCCACATCCACTTTCAGAGTTCCAGAATTGCCACTGCCTGCATCTATACATCGGTGAAACACAGAGAAATCTCAAAAACCACTATACAAACATCGCAGAAATATGCTACATGACAACACTTTTTATACCGTAGTATAAATAACAATTTAAAAAAAAAGGTTAAATATTATGGTAATGGTAATGTTAAATGTTTCCTTATAAGGAAACATTTGGCATCCATTGAGCGAGCAGCCATTACTACTGTCGGTTGAAATTTACAACATCTCTCTCTTAAAACAGTTTTTCGGGGATATAGGTTTTCAAATCCAGTAGCAGTTAAATGGCATTTCCAGTTTTGATGGGAGTTTCTTTCCTAACCTTTTATTTGAAGTAGTGTGTAAGACTACTAAAAATGAACAACTTTAGTAAGACTAATTAGTTGGTTTCCAATATGATCAACTTTCTTGGACAAATTACCCCCCACCCGAAAAAAAAATTGACACTTCTTTCTTTCTTAATTTCTTTTGCCCTTTATCAATTTATTTCTTTCTCTTTCTTTATTTCTTTGTTTGTTTGTTTGTTTCTTTCTTTAGCGTGAAAGAGAAAAAAGATGATAGTGTAAAATTTAAAGCTATATATGAAATTGTTCCTTAAAAGTGTATGTCAGTCTATATTTTCGAGATGAGATATTGTATCTATTTACACTATTTACATTGTTCGGACTACTGTCCTCATCTTAATTGTCATATTCACGACGTTTCGGCTGTTGTACGCTCCGACTTTCTTCAGGTGATATACGTTGGAATTGCGAACCAAAACTTTTATTTCGTCCACTGGAGTAGATTGTTCTAGTTCCACGTGACACACCTTTTCTGGATATCTCAGTTTCAGTTAATATACGTTGCAATTTCGAACCGTCCCCAAGGATACATGGCCCAGTGGATAAAAGCGTTGGTTGAAGTAATCCAGTAACTTGACCAAAGAGTTGGGAGTTCAATACCTGGCTACAGCAGACGTGGACAAAAACGTGGAAAGTTGAGTTACTAAAGATTATGGCTATGGTAATATTAGCCATTTCCTTATAAGGGGGATAACTGAAACTGAAATATCCAGAAAAGGCATGACATGTAGAACTAGACATGTAGAACTCGGTGGACGAAATAAAGGGTTCAGTTCGAAATTCCAACGTATATCACCTGAAGACGACCAGAGCGTACAACGGCCGAAACGTTGCAAATATGACAAGATATGACAACAGCCTGAACAGTGTAAATAAAATTGTATGGTTCTGCAATCTTCTATATGCCGTGTCCTTTTAAGAAGTGGGAAATCATGGCTCTCCACAACTTCTTCTTTGTAGTTCTTAATAAGGTTTCTCTTGTTGTTATCCTTCTTAATCTCTGTTCTGCCAACCATTTTTACACAAACTCGTTAGTATAAAAATTTGCTGCTTTCCTCTTTCCCTGTTGTCTTCAGTATGTTCAGTGAGTGTCAAATTCTCCAAGCCTTCTTTCCACATTATGTGCACTGACATTTCTAGAGCACATAATGAAGAAACAGGGCTTGGAGAATATGACACTCATAATAGTGTAATAAATTGTAAAAATAATATTATGTTGTAAGGAAAATATACACAAACTTTGTATCTATAGAACCTTTAAAGCATTTTTAATCCTAAATTAAAAAATAATGAATACTAAAGTGCAACAATACATTTTTCTAATGAAAGATTTTATTTATTTTTGTAAAATATCACTCAAACATCGGATTATAAGAATCCTTTCCATATTTTCAATTTTAATTATGCCGTTGTAATGTTTCATGCTTTGCATTTTTTGTTGTTAAATTAAAATTCTTGATTTTCCCCCCAAACAACTACAAACATTTGATAGACCCTACCATCACACTATCCGGTAATTGAAAAGAATGCACAATTTATAATAAGACTGACCAAAAACAATAAAAATGAATGATAAAGACAAATGAAAATCTGCACTTCTGTTTTACACGCAAACACACACACACTACAGGACTGCATAAGAAAAGTTATATTACATATACGATAGGTAAAAAATGAATTTAGCTAATAATGACACTGATAAAAATAGCCCAAGTAAAAAAATAGGAAACAATAAGTTTATTGAAATCTACTCTATTGGCAAAAGAAGAGTTGGTTTTGAATTAAATATAATTTAAATATATAGGGTCATTTACAGACAGACTGTTTCGGTGTATCACAACTCATCAGTATGGCTAGACATCCAATTACTTCAAGCCTGGATCAAAACCTGGATGATTTGGAATCAGTCTGAGAATCTAACCTTAAGCTATTGGCGCACGGTAGAGAGGAAGGTGAATTTTAGCATATTTATTTTGAACAAATACACCAGTGACCTAGAGAACTCAATTCATTAGAAGAGTCTTGCATTAGAAGCAGTAGAAGTCACTGTTTACAAATTCACGCTTTCTCCTATATATATATATATATATATATATATATATATATATATATATATATATAACCTTTTATTTATTTTTTAATATTAGCAAAAAAGTATAAAAAAATTTTACAACCATTTGTTAATATAAATTTATACATTTAAAATATCTGAAAAACAATTATAATAATATGAAATATATTTAAACATGAACGCACCGTTTTATAGTAACCTTTAAAAACAGAGTTTAATAACTATAATTGTGACCAAGTCATTTTTACAGGTGCCATTTTACCGTGCCATTATTACCGATCACCAGGATGTATAGCGGCGTGGGGTTTATGGCTTGAAATGAATAGTTCGTTTACTCACGACAAGAATATTAATTAAGGATGTTAATGACGAGGAAACACGGGTTATTTTAATAAAACAAGATAAGGAATTTATTTACGAATTTACACGCTTGAAGTAGTATCAGTAGTTCGTTTCAGGAAATTAAATCAGAATTCTTAAAGTCCGTAGTTTTAACGTATTGTCATGAAAAGGAAATGTTCATGCAACAGATTAAATGATCTGGCACAAAATAATATAAAAATGTTTTAAACAAAGGTAAGTGAGTTTGTTGCTTATCGAAGGGATATATGGCTTGCAGGTGTTCAAAAGTAGACGAAGAGAAGTAGTTTGGAATACTTATCTTTCTTGGACTGATGAGAGAAAAATCTTTGAAATGCTGCATGCTGCGTGTCGTTTAGAGGCTGATAATATAATTGGTGAGTAATTTTACACGGGAGAGTACTTCAACGCAGGTCGCGAGGAACTGAAACAAAACCTTTCACATGATTCAAACACACTTCTCTTATTATTTTTACTTTTCTCATTCTGTATCAAAAGGAATTTCCTGTAGGTTCAATACTTTATTTCCTTCTTCTTCTTGGGTCACCCGCTACTTTCTGTGAATTCGAGGTTTTCATTGTTCCAAAAACATTTTCACATAGACTCACGAATTGCTTTTCTTTTTCTCAGTTCTCCGAATTTGAAGGGAGTGGGTGAAAGAAGTTGTTATTATTTCGCATTCACTACACGTAGCCGGTAATAAAGTCACAAGAAAAAGTCAAAATGACAATTTATAGTGTTCAGCAATAAAGTCATCTATTTCTGTCGGATATTTCGCGAGTTTTTTGGTTCCCTCTGTTTGCAACAAGCATTCATATCGTTTTAACCTCTAAAAAGGCGTTTTCTAACAAGGTCATATATTCGATATATATTTCATAGTTATGGAGTCCTAGTATCCCATACGTGAGTGTTTTTTTAAAGTTTGCATCAAAACGTAAACAAACCACGAAGATCGTATACAAAAACGTTTACTTATATAACAATGCTATATTCGATATATCTTTTTCGTAGAGAGTCTTAGTAGCCCATAAGGTATTGAATGCTGCGTCTCTTTAGAACGTGGCCGATCATAGCTCTCCACATTTTCTGACCTTTATAGCTCTTAATAATTTTTTCTTTTTATTGTAATTATTTACATTGTTCAGACTGTTGTCCTCGTCTTTATTGCCATATTTACGAGCTAGTTCAGCCTTCTTTAGGTGATTGGAATTTTGAATTGAATCCTTTATTTCGTCCACCGAAATCATACTCAGCATATAGATAAGAGAATATAGATTTCGATAGAGTTCCGTAACCCATTAGTGTCGTAGGGGTGGGGGTTACATTTGCTGCAGCAGTGGGGGAGTCTAGAGCATGATAATCTGTCGGAACTCATCCTTCTTGAGACTTGTCCTTTTTGTAGACACCCCCCTCAAAAAAAAATATACCTTGTTATTAACCCTTTGCTGGGTGGAGATATATATCCATTTCATACCTTTCCAATGGTATCTGTGTGAAAGCTAACGCAACAACCTCAGCTGGAACTTGAACTCAATGCACCCCTCCTGCTCTCCGCGCCGACAACCAATACGGTAAGCGCTTATTCTCTTTTTATTATTTCTTCTTCTAACGTCTCGTAATTATAATGAAATAAATGATAAATTTTACTAAAACAAAATGATAATCTTAGAGTTAAAAAATTTCAAAATTCTATATTTTTTCAGTAACCTGTAATACCGTACAATTATAAATCCATCCATTCGTTTTACGATCTCGACGCGATTAAAAATTAAATAAATAACTCATTTAAAGTTAAATTTAAATATCGAACAAAGTGAAAGGTTAAAAAAGAAAAACAATTCTTTATTAAAGGTTTAACTTTAATTTCGCTTTTTGTCACAATTGCAATTGATATTGTCTAATTAAACCATAATTAAAAATTAAGCGGTAATAAAAATTGCGTGCAAAATAAATGTAAACAAACTACAAAGATCGGTTGCGTATACGAAGAAAGATTATGCCGAATTAAGGTGTCGTATAAAGATAAAATAATTTCATTATTTCTAAATTTTTACGCACATAGGACGCTGAAGGTAAAAAGTTGAAGGCCCAAAAATTGTCCACAAGAGCTAGCCTTAGTGGCATTATCACCTTGCTTAGGGTGAATTGATTAAAAAAATATCTGCTTTAAAATTAAATGAATCCATTTTGTTTTCTTTTCAATTATTTTTTTTTTTTTAGTTCTATTTATCATTAAAAATTTATAAAATTTATTTTGATGAAACGAATAACTGTTTACCCCATGCAGGCAGTAAAGTCTCCAAGACACAAGGGTGGGGACAGTAGACAGCGGTTGACATCGCATTTAAATTTTTGCAGATTAAAATTGGCTGGAAAGCATCGAGCCGGAAGGGATTTCCACAAGCGAGAAGTGCGAGAAAAGAAACTGTTAGTATGGAATTTACAGTTATATCTAGCCAGCCCAACTGTGGATGGATGAGATCTTGACACCAGTCTAGTACTGCGCTTAAATTCAAAAAGACTAGGTATCATAGTGAAGAACTCTTTCGAACAATTACCATGAATTAAAGTATTTATAAAAAAAAAAAAAAAAAATGGCACAGGGAGTTATCTTAACGGCCGTGGGATTTTCTCTCCTGGAGGTTAGCATTAACTCTGCTGATGGAAGGCAAAAAATGTCCTCTCATACAATTGAAAGAGAGCAGTTTTTTTTTGGGGGGGGTGTTAAAATTAACATACCATTTCTTGGCCTATTAACAAGAGATTGTAGGTTATTTTTGAGAAAAGCTGATCGGACTTATCAAACTTTCTGTTGAGACATGAGTAAATAATTGTGAGATCAGCATAGATATCGGAGTAACAGTTGATTATGTCAGGAAGATCCTTTATGAAAATTAGGAACAATGTAGGTTCAAAGATAGAGTCTTGGGGGACACCTGCATCAATGCAAAAGATCTACAAGAGTGGCCACTCAAGATAACGTTCATTTCGTGATTTGATAAAAGACTGAATAATTTAAAAAATTCGTCCAGAAATATCGTAACCAAACATAACAGGAATATCTGCTGAATATCTTATGCCGAATTAAGGGCTTAAATAAAGTTTTTATTCACGAAATAATTGATAAATATTGTACTGCATCAGTTCTAATTACATTAATTTTTTTTCTTAGTAGGTTGTAAATATAAAATTATTCTTGTAAAACAATCTAATGAATAAATAAATGGATAATGTTAATTATTTTTGTTGTCAATTTTCAAGAACAATGAAAACGTATAAATATATTTTCATATGTTTAGGTTTTATTACAATTCTAATCATCGCTTTGTAAAACAATAAACATTGTCGAGGAATGAAGGTAGTTAAAAAAATAAGTGTCATGAGAAAAATCGACCTTTGGATACTTTGTCTTATTGTAGGTATGTTTACTCTATTTTTATGTCATGTCCTACAAGCACGTAGGCGATCATGGGTCTCCACAGATTTCTTTTCTTAATTATCTGTGAATTGCTATGTATTTTGGGGCAAAGTAGTGGTGTGGTTTCTTGTTTCCTTCTCCGCTGTTTTGGAATTTAGGGGTTTTCTTCTTTTAGAGTGGTTACCAACCCTGGTATTTAGAGAATATTCGTGCATTTCACAAAGGCGAAAAAGTTATGATATTGTAAAATTAAGTAACTCTCCTCCTCCCAAAAAGCGATACCTAAAGTTTAAAATGCTTTTTAAAAATGAAAAATCGATCTTTAAGCTTTTATTTTGGCTTTAATTGCAAGCTAATAGATAAATTTAATAGTCCTAATAAGCAAAATACTTTGCTGTATTTCAAAATTAATTTACATTGATTGGAATGATTTTCTTTTCATGATTATCAGTAAAACCGATAAAATCGTCCATATTGACAAATCTGTCAAAACAACACTTTATTAAAAAATCTTGAAAAATCTGAAAAGAAAATAGCTGATTTAATTAATATGATCTGAAACAAATATTACTTTTTTTAGTTTAAAATATCGCAGTAAAGCAACCTGGTGTTTGGAATATCTCAGGAGGAGATAATTGTTATAAAATTACATGACGAATACAATGTAGACGCCTTCTTTATATAATCTTTTTTAACTACCTAGTAATCTTTAAAATATTTCAGCATTCTAGTATTTTATTGAAGTTTGGGAATTTTGGTTTACTTACGAAGACGCTTGTTGAGGAAATGTTAGAAAATTAACAATATATTTTAAATTTACTACAGTTAACGCTCTTATTATATGATAATATAGTGTATGGACGTCCGTAGTTACAAAAATTGGCACGTCTTTTCACACAGACACACACAACTAGCAAAATTATTTTTAAAATGCTGGGGGCCGTTGAATTGTAGTAAACGTTGACATTATTAATTACAGTTTTTATTTAATAACGATATCACTTGTTCGCTACAAATTAATACAAAATGTTAAAAGATTTAAAAGTTTATAAATTATTCTTGTAAAAAAGTCATTATTCTTAAGAAAATATATTTTATTCATAAAAGCAATTAAAAGCTTTTCTAATTTAAAAAAATTACTTCGTTTTAATGCCTTTTTATTTTACAATTCAGAGTAGATTTTCTACAACTGGGGATCCTGATTGACTAAAAAGATTTGATGATTTAAATTCTCCAAGGATCTTTCTTATAAAAAATATACACAAAGACTAAGGGAGACAAAAAAAATTCTCGAAATTTCATAAAAATTAAATGTGTGTCTGTGTGTGGTGGTGGCGATGATGGAGTGAAGGGGGGGGGGTAACAGATGTAAAAAATATTACACAGATTTTTTAGAAAAGTAACTTTTTCATTCTTTTTACCGATGTTTTTAAATTGCTCTTCAAAATATTCAAAATCTCTTGCTGAAAATCTATGCAAAAAACAAAAGTAAAACTGGACAAAAAACAAACAAAACAAAACAAAAACAAACGGACAAAATCCCAGCTTCTTATCTCAAAAGTAGACAAAATATCAGTCTCATAAATAAAAATTTTATATATAAAAATAAAATTAAAAAAAGAAGTAAATTTTTAATATTGACAAATTTTAATGTCAAATTGAGACATTGATTAATTTACCTATGTATAAGAAGAAAGAGCAATTTTCGTTTCGCACTTCGCGAGTTTCTGTTTATGAATTCACTCATTGCTACAGAAACTCATTTTTAAATCGAGCCAACCAACATCTAAAAAACGTTTTCTAACAATTCACAAAAAACACATATTCGATTATTTCAATATTTCATGGTCAGGGAAGTCCTCTAATATCCCATAAGACCCGACTTCATTTGAAGAAAGCCATAAAAGTGGGCTTTTCAAAGGTTTGCGACAAAATATAAAAACAAAAAACGTAGATCGTATGCGAAGATAGATTATGCCGAATAAATAAATTCCATAAATAAAATTTCTAAGTTTGCTTGTGTCTTGAATTAACCTAAAATCGAAGAAAGATCTGTGTATTTTGTCTCAATTTGATATTAAAATTTGAATTAAAAATTCCTTGAATTTTCATTGTTAAATTTGTTTCGTTTTTATCAGACTTTTTTTTTTTTTAATGAAACTGGGATTTTGTTCATTTTTGTGAAAAAAGGCTGGGATTTTGTCTACTAGTTTTTTTTTTTTGTCCGCTAGGATTTTGTCCTGTTACTATCAGAATCACCCCTCAGTGTACTGTAGTACAACATTTTTTTTGTTTTATTCTTTTTGTCACATCGAGTGAAATGTACTTTTCCTGATCTACTCTTTAAAAAGGCTAATTTCTAATTTAGTTACTAATTTAGTTTTTACTGTTATTACCTATTTAAATGCTATTACTTAAAAAAAAAAAAAGAATTATCAAAAATCAAAAAGATAAAAAAAACTCATTTATTGAACGTAGATGGATTTTTTTGCTATATGTTTAAAAAATAAAAAAATACATTTGCGTCATTTTTTTAAAGTTTATTTTCATGATGCCAGTGATAGTATTTTCTTGTCGGCTGTTAGCGTGCAGATCTTACCTTTTTTTAAAAATACATATTCCGTGTTTATGTTTCTTACTGTTCTACAGTTTGAAACATTTGTTTCACTGTCTTTTCTTAAATTTTTTTTTTTACCAAAGTCTAACTTGGAAACTATAAATAACTGGAACTAGTTTCGATTTTTAAGACAGCCACAGTTGAAAATGCATATTACTTGGAAATGATAAACAGGAAAAATGCCAGTGGAGAAAATCTCGGCTTATATCCCAAAAATGGACAAAATCACATTCTCATAAATAACAAGTATGTAAGAAAAAGAAACAAAAAATTGAAAATTCAAGGAACTGTTAATTCATATTTTAATGTCAAATTGAGTTAACCCAATACAGATATACACTTAAACTCGAGAGTCTAAATGCTAAATTAAGACACCGGACACTTACAATTATGAATGAATCGACGAATAGATGCGCCAACAACACCCTTTAAGAACTCTTCTACACTCTAGCTAACGATAATGGTAACAGGCGAATGACCTTTACACCTCTTAAATAATTAATCTTCTTATGAGACTGGGATTTTGTCCACTTTTGAGATAAGAAGAGGTTGGGATATTGACCACTGGGCTTTTGTACGCTAGGATTTGTTCACTGGTTTTTTTTTTTGTCATAGATTCATGAAACGTAGTCTGACATTTGTAGTTTTAGTAGGTGAATGAATTTTTATTTGAAAATTTAATTAATGCTTCATAATATTTAATCACTAAATTGCATGCATTGAAAAGAAAATAGATTATATTGAAAAATATCTGTTTGATCAAACTGTAAAACAGTAAAAAATGCATACTTTTTTTCATTCTTTTCAAGGACTCATTGATGCATCTTCGTCTTCGTCTGTACATCAATTTTGGTTCGGGAAAACATACACACACATATGCCATGCACCGTTTACATGTAAGCATTTCACTGTCAAACTTTATAACTTAAACAAAGTCAATAAAACTTTCTAATTTTTTAATCAATTCACGCCCAAGCAAGGTGATAATGCCACTAAGACGCAAAGGGCTACTGGGAGTGAAAGAGAATGAAAAGACTTTTTAATGAACTGAAAGTCCAATCCTAAACAGGAAACAAGGGATAAACCACTACTCCTGTTCAAAATACCGGGTTGTAGTGTGAACCGAACGATAGGAAATTGGTTATCGAGAAAAAATAGTAAATTAAATAAGATGTCAGAGTTTAGGCAGAAATGTTAGAGAAGTATATAGATGAAGTAGAGAAGGAAACGGAACCCAATCCTAAAAAAAAGGAAAGAAGGGGATACTTTGAAACTTCTACTGCTGTTCAAAAGAACGGTGAGGAGTGTGAACCGGAATAGATCAATGATGCAATTATTACAGTGATTTCTCACTTTTTCTTTTTTAACAGTTTTCTGTTTTTTAGTATTACTAATACAAATTGAGAACGTGTTTCTATCTATCTATCTATCTATCTATCTATCTATCTATCTATCTATCTATCTATCTATCTATCGTTGCATGTGTGTAATTTACCGTCTATCTATCTATCTATCTATCTATCTATCTATCTATCTATCTATCTATCTATCTATCTATCGTTGCATGTATGTAATTTATTTACCGTGTTTATATCTATCTATCGTTGCATATATGTAATTTACCGTGTTTCTATCTATCTATCTATCTATCTATCTATCTATCTATCTATCTATCTATCTATCTATCTATCTATCTATCTATCTATCTATCACTACAAACATTAAATTTAACAAACTTTGTAAGGTTCCATTTTCTAGTGAGTGGGATATACATTTGAAGAATTTATGAATGAAAAAGAAAAAATGAAAAGAAAATGTAATGATCGGTAAAAAATAAAAATGTACTGTAATTAAAAATAGTAAATTAATTGCTAAAGGGTAGACAGTAGACACTTAAAAAAAGAAATAAAAAAATCAATAAATGAGAATAGAAAAAACATGCCAGTAAAACACAGAAATGCAAAATGTAACAAATCATGAATAAAATAATAATACAATATTGAGTATTATTAACGATTGAGATGACGAAAAGCGACGTAGAAAAAAAAAGCATTTCAATTTCATATCGTTCAGTAAAATTTATAAAGATAATAAACGGCTTTCTTTACCATTACTGAACTTTGATCTTTTGGTAACAAAAAAAAAAAAAAAAAAAAGCATCCGGAATACAATTTTTTAGGAATACATGCAAATTAAATAAAATAATAAAAAATAAAGAGATCAAAAAATTATCACGCAAATATAGCCCATATAGCTTGTCGGTAAAAGTTTATTAGCCTTACTGGGCTTATTTGATATTTGGTAATATTTACTTGCTTTAATTCATGAAATACCTGTCCCATACCCGGGACAGGTGGTCACAGTGGTGTGCGGCACCTGCGTCATCGACTTAGTCGTCTCTGAGTTGCGTCAAGTGTCACAGATCTGTTTTCTACTATTCATCAAACAAAGGGAAAGAGGACAAAAAAGTTTTGTGACAACTCCCAACCCTACCCTTGAGTCTTACACAGTAACTATCGAATATTGGTAAATATTTATGAGTGACTTGAAATAGGGAAGTAAAAGTGCCAAAGTCTGGTGAATGGACTTTGTTGAGATGAATTCTATCAGGTCGTTGAATAAAGTGGTGTTTTGAAGAAAGAATGATTTTTTTTTGAAAATCCCTAATTTTTAAAAAAAACTTTCTCTTAAAGTTTAATTCAAATCCTGATCTAAAAAAATAAATAAAAGTTGTAAAGGGTTTCTATTAGTTTCAATTTTTTAACAATTATAACGTAACACTTAAAAAAAAAATTAAGCAAGCAAATACTTCATTTCCAGGCTTCCAACTTTTAAAAAGAATGTATGTATGTATTAACTTACTTGTATGTGTTCTCCTCACCTACAGTGACATACGCACTTCACATTTATTTATTCTTGTTTAAGTTTTAGCGGAAGCAATACATGTACAATCCTAAAACTACCATAAAATACAAATTTACACATTCAAATATCACGTATTCATTACTAGTACTACAATATTTGGGTTCGCTTATGTATATTTACAATTGTATATTTCCAAAAACCATCACACATATACATGAAATCACCAACAAGCCACCATTCCCGCGAACTGACGTCACTGTACGCATCATATGCTGCCCTAGGTATGGTGGGGCCACCTCCTGGAACGGGCTGAGATGATAGTTTTTATATTTTTTTTTTATATATATATATATATATATATATATATATATATATATATATATATATATATATATATATATATATATTCTGCTTCACAGTCAAGCATAACACATAGACAGCAACAACTTTGTGAGTATCTGTCGTTTTTTCTTTTCTTTTGATATTTTCGTATTCTTTTTGTTATTGTTCACTAACTTATTTTTGTTTTTCTTACGTTTTGTTTGCTTTTTTTATTCTCCTTTTGTATTGTGAATTACCGAATATGCTTACAAAAACTTTTAGTTTTCGTAAATTTTCTGTTTTACTTTTATGAGTTTGCATTGCTTTTCTCTCTCTCTCTATCTCTATCTCTCATTCATTGTAAAAAAAAAATAAAACACCAAATTTATAAGAGTACAAACAAAAAAGTGTAGATTTGTACATTTAAAAAAGTTTTTTTTAAAAAGATGCGTCTATGTAACTATTGTATTTTGTATGGAAACAAAAGAGTTCTTAGTTCTTCCATACCTTGTAAAAATGACATCCAAACTTTTGGTCACAAACTGGATACATAACAACATAACAATCCTTCATAACCAATATTTTGTCTTGAAACTTGATTGCTGACAAAGGGTTTTAGTTTAGATTAGGAACATTAAAATTATTAAAGAAATAATCAAATAATTTTTACATATTCTCTTTTAAAAATATACAAAAAACAAAGTCAATCACTATTTTTAAAATTAATTACAAAAAAATGTCTTTAATAAAGTATTGAATTTCAAGTAGAAGTATTTTAAAGTTTTTTTTAGAACCATTGCACTGCAGCCAGGTCCTAACCAATGCGTATATTTTTGTGTCGCATACTTAACCTGACCGTATTGTTGTGTTTGTATTTCATAATGTTAGTAAAATTTGTAAGCAATGCATAAGCATTTTTTTCTTTTTCAGTTCGAAGACATTATTATGATATGCTAAAATACTACAGCATATGCTTCCTTATCAAATTGACATTAAGTGCATGATTTGTAAATTAATCTGTTAAATGTTGATCCCCCACTTTTTGGCCGATCTAGCTGGGTGTTCCTTCGTACCGTATATGGTTATTTCTGTTTATATTTTTCCTTACCATCTAACTAACAGCAGGAACTCCTTTGAAAGTGAAATCCATGCACATACATGAAAATTTTCTGTTTTTTCGTTTGCAAACAAAGAGCTTTTGAGATTTCATTTTGTTGAAGAGTACCATACATGTGTTGACGCGTGCGCGCGTTTATATATATATATATATATATATATATATATATATATATATATATATATATATATATATATTACAGTATTGATGTGATATTGTGGTGTTTTTTGAGTGTCCTCGTGAAAATCTTAAGATGTGAGTGAGTAGTAGTGGCAACATTTCTTTTTTGGTACAGTTCCAGTTTGTTTGAGTTTAGCAAGCCTATCTGTTGGCTTTTACCGCGACTTGTAGGTTTTAGTTTATCTTCAACTTGTGTACTTAATACTAGTAACACGACAAAAATGTATCATAAACTAGTTTCGCGAAATTTGTCGACTCGAAAATACTCTAGGAGTCGTGACAAGTACTTACTCCGCATTTTATTGAAATGGTGACACAAAAAAAATGTTTTAAGCAGTTTTATTTAATTATACTAAGTAATGTAACAGTCCAATTTGAATTGTGTAAATGCAAATTACTTGTAATATTCATTACAAATTACTAATTGTACACACCCATCATTGTGAATGATCATATTTGAATTGAACTGTCTTGAAAAGTAGCTTCTTGCTAATATTTAAATAATTTTAAGTTAAATTATATACTACTTAAAAAAATGTGTCGATATTTTCTATCAGCTTGTAATATAACTAAACTTTCTTAAATACGGACTTTTTAGTCTTAAGAAGAAAACTAACTTTTTACCTGTTACTTTTTAAGATTGTAAAAATTTTTTAGTTTAACTTGTATAAGAAAAAAACACCCACAACAAAACTTTTTGCACATTTACTTACTTGAACTAATATATTTATTGTTTTTTGTTTTTGTTTTTTATTTCAATAGAGTGTTTAAGACTTTTAAGAAAATGAGCTATTTTGCTTAACGCTATCCATTTTTTAGAAGGTGGATTAATGTTTCCTTCCTGGGGTGTGAATAGAAAGCCCAATCAAACTAAACTTGGAATTTTTTTTAACCAATCAGCCTCTACAATTAAGGTCAAGGCTTAATAACTTAAGAGTTACGGACAAGCTGCAAGGCTTGACGCACGCAGCAAAATTACTCTCTGGTGTCTGACTGATATTATTAATCAGTCTTGAGAAACCAAATAGATTCGAGGTGAGATATTGAATAATATTTCATTATTTCTGTATCTGAACATTAACGCGTGTCTCACTTTTATTTTTAAATCAGATAATGAAAGCAGTTTATATTTTTTAAAAATGAAACTTCAATTTCTGTGTATATTTTTTCTGTGTTAAAAAAGAAATTTTTGAGAAAGGGTTTGGTTTTGACTTGTAACTTGTTAGTTAGTAATTTGATCATGTTTAACTAGTTCAAGTATTTTGTAATACAGCTATATAACGTCCAATGTTAAAAAATTCATTATTATCCACGTGTTCAAAGTGATTGTCGAGTTGAGAGTTTATTTAAAATACGAGTAATAATGTGAAACATTTTTATTTTTAAAAAGTAAAAGCAGCTTCGATTTTGTCTTTGCCGAATACTTGTATTATTTTTTATTAAGTTATTGATTGAAGAGAGTTTACAACTTTTAAAACTATTTTTTACAGTAATGTCATACTTACTGTTGTTACAATGTTAAAAAAATATCGTTTTAAATTTATCGTGTGCTAATGAAATGTTCAAGTTTCTAATGTTGACAATAAAATTAGAATCCCCTGCCTTTTTTGTAACTACAAACTGTGTGATTTGACATATTTGTGACAGGTGAGTTTTAAATAAGAGTGTTTTATAGATGAGTGGAAACATGAATGAATAAAAATGTATTACGAAGTGCGTTAATATCCATTCATCTTATCTGACGGTAGACGTTCTGATGGCAGTAGTAGTCATTGGAATATAACAGAGCTAGTATATTTAAGTTTCGAATCTTTTTTTCCCTTAAATTTCTTTCCTTTTTGAAATATAAAATCAAATCTTACACAAACAAATATTATTATACTTGCAATTCAAATTCTAAATATTTAGTTATTTTTTAAATATAGGTTTCTAAGAATAATTCAAACAGTAAGTTGAAATATTTCTAGTTATTTTTTTTCATTGCTGTTACTTAAAAGGCTGCTACTGCAATTAATGCAGATTATTTTTTCTTGCTGGGGTATGTCAACCTGCTTTTGTTAAAATTAAACCTAGATTTTTATCATTAAAAAAAATACTGATTTCATATTTAAATCACAACTTTTGTTTTCTTTATGTGCTGTTGCCATCGTCGTCGTCGTGACAGCTGAGGAGATCTTCTTTGCATCAGACACCACAGGGACAACTTACAAGTTATTTACAGATGACAGAAAAGAGGATTTTTATGTCTCTCCGTCTTCTCCTTCAGCACCAAACAGGGGCACAGATCAACAATCATATTATATCAATATCTAAAAACAGTATCATCAACAAACTTTGTTTGTCTCCGTCAACTACTGCTAAAAATCTTCAATAATACCTTTCGTCACATTCGACTACTTTGAGAAAAAGAAGCGTAAAAAATGCTAGGTATTTATATGAAGAAACTTTAATTATAAAACCCAAGAATATTTATTCATACATGACTATATTTATGTATAACATTTTTCATTGAAGAAAAATCTGTCTGTTAACTTGGTATATTTTTAACAAATATACATTCAACAACACATGTATACAATAAGATTTACAGTTACACCCATGTTGTTAAATGTGATACATGTTATGCAGATAATATGAAACCTTGCTGCTAAAAGACATAAATGCCTTTTTGTTGGTAAAATCGACAACATGAAGTCGAATAATATGTTTCGGGAACAGGTAAACACTGTTTCAAATTGGTTTAAAAGCTGGAGCGAGTGTGAACAAACTGTGGCTTTGTACTCTTTGCTAAAAAGGCTCTCTCCAACACAAGTGAAATTCATCGCTCAGGTCCTTGAACAAGGAGCAACAGAAAATTCGCAGGTGCAACGGTTAGAAGAAGAGGCAAATAGCCCAGGTAAGAAGAAACTTTTTTTTTCTTTTTAATTAATGAAAAATATTAATTAAAGTTCATTTTTACTGCAGTATTTATTACAAGCTCTATTTTTTTTTTTGTTAAATTAGTTTCGTAATCAGTGTGTAGTAACACTAACAGGCTTTAAAAATACTTTGTTTAGATTATTTTAGTTATTTGGAGTAGCTGAGTAGCTTATTCAGTTTATTATATTAACTTTAATTCGTTTTAAAACAACTTTAATAACAAGTCTTTCTAAAGTAGAAAGCAAAAAGTGCTGTAAAAAATCAAGTCAACAGTCAAACAAAAAAACGTTTTTTTTTGTTTTTTTTTTATGACTTGCTTATCCTAACTAAATACTTTTTTTTATTTCAAATAGCTGTAAAAGCTTTTATTAGTACCATATTAAATTTAGTATTTGTAAAATGCTAAACAGAGTACTGATAAAATTTCAGAATTATTTTCATGAGAGGCTACGGAAAACAATCTAGCAAACCGTAACTTCATTTTTGGCCCGTTTTGGCAGTTTTTTGCCTAAGTGACATCGGAAAATTGCTTTTTTTAGTATATAATCTTAAAATAACATTTATCACTGGATTTTAGGGTTTATTGCGGAAGAAAATAAACGTACATTGTCATTTAATAAAGTTCACATATGTGGGGAGAGACAACCCCTAGAAATTCGCAAAAATGCCAACTAACAATCTTTTTAATTAGTTTTATTTATTTATTTTTTAACCCATTACGTGCCTTACAACTGATTGTTGGTTATATACACCCGAAATAATAATAAATAAATAAAAATTGATTGATAGAAGGTGTTAATTGTTTTGAAGTCTGGTAATTAAGTTCTGAAGTTTCTTAAAAATAAATGGCAAAATCGTCGGTACAGACTTTTTAAAAAATTTTTTTTTTTTTTTTGGCCATTAATCAGATTTTATGTTTGTGTCTAACTTTTTAAAAAATATTCTTTTTCTCCTTCATAAACTTGTTTCCTTGTTAATCTAAATTACAATAAAGTAAGAGAATGAAACTGAGACATTAATTTAATTGACTAATGACTGACTTTAAAAATAAATGGATGACATGTTAATGTGGTAAAAGAGTTATTTGACCAGTTTTTGGATAAAAAAAATACGTTTTTAATTTTCTGTAAGTAAATTGTAAATTATGTGTGGTTATGATACAAACTTTGTGAAACTGGTTAAGTTCGCAATCTGCTAAATTTATTAACTATAAAAATGTCAAAACATGTTTTTCAACTTTTTCTTTGAGTACTGCATAGCTGCTTCTTAACACCAGAAACATTTTTATGAATTTTATAAAAATTAAACTAACAACTAAATTCAAATTCACGCTTTAATGGAAGACAAAATAATAGTGGAACTTTAAAAAAAAAAAAGACCTTATTTTATTAATTCTAGAAACATAGAAGCAACTAAGTTTTAGAAACACTTTTCCCTCCTTATTGACTTATGAATAGTTGTAAGAAGACTAACCACTTTAAAATCAAGGTCAGGCACATTTTCGTGATTTTTTTTCATTGCTCTACTGATCCTTTTTCTTTATTTTTATAGCAAACACTTACTTTATTCTTATGACTATTTGAAAATGTCACGACTGACCTTGTTGGTATATTTTTCTTACATCCGTTAAGTTTTACTTTTTTGTCTTAAAAATTGTTGCTCAATATTTTTCACTTTCAGGTATAGGTTGTGTTTGATAGAAATAGTTTTAGTTTTTATTACTAGCTTGTTTTTTTTTCTGAATAAAAAAGCTTCATTATTAGTCAATAAGCTCCACTTGAAAAATATATGTAAAGAAAAAAAAAAAATTTTATACAAATCTTTATTTTTCAATGTCAATGTATTTGATCCAGTATCACAAGAATCGAATATTTGATATTTTTACAATAGTGAAAATTTCAGATCAAAATTTAGTTAAGTCAAACTGAATTTTTATTTTTTATTGATTCTCTTTTTTGGGTGTTAATTTCATTTCTTATATGAATAATTTAAAAAATATATAACTATATTCTCTAAAAATAACTGAACTCAAATGTTTCAAATAACGATTTTTTTTTATGAAAATACATTTCCTCGTGCTATGTTCTTGCTTGATCTATTGAAAAAAACTGGTTTAATTTTTCTCATTGGCATGTTAAAGAATCTGTTTTTTATGCAATTTAGGTTTTTCATTGACTGAAATTTAAAATAGTTTTTTTATTATTAGAATTATTAGATATTTTATTTATCCCAAATATTCATTTTTTTTTCAATTCTCATCAAACTTGTCAACATCAACTTATTTTGGTAGAGAAAATTTTACAATAATTGTGATAAGTAAAAAACATTTGTTGATATCAGTCGTTAAATCCCCAGCGATAGTGAGATTTGCATGATTAAAAGTTATCAGAAAGGATTATCTCTTCTTCATCCAAATGGTTATTAGATTAAGTGTGGTAAAAAGTAACAAGTGTAAGCACTTTATTGTAAATAAATAGCAATTTACAGTAATTGCGACAGCTTATTTATCTCTATACAAACATGCAACGATGTTAGGTTTGACACAAGGAAACAAAATGGAACATTGCACGCGGATATTGTCAGAAATTGCCCAGTTCCCTCTGAACTTCTTTTGGGAGATCAGTGAGAGAGCATAACCTCCAATTTTTTATTGCAATAGGAAAGGTTCAACCTGCGGAAAGAAAATCCTCTAAGAATTAGATTCTGTGGCCGAAAGGCCAAGAAAACTATTTTATTTACTCAACTTGTCTTAGTTTTGATGACGCAAGGCCACAAAAATAGTATAAGTCACCCAATGTGAATCACTTAAGAACGGGTTAAAATACCAGCTTGTTAACCATAACACCAAAATGAGATGCCTTTTCTTTTTTCTAACCTTGGCCAGATTTATTTGAATTTTCAAAAAGTTCAGAAAAAATTTAAATTCAATGTCCGAAAAAGTTCAAGTTTATTTACTTTTAGTTTCTATAGTTTATTAAAGTTATTCTTTTAGTTGAACAATTTGTACTAATGAAAGAAATATTTAAAAAAACAGATCTTTTTGAAAGGATGAAGTTTCAATGAGTACTCACTTCATTTAGAATGTTATGTAATTTTTCAGTTTTAGTAAAAGATGAACATGCCAATATTCATTATTGTGTAGTTACAAATTTATCCAGTACCATAGGATTATTCTAAAAAATGTATTTCATTCTTTTCATCTATATATCATGTCCATTCAGGACATGAGTGATCATGGCTCTCCACAACTTTCTACCTTTTTTTGGTTCTTAGCAATGTTTTTATTTTTTTTATTTTATTATCTCTCCTACTCTGTCTTGCCATCTATCTACACAAGTATGTTAAGTAAGTTACTCATTGTTTCTTGTTGCACTCTTGCCTTCAGTATGTCTTTTGGGTATCAAATTCAACAAGCCCTCTTTTTTTCATTGTGTGTCATAGAAATTTCAAATATCTCTTCATGATTCTCGGTATGTATCCTTTTTGTTCCCATTTTTCTTAAAACTTCCTTGTTACTTACATGCTTCATTCATGTTATTCTCAGCATCCTCCTGTAGAACTACATTTGTTGCTTCAAATCACATTCATCTGTAAGGAAACTATTCAGCATTCACTTCCATATAGGAGGACTGGTATTACATAGCATTTCAGCCCTTTTTGTTTCTAATTCTTTCATTATTAAATTTTTAGTTTTTAGAAAGTTTAAAAATGGCATTACAGGAAGAATATTAGGAAATTATGATTAATTTTCTTTCCATTATTTTTTTTTTTGTAAAAGATAGTAAATAAACAATATCTAGGTTAGTAACTTTGGGGAGTAAGCAGTTAATGGGGTCAATTTGTAGGTCAATACTACTATATAGTGAATTTGATACTTATGTTTCTTAAACTCATAACCTTGTTCTATACTAAGCCAAGTTAGTGAATAATAATATAGCCTGTAGACTTATAAAATTACCTTTTCCATACATTTTTGAAATTGTTCTTGATATATAAAATTTATATATCATTCTATATATATATATATATATATATATATATATATATATATATAATAATAATAATCAGTATCACCTGGGCCACCATGAGGAGGGGGTATGATGTTGAAAGACCCAAAACCCCTAATGGACTGCAGCTAGAAACATCACTGATGTGTACCAAAGCATCAAATGGATGTATTTTATGAAATATATATATATATATGACGGTGGTTAGCAACCCTGTAGGATGAAAAATAAGACCTACAAAATGGCAGAACTTTCAATGAGTCAACAGATAGCTAGCTAGAGTTGGTGTCTCAATAAAACATGTGTAAAAGGCAACAAGAAACCACTTGACTACATGTCCTAAGAATAATCATGGTAACAAACAATATGAATATCGGAAGTTGTGGAGAGGCGTAATCGCTTATGTAGTGAAAGGATGCATCACATAGAAGAAAGCTTATAGTGATATTAGTAATTAGTCATTGTCAGAAACTTCCAACAGTTGTGGTAAATTATTTTCCATTCTACAGTCTTTTCCACACAGACAAAACATTGCATATCTCTAACTACATTATTGCTACTTCCATGGCAAATTTTCTGATAAGCTACATTCATTAGTTCCACCAGTTAAGATCATTACAGCTAAGGCCTACTGTACACTGGGATGAATCATCCCCATACCTATTGTATATTTCATTAGTAAGAAGGAAGTTCCATCTGGACAGCTTCTTTCTGAGAACTACTACTTTGTGGAACAGACACCGAAGATGATGTTTCTCCAATTACTATAAACTTAACCTCTACAAGTCAAGAATCAACCATTGTTTTCCTGCATATCCTCATAACATTCAGTTCTTACCTTCTATTATAGTCATAAAATAACTTAATCCAGTAAATCTCTACCATAAGTGACTCTTGAGCCTTGTACTGGGTGAACAATTAGGGGGGAAAAACCTAACTACAATTTATTTACATCTTCACAACAAATTTTTGTGGGTGTAAAAATAAGTTGATTTTTTCTTTGTGGAAGTATCTTTTCAAAGTAATTTGAAATATTTATAGAAATGGGCATATGTCTAATATCTAAAAAAGTTCATAAGTAAATGGCATTACTCATTTTACAAGAGAAAATGGAAGTTTAAGTGTATTGACTTGTAGAAGTTGCTTTGTTGTTTCAGTTATTGGCAAATCTTTTGACATCTGTGTATTTTGTTTATCTCTTTGGAGAAAGCAAGTTGCTTGATGCAGATTTGTATTGATGAACTGGCATTTTGAAATAAATGTCTATGACCTGTTACCAAGTTTTCAAGAGATAAATATTCAGAGATTTTTTTAAAAAATTTTTTGGGGGAATTTATTCAAGCTGTCATTTGCTGAAGATTTTCTTTTATAACTTTTATATCTATTTTCTCATATGTCCATAAATTTTTCATGTCATTTTAGATTTTACTTTTTTTTTTCTTGTAGCCTAAAAAGTCCCTCTTAGTGTGGCTATTTGGCATACATCAGGGATCTTTATATAGCAGTTACTTTAATTATTAAATTGCAGAATGTTTAATTTGTAATAAGAAAAAAAATTCCATTTATTTATTGTGATTCTTATTTCATCAGTGGTTTTCAGACATGTTAGTATATGTTCTTGACAGAATCTATCTGACATATTTATATTTGTCTTTGCTTTGAATATTGCTGCCACATCTGGTGCTCCTGATATATATTTAGAGATTCTTCATAAAAGCCAAAGAATCTGCTATTTTATTAGTTTTGACCTGGCATCTATGCTTCAGTTACTTTCTCATTGCCTTACTGTAGCTTCCCTGTGTCTTTTCTATAAATACTTTCATGGTAATGGTTCTGAGGAACTTTCTTCTATGGTAACTAGACTTTAGGAATTTTAGCACAGTACTAAATTGGTGACAAGGTCTGATCAATTTACCCAATATGTCTTTCTGATCTCAGTGTTGCACTTACTGTCCTCTGTCAGAACACTTACCAGATATTTAAATTTCTACACATGCTTGATTTTGGTGTCCCTGACCTGTAAGTCACATTTTGGGCCAATCTTTTTTACTGAGGACCATGCATTCTGTCTTGTAGTTTATGCATAGTCCCTCTTGCTCTCTTTTGCTAACTTTGTAGGAAGTTTTTATAATTTCCTTTCTGTTTGCTATCAGTACTGTGTCATCTCTGTATCTTGTGTTGTTAAGATTGTGGCCACTGATGATGAATCCTGGTAGGATTTCCAGTTCTCTAAGAATTGTTTTGCTGTATAGGTTGAATAGGTCCAGTGAAAAAACACGTCCTTGCCTTGTGCTCCTTTCTGTTTTTGCATATCTGCTGAACTTATTTGCTATCTGTAAGCAGGCCGTTTGCTGCCAGTATAGGTTCTTGATTATTCTATCTTTCCCAAATGTATCAAGGTTGCTGAGCAGTTTCAACAGATCTTTGTGGTATACTTTATCGAACGCCTTTGTGTAGCTTATAAAACATAAGTGCATGTCCTTCTGCATTTGTATTGCTCTTTCTGACCATGAATATCATGTTCCTTGTTCTGGTGTCTTTAATGAGTCTGCTCATGCTTTATTCATCAGAATATGGATAATGAGTTTTGTTATATGGCACATTAGGCTGATAGTTCAGTGGAGTTTACATTTGTTTTCACCTGCTTTCTTAGGCAGTGATATGAAAATGTTGATCTTCTGGTATATTACCACTGTTGTAGATTTCATTTATTATTTCTGTAATTTTGTCTATGCCAAAATCATTTAAGGCTGCCAGCATTTCTATTATAATTCTGTCTGGCCCTGCCACCTTATTTATGTTCAATTTCGCCAGTGCAGCTTCAACTTTGATTTTTAGAATTTCAGGCCCGTTGGTAGTTTTGTGTATTGCCAGTTCTCTTTTGTTATGGAAGAGTTCTTCAATATATTCGTTCCAGTGCTGAAGAATTTTTCCCTTCTCTAATATGAGTGTTCCATCCTTTGATTTTATGCAGCCTGTTGATGAGCATGTCTTCTGTCCTGTTAGTTCCCTTGTTTATACATATCTCCTTTGTTGGTGGTACTCAATCTCTCTATTTCTGTACATTTTACTTCTTTAGCCACTCTTCTTTAGCCTGCTTGCATTTGGTCCTTATTTTGTTGTGTAGTTTTCTGTATTCTGTTCTGTATCTTGGAAGACATATCTTTCTTGCATCATGTTGAGAATCTCATCAGTCATCTATTCGTTTTTTTTTTTTCTTCTTTGTCCATTCTCCTTTGAGATGATATTGTTTGCTGATGCCACTAAAGCTTCTCTATGTCCCATTTCGAGTTTCCATTGTGTCCCTCGTATCTCTTAACAGTCCATTTTTTTTTTCTTCAGGTACGGGTTACTCAGGAGTTTGTCGTATTGCAATTTGGGTGCTACATTAGGCTTTTTCGGTTCTTGTAGTTTCACTCTTAGTTTACATATAACAGGGCGATGGACCCTTCCACAGTGGACACTTGGATAGGCTTTGCAGTGAACCATTGCATTCCTGAATCTTGTGTTGATAGTCAGTTTGCTTTTTAGTTTCTCCTATGTCCTTCCATGTCTGTAATCGTCTCGGATATTCTTGGTATCTTGGCTCTTACCTGGTCATTGGTCATGCACCATTGGATCCATTTTTCTCCATGTTTGTTGTGGGTTCTGATTCCAAATTTTCTGGCTATATCCCCTGCTCTCTCCCTGCCTACTTTGTCCTTCATGTCTCCCATGATAATTATGACTTCTTGTGATTTGCAATGAGCCTTGCTATTGTCTAGCATGAAGTAGAAAGATTCATTTTCTACTTCCTTCAATGTGGAAATATTTTGGTGAATGCTGTAGAAGTCTTTAAGGCCTTGCCTAAGGTGCTTCTTAATTTTTCCTTATATAATTCACCCTAAGCTATACTTTATCACAAGACATAAAAATACATGTTTTATTTAAAGTATGAAAACTTCTAGAAAAATGATTGAGATTAAATTGTAGCATAGTTTTTAAGAAAATACAAATATTTAATAAAATTACTATTTAGTGAACATCCTTCAATCTATGTTATCAACAGTTGGCAGAATTAATATTGTGGAACCAATTACAATACAAAAAATAAGAAATTTTTCGTTTCATTAGATGTATAGTAAAGAGTACAACTGGTAAGGTTGAGAGCCATTATTTTTTTTACAAGCTATAATTGCTGTTTTAATTGTTCTTTGTGCTCTTTACTTTGTTCTCAATCTATGAAAACATTTTAATGGTTGTAAAAGCAATATCTTTTCTATTTGATTTATGTGCTATTTATCAAAACATGTAGTTGAATTCTAAATATTATCAGTGTATTTATATAAACTTCTGTTAATGTTTTTTGAAATTTGTCTCTGTTAAAGATTGATAGTCAGTTTCTGTTGAATAGTTTATGCATCTTAAAAGATATTTATTGGGACTTAAATATGTAACTAAATCATTAGACTGCTCATAGTGGTCCAACAATATCTATATGGGCAGTTTGAAAATATGAAGGTAATTGAAAATTTTGAATTAGTTCTTGTATATTAAGTTTTAATTGTTGGCAAGATATATGCACTATATAGAAGTTGAAATTAGACAACACACCAAATGCACTGGTATGCCACTGAAACTTTTGTCATCAAAATTTTAACCTTGAAAATTTTATTAAAAAATGAAGATAATTCACTTGAACATGCTATAATATATAAATCTTCTGTGGTTAATGACAGAGCTTCAAATTATCACTTGTTCCTACTAGAGTTGAAAGAATGTGGCATATAAACAATTTTTAAAACATTAATATCTATAAATTAGAGAAATAAAACATTTCTACACCTGCAAAAATATTTTAATATCTAAATAAAAAATGAATTGTTATAAGTAATCTTAAAAAAAAATCTCCATTTGTAGGATTAAGCAGATTAATATTTTGTCTTGCTAGTGTAGATTTGGTTGAAATTTATCTAAATTGTTTAATCAGTGATGCATGTCAATAAAAAATAAGAATTTTCTAAATTGTCTTGTATATCATTTAGCAAAGCTCTTTTTGTGAAATGTCTATGATATTAGATTTAATTTGATTAATTTTTTATGGCTTATCAACCTTTTGCAGTTTATTTAAAGCCAGAAAATATCTTGCAAGAATTTTTTTGGAGATAATAATGGTTTTAGTGTTACAAGTTTTACTAATTAACCCTTAGCAAAGGAGAGAAGAGGTGGATTCATGCCTTTCCCTTAGCATGTAAGTGAAAATGATAAGCCAACAGGAATTAGAACTCAGCCCTCTGGTTAACTATTCTGTGCCATTATCCATTACACCATTATCTAGTGCATTACAGCACCTGGTATTCCCAAGCAGTCACCGATCTAGGTACTGACCAGGCTCAACATTGCTTAACTTTGGTGATCATATGGGAAGTGGTGTTTCAATGTGATCTTGCAGTAAGTCACTCTAGGCTAATTAGATACATCACATGATAGAATTATCATCTGATGCTAAAAACGTTTTTATGTTTCGTAAAAAGAAATTTTTTCTTCATAGCCTGTATTTTAATGATTTCATACAAGTCACACATGTATTTGTATTACAAAAACTGGTTGTGACATCCAGTCAACTACATGCTGACTACCTTTTAATATATGTCAGTAATGTACTCAATAAATATTGACAGTTGTTGGCAATCCGGTATCTTTTATAATTTGTCAGACAAATCACAAGCTTATCTTCAGTAAGCTATGTGATTTGGCTATAAACATAAATTTCATTTTAAATAAGCTGATAGCAACTTGGTCAAATCTGGATTGCTTTGCCTGAGTTTCTCTTTTTGGAAAAAATAAAATAGAAATGGGAATCACAGCTATTAATTGGCCTAATGCTTCACCAATAGGATATTTACTGACTTAAAAATCACGGGTGACCTCACCCAGTTACATTATAAAGTTAAGGAATAATATTAAAGCAATTTTACATTTAAAAGTAGTATGACTTTGGCATAATTAGAGATAAGTTTGTGATAAGAACTAATCATGTTCAGAAATCTACATAAACTCTTAGAATCTTTCATGTATTTAAAAAATTTAAATTCATTAACCTGTTTTAATCAGAAGGTAAAAATCCTTCTGCATTCAGATTATAATCCAAAGTCAAAATTACAAACATTAAAGGTATATTCTGACAAAGAAAGGTTCAAATTGTTTTCATCTGAAATTTTAGAACATTCTAAATTCTTTGCAGTTGTTTTTCCATCATCACTAAATACAAGGATATTTTATCCATTACATTTTTGAAATGAAATTGTTATTTATTTTGAAGGGTATATAGTTATATTGAAACAACTTGCAGTGGATTTATAAATCTGAGTAAATAATTATAAACCACCTTACAATCATATATATAAAAAAAAATACTCATAAAAATGAGAAACAGCAAGACATGGAAACAACAAAACAAGTATTTATTATTTGATTGTATTCTGGTATTGGAGATACAGAATACAGTAATACTGAGTAGAATTGTAAATTTGGTATCAAATGTAAATCAAATATAGATCAGAATCTGCCAGAAGGGTAAGATAAAGAATAAGCAAACTGTATACAGCCTTTCTTTTAAGTTTTTATATATATATATATATATATATATATATATATATATATGTGTGTGTGTGTAATGAGTGTCCCGATAATTTAGTTGTAAAAATGCAATAAGTGCCTTGGGTTTTCTCAGGTCACATTTTGATTGAGTGTTAAAAGATAAATGTTACTCTTATATAGCCTGAAAAAAGAAAAGGAGATGAAATTTTTGTTGATGTACATGATAATGACCTGTCCATGTGAACTACTTGTCTGATAGAATGTCGTGTGTTTGTGTGTAGAGGAGAAAAGTGAAGTCGATTCTCATTGGTTTAGAATGAGTGAATTAATTATAATTGCTATAATTATTTTTTTTACACTATAATTAATTTTTTATTTTTTTTATGGACATGGCAAGCTGAAAAAGTGTAGTTACTTATATCTTAGGAATATTTCAGGTTGTACTTTTTCCAGTGTAATTTTTTTTACATCTACATTTGAAAAGGTCATTAAATTCAGAAGTAAATGAATTGATTTTTGGTATTTGATATTAATCACATCTTGTAAGCTTATTCTCAGTATGGTAATTACAACAATATTTTAAAATGTAAGAGACTTATATACTTTGGAATTCCAAAGTTTCTTGAATTCTCTTTGTGGTGCTTTTGATTTTTCTGCAGTAATTTTTCCTTTCTTCCATGTGCTGTCTGTTCAGGACATGGGCGTTCATGGTCCTCCACAACTTTCTTTATAGCTCTTAGTAAGGTTTGTCTTTTTGCTTTCTCTCTTAATTCCTGTTCAGCAAGCTATTTACACAAGCTTGTTAGGTAGGTTATTTGTTGCTTTCCTCTTTCTCACCTTCAGTACATCCTGTGAGTGTCAAATTCTCCTAGCATTCTTTCCTCACTATGTTCCCTAGAGATTTGTTTACTATTGGCAAAAACTGAAACACGTCTGTATCTATCCTGTGATAAACTCTACATTTCAAAGCTGTTTTCATGAACTGATATGAAATGTAGTTATTTTCTTAATTTACTCACAAATATGTGGATGTATGAGTGATGTAATGAATGGCTTGGAATGATAAATCTGAGAGCCAAGTTCAAATTCCAGTTGAATTCATTACATATGTACAAATACACTGAGGAAAGATACGAATCCATCTCTTCTTCCCTTAACAATGGGTTTAATAGAACTTGCATCTGGAAAAATCATTGTTATTCTCAAAAAAAATTGTTAATATTAACAAAAAAAAAAGATTTAGACAAAATTCTTAACAATCTTGATTTGATATCTTGACTTCAGTTACTTTCCCACTGCTGTGATGTGTCTTATCTGTTTTCTCTACAAATATTTTCATGACAAATGTTCTGATGAGCTTTCCTCCTTGTTGCTTTAACTACATGAATTCAAGCATGCTACTAGATTGACAATTAGGTTTCATTGTTTTACTGTTAAACTACCTAGATGTAACCTTCTCTGATTTTTAAGTTTCTTTTCTCGTATATGAAACCCACCTACCAATTTCTTGCTTTTCTGACACCTACACTCTTCAAAAATTTAAATGTAACACCAATTGTCATTCTGTCTTCCTGAAACCTGTTCTTTTATTGTTCTTTCTCCTCACTAAAAAATTCTTCTCCATTTTCTTTTACTCCCTGTGCCCCCCCCCCCATGTCCTAGTGGTTTTATTGCCTAGCTTGGGGTAAGATGATTAAAAACAAAATGCAAAAATATGTTTTGGCTTTAAATAATACACAAAAAATTGATAAGCTGTAAAACAAACCATACACAAAAATAGGGTGATTAACATTAACAATTGAATCTCAAATTTTGTATTATTGAATTATTACTGGCTGGTGATATTTAGATAATATTCTTAAACAAGGAGTTAAGCTGGATTATCTTGTTTGAGAACATAATAGGATTTGAATAATTCAAATACCATTAAGAATCTTTTATATTTGTTAATCTAGATGGTTGTGATTTACTTTAGCTATTTATTTGTAATTACCTGTAAAGAAATTTGACAAATTAATTTTTATCTTTCATTTTTATTATTTTAGTTTATTTTTTTAATTTATTTATTTATTTTTTTTTTTTATATTATTTAGTATTTGGGCTGCATGCATATAACACCTTTATGATGGGAAGTAATAAAGGGTGTGTTTTCTGTGTTCCCTTTGCCTTGGGGTAGCCTAGTTAACTGTACCAACCGTTGTTAACTGTCTCAGCTTCTTGGGAACTGTATGCTCAGCTGATGATCTTAGTCTTATGAATCACATTCTTCTTGATCTTTCTCAGCACCACATTGTTTTTACACTATTAGTATTACTAGAAATATTAATTTTATTACTTTTTACATTAATTTTTCTTTGACCCAATCATCTAAAAAGCTGATATAACAGAGTTTAAAATCAGTTAATGTTGATATTAGTGGTAGTAATTTACTTAACACAAAAATTAACCAATGTTTTGCAACTGCTACATTTTAGTAAAATTTGTTCTGTGGACTTGAATGCTTTATTGAATATAATTCATTTTCAAACTTGAGTTTTTATATGTTAAGTAAGGGAGAAAATGATATTGGGTCTTAATTTTTTTTAATAAATTTTCAAACAACAGACAAAAAAAATACTGTCTTTTTCCTATAATAGTTGTTACATTTATTGCATAAAATATGTATGCAAATGTATAAACTATTATGGGATATTATTCCCCACAACAGTTAACATAAAGGAGTCATAAAAAAATATTACTATAGAGGACTATCACCTAGAAATTATATTACATATGGTGGGGAAAAAAATTGTATTTTTTTTTTTTTTTTTTTTTTTTTGTCTATAATTTTGTAGTAGTTACAATAAATACTTTTACTCTTTGATTGCTTTAATTTCGATTATCCCAAATATTCAGATGTATATTATAAATATACTTATATTAAAAAAAAATCCTTCCCTTATGTGAATTAAAATATATTTATGATTGTCCTATCTTGCTGATGCAACAGAAGTTGACAGCTGTTAACAAATATATTGAGGATATGTCTGTGTTTTTAAGATTTTAATTTAGCTGTTTGTTTTGTTGAAAAAATAATTCTATCACTTTACAACTCAAAACAATTCACGTCTCCTGACCTTTCTCTCAATTCCTTACTGGTAATTTAACAAATGTTGATAATAGAAAGGTGTAAATATCTAAAACAAAAAATTTTGGCTCTCTGTATTTGTCTATGCAGACATTTACACACACGTGTTGATTGCAAAAAGCCACAACATTTTTGTAGACTATGTACACTCTTCATGCTTTGTAAATTTAAATTGGTTTTTAGATTAAGTGTACATGAAGTAAAGGGGTTGGTTTCCTATTGTTTTTAACTTTGGCTTAATTACAAGAAAACAACAGAAAAAAAAAGTTGATTAATCTAAATGTTTTTATCATTTGATTTGGTATACCAAACTGCTGTAATTTACATCGTGAAGATGTGTCAAAATAGTAAAATTTCCTTCATTTTCAATTGCTGACATCTCTTTATTTTCAAGGTTAATTTTGTCCAAACTGTCACTTTCAAAGTACTGGCTCATCAGTTCTTTTTATGTATTTTCTTAAAAAACATTAGACAAAATTCATATTCTAAAATTAAAGAAATATATAAATGAGATATATTTTTATTTTTTTTAAAAATTTTCTTCTCTCATGTTCTTAAAAAATTTTAAATAAATTTCCCCAAAAAGTATTCAGTTTTCTTTTTTAATGGTCATTCATTTCGTTTACTTTTGTGGCTGGCAATATTTTCTTTAATTCTCTGGATTTGGAGATTAAATTGAAAATTTATATTTTCTTTAAAAATATATGAAACTGGATACATTTCTTTTTATGAAAAATAAAATAAATGAACTGGATATATATTTTATTTTACTCTTTGTGCCTCCCCCTCTTCACCAACAGGGTCATGGGTCCATAAAAAGTTCAAATGTAATTGAAAGATAATTTTTAAAATGTAATCAGTTTGCTTTTTATGTAGGGATTAGGTCCTATTTTGGAAGTTAAAATAGTTAGAATTTAAAATTTCTTTTTTTTTTTTTTTTTTTTTCTTTTTTTTTTAAAGATACATTTTAAAGTTCATCTTTTGCAAACATGGTTGTCCTTTCATATTTTTTTTTCCTTTAAGTATATTATGGAAATATAAGCCTAATAGTTTTCTATTTTGCATATCTTTTAATTTTTTATGTATTAGTGCTTTCCATGCCAGAAATCTCTATGAATGTGTTTAATAGAATTTACATTTAATCTTTTGTTTGGTGGGTGAAGTTTTTTTGTAAGTGAAAGAAAAAATTTGAAGAAGCCCCAAATTCTTTGCAATGTATGCTGATAATGTTAAGAACTGTGTGATGAAGGGAATAAATATTACATTGATATAACTTTTAATGGAACTTCATCTTCATTTCTAAATGAACAAAGGAAGGAAGGCATTTAGTCAATTTGAGTATTCAAACAGCTCTAGCATTTGTGATGAAGGAAAAACAGTTCAAATAATCTTCACTTAGACTAATACTTCAACTTTTATGTTGACCAAGTTATTATTGCATCTCTATCCTGCCCTGTAATCAAAATTTTAATTGCAACCAAAAGTAGAAATGGTTGTTTTTGATGGCCATTTTGCAGGGCTGTGAAGTTGAAACACAAAACCTTTGACCCTGACTCCTTTATTTTTTGCACCTCCAACTCCTCTTTATGTAATTAAGTGATTATGGCCCACAAATCTCAGTCTATACATATGCTCCTAATTTAAGTAGACATATCATTTTAGCTAATTTATATCAAAGAACAAAGATATTGTGGCTATTATATCATACCTATTCATTCTTAAATATTTTTCTAACAGAATTAGACTTTTGAAAGGATATAGAAGAAATAAAAGTTCTATAATGTAAGACTTTTTTATATAAAGTATAAATTCAACTGGAGTTGGTATATTTTTTCCGACTCCAGTGACCCCGTAGTTGACTCCGACTCCAGTGACCCCGTAGTTGACTCCGACTCCAGTGACCCCGTAGTTGACTCCGACTCTGGTGACCCCGTAGTTGACTCCGACTCTGGTGACCCCGTAGTTGACTCCGACTCTGGTGACCCCGTAGTTGACTCCGACTCTGGTGACCCCGTAGTTGACTCCGACTCTGGTGACCCCGTAGTTGACTCCGACTCTGGTGACCCCGTAGTTGACTCCGACTCTGGTGACCCCGTAGTTGACTCCGACTCTGGTGACCCGTGGTTGACTCCGACTCTGGTGACCCCGTAGTTGACTCCGACTCTGGTGACCCCGTAGTTGACTCCGACTCTGGTGACCCCGTAGTTGACTCCGACTCTGGTGACCCCGTAGTTGACTCCGACTCTAGTGACTCTACAGCCCTGCTTTTTTGGATAATATTGTACAAGTGGTCTCAAGATTTGTCTTTTAAATGGGACTTTAATATAATACCTATAATAAGTGATGATAGGATATGTACAGTATTCCAAAAATATTGGTTACTAGCAGTAGAGCCCGGCGTTGCCCGGGGATGTAACAGTAAGAGATAGATCAAGTATTGACCATCATAAAGACTGAAAAATAAAATTGACAAAGATTATTGTTTAAGGTTGACGGACACGCATGTCTTAATAAGTTGGGGGGTTTTTTTACGAATTGGTCAAACTCAAACATTGTTTTCAATCGTTATGAGTCTCCCGATTGAATAGAATTTTATTATAAACAATTGTCTTGTAAATGGAGTTTTGAAAGCATCCTGAATGTAAAAATAAAGAAAAAAGTGTGCAAGACAATAAGAAACACTACCTGCCAAAAAAAAAGTGAAGTTTTGTTGAAATCTGTAGGAAATCTGATCCCATATATAAACGAACACACACAAACAGCCTGGGTTTTGTAATAAGTATAACTCGATATGAGTTGTCCCCTTTTCATTCTCGTGATGTCTCTTAATTGTGTTTTCAAATTGATTTTGTGCAAAAAACAATAGTGTTTTTCCAATTTTTGGTGCTGTCAGAACCACCGCAAGGTAATTTTACATAGTCCTGTGAAGTTTTCTTGAAATCGGTTGAAAAATGTAGAAAATCCGATCCAATATATAAACGTACAGACACACACACAACCTGGGTTTTATAATAAGTATGATAGCAGACTAGTAGAAGAGGAAATGTAAAAGGATCATTCTAACTGCCCAGAAAGTTTTTTTATTTATTTATTTTTTATTCAGTTACTTTTTTACAAGTTCCAATGAATATATTTTTATTCAATGCAGTTATGTTTTAGTTTGAAGGTAAATGAGTTTAAAGCTTTATTTGTTTGAAGGATTGGCTAATGATTCATTTCATGAAACAAATTTCTGTCCTTTAGTGATAAATTAAAAATTGTATTTAAAAACCTTTTCAAAATTAGATGCATCTTTAAAAAAAGGTATCCATATTATAAAGAAAAGAACTATTTTGTTTAATTCCTCATTCCAAAATTAGTTAAGTTTCAGGCAAGTACATTCAATGGATGTGTTTTTATGGCAAGTTCACGATGGTAAACTTTTGATCTGTTTTTGCCCTACTCTCAAATTGTGTTTCTGGTTTTTTTTTACATGGTATAAAATATTTAAAAAAAAAAATTGTACCATGTCAAATTAACTGTTGAAATGTAACTTATTAATACATGGTAGTAAAGAAAAGTTGATTTTAGCATTTCATAGAGGCTGTTTAAAATAAAGTGAAATCTAAATGTAAGCATATAATTTGATATATAACTGATAATCAAGAAAAGTATTATTTTTATTGATAATGTATATTTATTGTAAATATAAAAATAGGAAATTAAGATTTAATTTATTTGTCATTTTGTAAAAAAAAAAAAATCAAAAAAAATCAAGGAACTTGAAATGTATGATTATTTTACCTGTGTTACATTACCTGAACATTACTCACAATGGCAAATGTATATTTCCAACATTATAAAACATTGTAGTTATTTAATATCCTTCGTTTAATGACGACTATTTATTGCTTTTTCTTTAAAAAGAATCTAAAAAATGTTATCACTATTTGAAACAATAAGTTTAACTGTAAAACTATACAAGAAAATTTCTTATGACCTTGTTATGAATAATTGAAGTTAAATTATCAATTTAAATTATTGAATGTAAGAAACCTTTTAAAGTAAGTTTGACCATAATTTAACATACAAAGTATAGGTATCTTTGGTACAAATCATGTGATTGCAGTAATAATTCAATTTGGTTTTTTTCTTCTTGATCAACTAATGTCATTGAATGACTATTAAAAAAATAAATGTCCACTTTGCTAATCGGGCATACATTTGTTGATGGAAAAGTTCATACTCATTGAATATTGATTGACTGTCACCAGTATATAAGATTCTTATTTAAGCTCAGAATTAAGCTACTTAAGAATTTGCATCAATTAAGCATTTGATCTTAAACTGATATGAACATTTAAAGTATAATTATATTTATAAAATAATGAGCACAAGATAGTTTTTATTATTCTAACCTTATAGGTTACATTGCAGGATAGACTGGGCTCTCTAGCCTTGAGTGGTAACCAGTTTAACAAAAAAAATTCTTTCTAATCTAAGAATGCATGACAACAGATCACCTATGTCTTGGGGTGTGTGGAGGTGAGCAGAGCATTAGAAAAAAATAATTTTTGCATCATTATTCATATAAGCTTAAATATCTTTTTTTCATTTTAAAGGATCTCCTGTAAACTATGCAATTGTTTTTATATTTTTGATGTTATTAACCCTGACCTGACTCCTGTCATTTTCACATTACCATAACATAGCTTGTGCCTTTTCTACAAATATTTTCATGGTAATTGTTCTGATGAAATATCCTCTTTGGTACCTAGACTTTATGAATTTAAACACACTATTAGATTAGTGTCTCATCATTTTATTGTTGAAATGGCTAGATGTCACCATAAGTTCTATGCTAATGTTTTTTTCTATCACACTTCTCACTTGTGGAACTTTCTTCTGGTTTCTTGCTTTCTACTCAATTTTGATCTTCAAAAATTTAAATGAAATGTGAATTGTTATTTTTTGTCTTAATTCCTGTTCTTTTAATTTTTCTGTTAATATTTTCTTTTTCTCCTATTCTTTCACACTCAGCTATTTCTTGCATGTTAATGGCTTTATGAAATAAAAAAAAAAATCCTATGATCTTATACTGTTAGTGATGAATTGAAGAAAAATCTTAAAATTATAATTTTCATCAATATTTAATCTTGTTCTTGTTTACTCTCACATAAGTGAAAATTTGTAAACTAAAAAATAAAAATAAGACAGTTATGTAAATTAAAATATTTGGATCTTTATCTTTTAGATTTTTTGAAATGCCATTTTTTTGATGAATATATTCTTTATCATAGTACCATGATCCTTTTTTTCACTTATTGCAGAACCTGAGAAATAAAGATATACATTTTTCAGAAGTATTGATATTTACTATGCTTAGTAAATTGGTGACATGGTTAAGATTGTGTTGTATCTGTCCTGGCTCAAAAATCAACAATCTTAACTTTCATCTGGACCTTGACACATAACTATTTCAGTCCTGAAGCTTTATATTAGTTGTATGAAGCACTCGGGTTTTAGCCATGAATATAGCATATGAGAAGAACTTTTTTCTTTTTTTTTTTTTCTACAAAACTAAGTCTGTGCTGATTTGTAACAATGATATTGTAAATTTTAGGGCAAACTTTGTAATTTAAAAAAAAATTTTTTAGCATTTTATATCTTAAACATTTATTGATATACTAAATTGGTCTTATAATGGTTACAGATTTTAAAATTAACCATATAAAGCTTAATATAAAGTTTTAAATGCTAACATTTTGTAAAGTTGTCAAAAGCAATGTGGGACAGCTAATTTAATTTATATTTTTATAAACTGGTTGAAGAAGGAAGACTTTTTTTTTTTTTTTAAACCTGTCATTCTGCAACATGATTAGATTTATCAAATGTTGATATGATTGTTTAGAAACTTAGAAATGACAGATTTAATTTAATATTCAAAATGTTTTTTAGAGATAATACACAAATCAATTTTTATTATATATTGCTTCAATATATGAGGGGATGCTGAAAAGTTCTTGGCTTGACCAAAAAGCGATTTCAAAATAATTTTTTGATATTTGGTCATTTGATCAGATTTTGGGCAGTGGGTTGGGCTGAGAATTTTTCTCCTATTAGATGATACCTAATGATTGATTAGTATTTCTTTTAAATTATGGTAACATTTGCTATTTGGATTGAAGAATTTTCAGTTTGGTTTTGGCTAATAAGACACAATTATAAACAAAACTTTTTCAAAATATAAAAAAAATGATTTCAAATATTTAGATAAGTGTTTCTTTAAATCTGCATACAATGTTATAAATCATGTTTTTAGTCTTTCTAATATTAAAGATAAATATGAATTAAATTTTAGATAATTATATTTTAGTTATACATACATGGCTATGTAAAATACCTAGAAATTGGAATTTCTTCCAACTTAGATTAAATAGTTTCACTTATTCTCTTGAAAGAGAAGCATCTTATATACACAATACAATTTTTATTAACTGGTCTACTGACTAATAAATCAATTTTTATTGACACAGTTTAACATTTAGTATTCTGCATCATTTATAAATATTACTTTTACAGTATATGGAATCCCCTCAATGTATAGTGGTTTATATATTATTTCTATATATTCAAAAATGCAGTAGCCTGTCAAGATTAGTTTAGGTGTTGCCATAGAAGGATATGTCTACACAACCAAGAAATTCAAATTCAACTTGCATTGGCAAGACTAACATTTTGCTTGGCAAAAAAAGTTACCTACAGAGTGCTAACAGTTAACCTGTATATCTAACTAAAAGATACTAACTCAAACAGTAGGAAAGATTTCTTAATTGATATTGTAGCTTAATTTTGGATTTTGTAGTTTTGATAGAAAGTTATGAACTTGATATTTTTCAACTTAAAGCTTTAGTCATAACAACTTTTTATAAAAAGCAAATTTTGAATGTTTATCACAGTTTGATAAGCATTCTAAGAAGCTGTTACTATTATGTTATACCATTATCTTTTGTTTAAAATGACAATACTAACTCCTATTTTGTTGATTAGATATGCTTATATATTGGTTATTCATTGTTCTAGTTACTTTGCTCACTGATACTTTTTTCTGTTTGTCATGTGAAAGCTATGAACAGTTGAATATAATCAAAATGTCTTTTTAAATGTCACCTTTAGTAATGTTGAGTAGCTAAAAAATTTTGGTTGAGTAGGTTAATTTCATTTATTTCAATTTCAGAGAAGGTTTAGTTTCATTTATCAGAAATTTCACATACCTACAGTTTGGAAACATCTGAATTCACAATTAGGTAGCATTGTATTTCAATACACACCGATCACATAATCAGATAGAGAGCTAGCAGTCTACAACTTTGTAAAAGTTGCAAATTTCTGAAACCTTATCTTACAACTAATAATACCAAGGAGGCTAAATTTGGTATTATTTAGTAAAAATCAGGAGATTATAAAATTGCAGAATGTAAAGTATTTATTTATTTTTTTTTTTATTGTACATTAGCCTGTATATTTTATGTTGAGAATTGTGTTACTATAAAATATTTGTATCTTTGACAATTTTTTATTGTTATAATGAAAATATATATGAGTATAGCATTTTTGTATATTATTCCAATTACTTGGATCTTGAAATTATCTGTTATACACTTATATTATATATATTATATTATATTATATTATATTATATTATATATATTATATTATATTATATTCTAGTAGGTTTCTCCACTTTTGGCATAAATTTTCAATACCTAAGTTTAAAAATTCTTGCAAAAATCAAATAATTGTTGGGTTTTAATGAAAGTTTCAGGACTTATTTACAAATGAATGAAATTATTTTTGAAATTTTTTTTTTTTAGAAAATCTTGTTAAAAAGAGACTTTTTTTTTTAACATGTTTCCACCCACTTACATATTTTCATGAAATTTCGAGAAATTAAATCTTCAAGCGCGGGATTTGTTTTATTAGTTATAAACAGGACTCTTTGTAGAAAGTAAATCACCAGTTTTTTTTTTTTTTTGTAAAACAGTACCCCATATCATAGAAAATCTGCTCTGAATTATAAAAAAAAAATGTAAAAAACTATGACATTAATTAATTAGAAAAGCTTTCACCTGTTTTTATAAATACGTTATACTAAGGACATTTTGTGAAGAAATAAAAAATTTTCGATGAATAATGTATTTTTTACAAATTTAAAAATTTTTTTTCATTAACTTCTTAATACTTCAAAAATCATTTAAAATTCTTTATTGCTTTCAAGCACCTAATGATAACGTTAATGAAAAAGTGAATTTATGAATTGAAATTTGAAATGCACATAAGTCGTTTGACCCCAAATATTTTAATAATTTAAAAAAAAATTTTATTGAAAAAAAAAAAAACGTTCATAATTTCTACTTATGGAAATGTATACATGACATAATCCTTAAAAAATTTTAAACAATTATCTAATTAATAAAAAACTTTAAATAATTACCTAATTAAGAAAGTATGAAATAAAAAATAGATATTACATAATTGCTGAATAAAAATGTTAATATTTAAAAAGTACTACTTAAAAACGAAAAACCGCGTTCGCTTACTTTGCAAAGATTTGTCAATTTTGATCATCTATAGTAATCTGTCATCACCTTGTCACAATCGAGCGTTTTTTAATCGTGATATGCTGCTTTTTTTACGTGACCTAATGGAGGAACCTACATTCCAGTGTCAAATTGAAATATATACATTTACTTCATGCAGTGAATCCCCCCTAAAAGTGCCTATAAGTACCTATGATGATTGTTAAAACCCCATATGCCTTAAACTTTCATCCTAAACACTTTAGAAACTTTTTAAAACATTTTTGAAAAATAGTATTGTGACTATACACTTATTAGTGTAAATTTTCTTTCATACATACAATAACCATTTTTAATTATGCATAGATCGATACAACCATTGAAAATACTATATAAAATATGTGTAACAAGATATAAAATGTAAAACATTTTCTAAAAACAGAACTGTAATGATGCCCCCAGACTTAGCATAAGCCACTTTTTAGACCCTAGCTCCTAACAAAGCCCAAGCACTATGCATGTTTTTGCGTTTGTTTCTTGTAATGAAGATGTACAATTCTGTCAATTTTTACCATAAAAATGTAGTTATGTTTTAAGTCACTTAAATAACAGGAAAATAATACAAGAACATTTTAAATATGTTCTATCAAAAAAATGCCTGAATTGAGGGAGTTCTCCATGAATTATTTGTACATGTGTTCTTCAGAAAAACATGAATATTTGGGGTTTCCGCAAATAACAAGTACATATCTTCTAAAGAAAAATCTGAATGTGTGAAGCTGTGAATGCTGAAACTGGAATAAGCAGGTACTCACTGTATACACTTCATGCTCACAATTTTTTTTCTAATGGATTTTTTGTTTGTTGGAATTTTGTCCACTGGGTTTTGACATGAATTTGAAATGATAACCAGATAACCAATTTACATTATTTGTGGAAACCCCAAATATTCATGTTTTTCTGAAGAACACATCAAGTGAGGATGAAATGGAACTAATGTCTTTAATTTAATTGCACAATTAAATTTGTGGCTTTTAGTTTCCATTTTTGAAACATGGTTAGAACTGTGTAGCGGAAAAAAAAACATATTTTAAATCAATTAATTTATAATATTAATGCTCTGTAAATTTACATTGAGCACTATTTTGTAAAAAAATATCTATAAGAACATGGGATTATATATCTTACTGTTCTTTCTTTTTATATATATATATATATATATGGCTCTGTATTCTTGTGCCATGTTTCCTTAGGACATAGGCGTTCATGGCACTCAACAACGACCTGTTTATTGTGGCTATTAATAAATTTTCTCTTTCTGTTATTTCTTGTAAACTGTTCTGCCACCCATTTTCTCAAACTTACTAAGTAGGCTATGCTGTTTCTCTTGTCGTCAATCTGTTTTGTGAGTACCATATTTTCCAAGCCCTCCTTCCTAATTATGTGCTCTAGAAACCGCAACTGTCCCCCCCCCTTTTCATTTTTATCTAAAATTTTGTTGTTGCTCTTCTATCTCTGTTTATTTTTATTTTCAAATACTTAAATACTTGACTGATTAATTTGATTCATCTAAGTTTTGACTTAGAGAAATAGAACATTGTAAATTCTTTCTAAAAGGTTAAATCTGATAATGTAGTTCCAAAATAGTTTTCTAAATTTCTCAAGTTTATTATTTTAAAAAAAATTGTCATTATCTCTATTAGTAACTTGTTAGAGAACGATTTTAGGGGAGCGACATTTGAGAAGGACAATTGATAAATTTAAATAAATCTTAAATTGAGCCTCATAGAGCAAACCTTTATTTTACAAAAAACATTAATTATTGTATTTGCCAGCCTGTTGGATGCACATGGATTTTGGCATGGAAAAAAATGCACCAAAAAAAATCTATTATAACCTTACTGATATGATGTTCTCCCTAACCATGAAGAAACAGTATTAGTACAAATTATACTACTGGTGCTTTTTTTTTTTTTTTTTTAAAGAAGTGAAGTAATTTTTTGGAATTTTAGTATATTTCATCATGCATTTATTGAAAATTGTTTTTCAAGGAGCAACATCTTCACATAGAGTAAATTCATCATAACTACAAAGAAATATTCTGGTATCAGTTAACACTAGTACATATGGTAATAGGTAAAAAAGCAGAAATATGTTATTTGTTGGTAAATGAAGTCCCATACCATACATACAGAAAAGCAAATTCCAATACTTGTATATCAACAAAAGCACACACAAAGCAAGAAACAAAAGCAAATATTTCTGTAAAATCTGGGATTTCTATGAAACAAGCAGCAAAATATTTTGCAATTCCATTGAATTTTTCAGAGATATTTTTAATGATAACATGTTTGTTCACTTCCAGGAATCATAGTTTCAGAGCTAAGCTCTATTCATAAAACCAATTCCTGGTGAACCCCATTTTTTCATGGTCTTCATGTCCCTCAAATACTGCATGTGGGGTAATTTTTTGGTGGCCTGTCAGTGTCCACAACTTCCTATCCTTTGTAACTTTTAGCAATGTCTGCTTTTTACTAAACTTCCTGCTCCTTGTTTTGTCATTTATTTACTCAAACTTGTTAGATAACTTGCTCAGTTTAACTTTGCCCTTTTTGCCATCAATATGTCCACTGAGTGTCAAAACCCTCGTTCCTCATTAAGTCACTAAAATGAGATACAAAATGCTTTCATGTGTAGAAATTAGCCATCATTCTTAAGAAATGCAAGGATACAATATTATTTTGCCACAACTTCAGAGATAAAATTCATTAATATTGTAGATTTTGACCCTTAAAATTACTTCGATACAAGTTCTGTACTAATTTGGAACTGACTTTGCAGTAGAAAAAAATAATTTATTAGTTTGGCATAACCTGTTATTTTGTGAAATGTTCTTGATAAAATGTGATCTGTCATTAGGTGAAATAAATTTTAAAATATTTATCATTTATTAGTAGGTTGATATCTCTTTTACTTTACTCTCATAAGTTTGAAATTGTAATCATTGAAGTTTGTATACACCTCACATAAAGTTTATTTACTTTTATTTATATCAGTGGTATTGGGATGGGATTAGTAGTATGATATGTCTGACAATGAAAATCTGTTTTTTAGGGGAAAGAATGAACTGAATAAAATTTAAAAAGTGAAAAGTGTATATATGATTATGAATTGTTTTTGTATGCAAGACAAAATTTTCATTCCATTTGAATATCTTAAAATCTTCATCCGTAATTTTTTTTCATTAGTTTAAAAAAAAAAATATATATAATGAACATTGCAGAACATGGAATTGATTGTACCTTTTTCTTATGATAGTTTTGAGTTATATAATCTTTCTAAACACACCCAGATCCTAATTATAGAATTGTCAATTTTGGATATGATTTTGATATTCTAGTAGTAATAATACCTGCTCTTTTTATTTATTTATTTTTTTTTTATCTCTATCTGACATCAGTAGTATAGTCAGTCTAAACCAAAGTATTATATTAATAGAAAATAAAACCAAAGCTTATTACTGGATAAGTTACTCTTTGATTCAGTTGCAGCTTAAAACTAGAAAATAAATCTCACTTGGTTAGTATCTGTCTATATTTCTGAGATGAGATATTGTAATTATTTACACTATGTACAACATTGTTTGAACTGTTGTCATCTTTGTTGCTATATTCACTATGTTTTGACTATTGTACACTTCCAATCACTTGATGGCCAAAGCATACAATGGGCTGAAACATCATGAATATGGCAACAAAGGTGAGGACAACAGTCTTAACAATATAAATAGTGTAAATAACCTGGTTAGTCTGCAGGTAATTCATATAACTTTCAAGTCTCTTGAAGTGTAAAAAAAATTTAATTGATGGAGTTATTTAATTTTAATGTAGAATATATTAATATTTAGTAAAATTATTCATGTTAATAAGGTTTATTTTTGGTAATCAAATTGAATAATTAAAATGTTTAATTTCAGCTGGTACTAACAATATTTTAAATATGAGACTACCAAATTTGTATTAAAGTGCAGTTAAAAAATTTTTTTTAGCATACATTAAGACAGTAACTCATTTAAGTATGTATCTTTTACTTCCAACAAAATAGTAAATCTATTAATAACAGAATAGAAAATTTTTGGCAAAAAATTTTACTTTTATCTATGTAATATATTTATGATTGTAGCTCTCTCAATCACTATGTTGCATTCCCACTTGCACTGTCGCTGTCTCTCCCTCTCTCTGTGTCTCTCCCTCTCTCTGTGTGTCTGTCGCCGTCTCTCCCTCTCTCTGTGTCTCTCCCTCTCTCTGTGTGTCTGTCGCCGTCTCTCCCTCTCTCTGTGTCTCTCCCTCTCTCTGTGTGTCTGTCGCCGTCTCTCCCTCTCTCTGTGTCTCTCCCTCTCTCTGTGTGTCTGTCGCCGTCTCTCCCTCTCTCTGTGTGTCTGTCGCCGTCTCTCCCTCTCTCTGTGTCTCTCCCTCTCTCTGTGTGTCTGTCGCCGTCTCTCCCTCTCTCTGTGTGTCTGTCGCCGTCTCTCCCTCTCTCTGTGTGTCTGTCGCCGTCTCTCCCTCTCTCTGTCTCTCCCTCTCTCTGTGTGTCTGTCTGTCTCTCCTCTCTCTCTGTGTCTCTCCCTCTCTCTGTGTGTGTCTCTCCCTCTCTCTGTGTGTCTGTGTCGTCTCTCCCTCTCTCTGTGTGTCTGTCGCCGTCTCTCCCTCTCTCTGTGTGTCTGTCGCCGTCTCTCCCTCTCTCTGTGTGTCTGTCGTCTCTCCCTCTCTCTGTGTGTGTCTGTCTCTCCCTCTCTCTCTGTGTGTCTGTCGTCTCTCCCTCTCTCTGTGTGTCTGTCGCCGTCTCTCCCTCTCTCTGTGTGTCTGTCGCCGTCTCTCCCTCTCTCTGTGTGTCTGTCGCCATCTCTCCCTGTCGCTTGCTCATATTTTCTGTCTTTTGCCACAAAACCAGTTTTTTCTAAATTGTTAAATTATTAAAACTAAACAGAAACTTATTTTTCTTTTAATTGACAAATCAAGAGTAAAATTAACTGCCTGATACATATTCATCCCAAAGGTTGAGTATGAAAAAATTATAAGCTATACTGAACCTATATCAAAGTTTATGCTTATTAGGTGAATGACAGCCTTAAAATTTATAAACTGGAGCAGCTGGGACTAGACTTGAATAAAAGGAAGAAACAATAAATACACATTTCTCCATATAATTTGGTATGAACAGTGCAATATATAAAAGGCAATGATTAGTCTCTTGAGTAAGATACAAAGGGTTGCCAAAAAAGTTCTCAGTTTGACCCACTTCCACAAAATAACAGAATTTTACATAAATTCCTTTCTTCACCAAACAGAACATTTTAGCATCTTAATATATGACTGTATAAATTTAATCAATATTGTCCATTGTATCATGGTGTTTTATTTTGGAAATGTACCTTTGACATTGAATATCAGGTTTTGACATTTTTGGTCATCCATACTTGTCCTATGAAAATGCTCTTAATTTTAAATTTAATGAAACTGTTCAGCTAATGTTTTTCAAGTAATTTCTTTCAGTAATGATAAAAAATAACTGTTCATCTCTATCTATAAAAGGCAGGATATGTGTGTGTGTAATGAATGCACGGACACAATTTTTGCACCAAAATTTACATGCACATGCTCCCAGTTAGTGGGAAGGCCAAGACCGACTTTGCATTTCCCAACTCCCATCGATAGTGGAAATAATTGATTTTTTTCATGCTTCTATGGCAGTTTTCATGCAGTTTGCGGCCATTTTGTACTGGCCAGAGTGAGAGCCAATAGCTGGCTGCCATGAATAGGCAGGAAGATTCTATTGGCCAGCGTGAGAGCCAACAGCTGACTGACATGAATGTTAACTAACATGCTAGTATGCAAAAAAAATTGATAGCTGCATTCGTCACAAGTGGAAAAAATTTAAATCTGCATGGCACTTTACTCCAATTGGCTCATTCACTTGCTTAAACTCAACGTTGATTCTGATTCCGCAGAACTGGGTTGGGTGTGAAAAAGTATTTAACATTCTTTTTTCATTCGGTTTTTCCAGTTATGAGTCCTTTTTTTTTAAAGCTGATCGTTTTGTGTTCATTTTGTTTAGTTCTTTTTTTGTAACAGATTTAATGTTTAGTATAGAGCTTAGAAAAAATTTGCAGTGTGATATAGGCAAGAAGTAAGACATGTAGCAACATCAGCACGGCAAAGGGCACTCCTTTAAAGGCAAGGAAGGGCAAAAATATTTTAAGTCAAGTGATAGCGATTGCTGTACGAGTCGTCCGATTTTTGAATCAAGCATGGGCAACGCCGGACCATGCTGCTAGTATTGTTATAAAATGTTTTGATCATTTCACTTTATTTTTTTTATGGGTGATATACTTTCAGGACAGGTTCAGTCATGGCTCTCTCCAGTTTCCTGTCTTTTATTGCTTTAAGTAACTTTTGACCCTTTACCATCCCATGTTTGATCCTGTTCTGTCTTCCCTTCATACAAACTCACTTAGGTTATTCAGTGTTTCTCATTTCTTTGTAATTCCTATTTTCTTTAAAGCTTTCTCATTGCTCACATGTTCAGTTCATGATTGCAACAGAGATGTAGTTCTACTGACAAATGCTAAAAATAGCATTAACCAGTAGAACAATATCTGTTGCTTCAAGTCTCTTCATATATGTTGTGATTGCCCAACATTCACTGACATAGAAGTAGGTATCCCCAACTACCCTAGTTTACATTGCTAAACATGGCAAAATAGTGAAATTTCCTTCAGTTTGAACTCCTTATATTTCATTTATTTTCAACTATTTTTATAAAATCATATCAAAATTTAGTATTTTCTTTTTATAAAGATAGAATTCCTTCTCGTATGTGATGATGGGTTTTTGTTTCATGCCTCTTTAACTTTTAGCACTCTGTAGGTGACTATTTTCGCCAAGCAAAATGTTAGTCCTGTTGATGCAAGTTGAATCTGAATTTCTTGGTTGTGTAGTTATATCCTACTATGGCAACACCTAAAACAACCCTGACTGAAATTGAGAGCCAGACTACTGAAATTTTGAATATATAAAACATTTTGAGGGGATTCCATATACAGTAAAAGGGGAAGTAATATTTATAATTGATGCAGAGTACTAAATGTTACTAATTATGTTACTATTTCAATGACAGACATTTTATTCTGTATTTTCAAAGCTGACAATTTCATAATGGTGTTTGTCAAACTTGTTTTCCTATACATATCAAAATATTCCCCTCTTAAAGAAAAAAGGGTGCTTGTCAATTTGGCAAACTTGAGATAAGGTTTAAAGTTGTCTTTCACAAAAATTTTCCAAATGTAAAAATTTAGAGGGTGAAGTACCAGAGAAATTCAACTCCATTACTAAAAAATAAAAATTGCACCTTCTTGGAGCAATACCTGAACTTTTATAATCAGTTGGTTTTACATGTCTGCAACTTGAAATTCACTTGAATCAAAAAAGAGAGAGGTATATTAATTTTTGAAAAACTGTTGGGCTGTATTTTGCATTTCTGGCCAAGTGAATGAAGATTATCAGCTGAATCAAATTTGTTTCTGTTGTGATGAGATAACCCAACTTCCCCATTCACGATAATGGACGGACTGGTTGCTGATAAAGTACGACTACAGCGAACAGTAAGGAGAAAAGGTCTTCGTTTGTTAACACCTATTGCGGTTAGCTTACTCCTGACTCTGTCTCTGTATTTTGACATACCTACATCCGATTATAAAATTATTATTGAAAAACCAACACTCGGGTTTACTTTGTTTATTATATCTTGCACGAGATATAACAGTTTCATCAATGGATAATACAGTTTATATCTTTTTCTTATATTTTCTATAATGATACATTTTAAAACTACATAAATTTTTTTGTGGAGGCATGGTAGAATAATGGATTACAACCTCGAAGTTCTATGAATCTTTCTTCCCCTAGCTATGGGTAAATAAGACAGACTGGGTTCTATAACTAAAGGAAAGTATTGTTCACATTGACTTGATGACCCTGACTCCAGTTGATTCCTTTAAATTCATTGTATTTTGTCTTTTGTATTTTGCTTTTTCTTCAGTTATTGTTTTTATGTAAATCATTTAACTGAATCCATATAAAATAATAAATATATAAACTAGATATATTTTTAATTCTTAAAATTTTGCATTCTCATGTTCTTAAAAAAAAGAAATTAAAATTTTTAAAAGGTGTCCAAATTTCATTATAATCGTCATTCACTTTGTTTGGGGCTGGTAATATTTTCACTAATTCTTGGGATGTAGGAATTAAATTGAAAATTTATATTTTCTTTCAAAAAAAGAAAAAAAGAGACTGGATAAATTTTTATAAAATAATGAACTGGATATATATTCTAGCTTGGTGGCGATGGGTTTCTAAAAAAAAATTGAATTGTAATTAGGTAATTTTCAAAATGTAATTGATTTCCTTTTTTTCCTTTTATGATTTGTTTCCATTTCTTAGGATTAGGTCATATTTTTGAAGTTAAAATGAAATCAGATTTTCTTAAAAAAAAAAAATAGTTCAACTTTAGCAAACATTGTTGTCTTTGCATAATTTTTTTTTCATTAATTGTATTATGGAAGATAATAAGCTCTTTTTTTTTTTTTTTTTTTTTTTTTTTTTTTTTTAAATCAGGTATCTTTCCCCTTCATGTATTAGTGCTTTCCATGTCATGTGTTTAATAAAATTTATATTTCATCTCATGTTTGGATGATGAACTCCATACTCTGAGAAGTAGTTTTCATGTAAGTCGAAGAAGCAGTTTAAAGAAACCCTCCAAAGATTAACTATAAAATGGGCATACATGATGAAAAAATGCCTCAAACTTAATAAAGACAAAGTTTTATTGTCAAAATCTTTATTATTAAGAGGAAAAACCAAACGATTTTTTTTATTATTAAACTATATTTTTTAATAGTTTTTAGAGCCTTCAATATTTTAGGTAAAATCTTTTTTCTTGCATCAACAGCTGATTTGGAAATTCTCGCAAAAAACAGATAATTGTCAAATTTTAATGAAACTTTCAAGACATTCACAAATGAATTCTTTTTGAAATGATTCTTTTTTTAAAAAATAATTGTAATTTTTTTTTTTTTTTTTTTTTTTTTTACATCTGTTACTCTTCACTTATTTAATTTTCTGAAATTTTAAGAAATTCATTTTTGTCAAACATAATGTTTATATTAGTTATAAGAAAATCAAATTATTTTGTGGAACAGGATCCCCAGTTACATAAAATCTGCTCTGAATCATAAAATAAAAAATGCAACAAAACTGAATCATTTAATTAGAAGTCAAAATACCTAACATTTAATGAAATATTAGATTACTTTGAATATTTTCTTAATTTTTTTACTCTTAAAAAATTAAGAAAATATTCTAAGTAATCTAATATTTCATTAAATTTTAGGTATTTTGACTTACTTACAAAGATGGTTGTTGATGAAATGTTAGAAAATTAATAAATCTTAAATTTGCTAAAGTTACTGCTGTTATTTTCTGATAAATGTGCATGGTCAACCATATTTATAAAAATCAGCATTTATACACACACAAAAGAAACATCAAAATTAGTTAAAAAAATTATATAAAAAAGGCATTCACATATTTAAGTATTTTGTACAGATATGTGCCCCTTTACTTAAAAATACCAAACATCATGTTATCAATAAATGTTTTAACACTTCTAAAAACATTCATTTTGGTGTTAAAAAATACTTTTCTGTGATATTTTCAACTAAAAGTAATATTTGTTTTAATTCAGGTTAATTAAACTTTAAATCAGTTAATCTTCCTCAAATAAAGTTTTAGAAAAGTATATTTTATTTTTGAAAATTGTGTTTACAGTTTTGTCAACATGGCCGATTTTAGTGATTTCAAAAAAGAAAATTATTCCAATAAATTTAAATTCAGTTTGAAATACAGCAAAGTATTTTGCTTTTTGGAAGTTGTAAATTTATCTATTAGCTTGGAATTAAAACTAAAATAAAAGCTTCAAGACATATTTGTATTTTAAACTGATACCTACAATACAGTGATATAACTTTTAAAGGAACTTCATCTCCGTCTCTAAATGAACACAAGAATGAAGAAAAGGTAGTGAATCTATGTTCAGACAACTCTAGCATTTGTGATGAAGAAGAACCACTTCAAATGACCTTCAGTTACGAGAGCTAAGGCCATTGGGTTGCAGTATAATACTACTGTAACTTTTACATTGACTAAGTCATTGATATTACATCTCTGTTTAGTGTTGTAATCAAAATTTTTATTTTTTTTTTTTTTTAATAATATTGTACAAGTGGTTCCAAGATTTGTCTTTTAGATGGGACTTTAATATAGTACCTATAATAAGTGATGATAGGATATGTAGAGTATTCCAGAAATATTGGTTATAGCAGACTGCAAATCACCATTAGAAGAGGAAATGTAAAAGGATCATTCTAACTGCCCAGAAGTTTTTTTTTTTTTTTTTTTTTTTTATTAGTTTGAATAAATATTTTTATGTCTATATTTCTGAGGTGAGGTATTGTAATTATTTACATTGTTCAGACTGTTGTCCTCATATTTGTTGCCATAAACATGATGTTTCTGCTGTCGTATGCTTCATTCTTCTTGGGTGATTGGAATTTCACCAGGACACGTGGCCTAGTGGATAAGTGTTGGTTGAATCCAATGCCTTGACCCAAAGATTTGTGAGTTCAATACCTGTCTACAGCAGGGGTGAATAAAAACTTGGAGAGTTGAGTTAAAGGGAGATAACTGATACTGAGACATCCGGAAGAGCCATGGCATGTGGAACTAGAACAATCCATCCTGGGGATGGAATAAAGTGTTTGGTTTGAAATTCCAATCGCCTGAGTATACAACGGCTGAAATGTTGTGAATATGGCAATGAAGTTGAGGACAACAGTCTGAACAATGTAAAAATAGTGTAAATAAATGTATTTTTATTCATTCTATTATTTTTTAGTTTGAAGGTAAAGGAATTTAAAGCTTTTCAATATACATTTGTTTGAAGGATTGGTTAATGATTCATTTCATGAAACAAAATTCTTGTTGTTTCTGTCCTTTAGTGTTATGTTAAAAATTGTATTTAACAAACCTTTTCAAAATTAGATGCATCTCTAACAAAAGGTATCCATATTATAAAGAAAAGAACTATTTTGTTTAATTCTTCATCTCAAAATTAGTTAAGTTTCAGGCAAGTACATTCAATGGATATGATTTATGGCAAGTTCATGATGGTAAATTTTTGATCTGTTTTTGCCCTACTCTCAAATTGTGCTTCTGGCTGTTTTTACATAGTGTAAAATTTTTTTTTTTTTAAATTGGTACCATGTCAAATTAACTATTGAATTCCCCTTCTGTCACTTTTTAACTATTTTGTTTTGTAATAACATAATTTAGGCTAATTGTTATCAATTCCATTACTATTATTTTTCTTTTACTTCAAGACTACCTACATGGCATTGCATTTCTAATGATTTTTTTTTTTACTTGTTTGAAGCCTGAATCTTCAGTTACATAATATTAAAATTGGCTTCTGGACCATTAGCAGACAAGATGTAAAAGGTTTCTGTTTTTGACCAACATTGAATGATCCTAAAATGTTTGCTCATTGAGCTAACAAGATAAATTTGGTACTATTTTTCTATATTTTGTCAAGCTTGCTCTGCCTGTATTAAAAGCTTTTAGAAATAAGTTTAGTTTGGGATACATAATAGAAAATTTGATAAGTTTTGCACTTCAATTTTTTTTTTATTTCTAAGGGCATTTTCCTATATAATACTTTGCTTAATTTCTGGAAAGCATCTTTTACTATGCATTTTGGAATTTTTGTCATGTTCCGTCATCTGTTACTATACTAGCCATATATTTAAATTTTTGTACTTGCTTGATTTTGACATCTCCAATATGTTGCTCACTTGTTCAGCTGTCTATTTTGCTGCATTTTATCTTAGTTTTTTTTTTTGTTTTTTTTTTCCTGTCTTCTTTTACTACCTTGTTTGAATGTTATCTTTCTGGGTCTGTCAAGAACACATTAATATATCCCTACTGGTTATAGGTCATAATGTATAAAAACAGAGATAAATATAATTAAAGTAGCCATTCTAGCAAGGCTACAAACATTATGATGAATTTGTGTATAAGAACATCTTGACATTCTGTTTCTTATTAATCAGACATTCATTCTCTAGTGAATGTAAAATGAATAAATGAAACTTTTGACTTGTGTAAACTTTTTTACAGAAAATGTTGCTATGAATAACAGAAAATGGTAAAAACATTCTTTGTTCTTTTTATATCCAGCTTTCATTTTTGCTAATAAGGAAGATGTTTAGTATGAAATGTCAATTAATATAGTGTTTGCCTTTAAATCTTAGGTATGTTTTTAGTCTTAATGATTATTGCATTTTTATAAAATTTTGCTTAGTAAATGACTTGTAAATTACAAATAAAAGTTGGTAAAGAGTAAATTTTTTTTTTTGTTTTTGATACTGCTGTTTTTGGTTCAGTTTTAAATTTAGTATTTTTGCTTTCTAAGGAACCCATCCTTTTTGTGTAATAATAGCATTTCCAGTTGATATCTGATTTTGTTTGAGAATGATAAATTTCCATTCAACTCGCAATTTCTTGTGTATTTCTGGTCCAATCTTAAAAAAATATTCATATAGCTAGAAAGAAAATAAAATAATCTTTCTAAATATGTAATTTGTATGTGCTTTTATTCACGGATTTATTTTTTTACAGCAAGTTAAAATGCTATTTTGCTTTGAACAGCTGAAAATATGAAATATGATTTTTTTTTTCTTTTTTCTGAGACTAAATTTTACACATTACTTTGTTTCGAAAAATCAAAGTGACCAATATTCTTGAAAATTGTACACTCAATTAGAAGACACCTTAAACTACAACCAGGAAGATGTTCATTTCTTCTCTAATCTGTGGAAGCGAATTCCTTCAAAAATTATAAAGAAGAAAAAAAGAAAAAAGAAGCAACGGACAGTAATAAATATGTGGTAAAAGAGCTTTCAAATTATTGAAACTACTACCTGATACTGACAGACTTGTTTTTGATTGAAGTTTATTAAACTTTCAAATAAATTGTCAACTATAAATAACTGCCATATTTATTAAGAAGTTGGTAAAATACGAAAGAAATTGTTGCATAAACTGTCTATATTTGTGTCTTTGTACAGCACATTTTGAGTGAGAAAATGGTATAGCTGTCTAGAAATTAGTTTGATGTAGCTTTTAAAAAGCCAAGAAATGAAACCACATGTTTTTAAAAATATGTAATTCTTTTCTGGTATGTCAGTTAACTGTTATTGGGGTTTTGCAAATAAATTTCTTCTAAACAAAGAAACTCAATGAGTTATTTTTTTCCTCCTAATTTGTTTTTATTTAGCAAATACTGCAAAAATTAAATATTAAAAATAATAAACTTTTTAATTTCATTTTTATAATGTGTATATTTCCAAATCTGCGAATATCACCTGTTCTTTACACATTTTAAAACTGAAATTAAGAACTATTTTATAATCATTTTAATATATAATCTTAAGTGTAGATAAAACCATAAAGATTTTTATAAAAATAAAATGAATTTTCCTTGTTTAGAAGAATTTTATAGGCAGAAAACCCACCAAATACTAGTGGCTAAAAAAGAATTTTTATTTTGGGCAGTTTTGCAAAATATACACATTTTAAAACTGAGGTTAAAACTTAACTTTATTTTTTTAATATCTAATTTTTTTTTAGGTGTATTTACTAGATAGAAACAACCTTATTTGTAGAAAACAATTAATTTTACTCTTAGAGATTTCCATACCTGAAAATATACACATTTTAAAAGGGAAATTAAGAACTATTATAATTATTTTTGATATCTAATTTAGGTGCATTCTCTAGATAAGACAAATTTATTTCTGAAAAAAAAAAAAATCCTCATTTTTGTTTACAACAAATTTATTTTGTGATTGGTGTGTTACTAGCTTAGCACTTACTAAAAACCTTACAAAAAATCTGACTTCATAAAATTTAACATTAAGAAAAAACTGGCAACTATTTTTTTAATTTTTACTCCCTATTTTGTTGTTTAATTTTATCACAGTTTTTTTTTTTTTAAACTGAAACAAATAGATTTCAGACGTCATATTTTCCTTTTTTTTTTTTTTTTTTTCTTGTTTGAAAACTTGATTTCCAAATGTCATATCTGTTGTATTTCCTTCTGTTTCTTCATTTCTTTTGTAAACAAATAGATTTCACATTTATTTCCTAAAACTAGTCAAATGTTTTTAACATTTTTGTTCAAGCTTTTTCTCTTACAATAATGGTATAAATGTTGATAAAATTTAATTTTATTAACATCTGAAAGTCTTTTTCAGTAGTATTTCTTTGGATATGGTCACACAGTAGTGATTGCACTTAAACCGAATGATTTTGGTTTCATAAAAAATTTTGATACAGTTTCATGGTGTGAAAATGAAACCGAAAAGTTTTTTTTTTTTTTTTTTTTTGGTTAAAGTGCTCATCTATAATGTATTGTGTAGGAACCCCTATCCAGTACAGTGAAATACAACTTGTCATAGATTCTACAAGTGTCTGGGAGATCTAGAGAGATATTGAGCAAGCTGTCTCTATATTGGTCCAAATCGCTTTGTTATTCTTAGGTATTAGATCTTCACCATTGTTCTATAGATGCTCAATTGTTCTATGTTGGATGAATATGGTGATCATATTCATCAGACGTTTCCAATATGCTCAACAAATTCTTGGCAATTTTGGCATAATCACATGGTGTATTGATTGAATAATCCATTCAGGTTAAAGTACATGAAGTCCATGAATAGATAGACATGAAGCGATAGCAGTCACTAGTCGGTGACATATCTAAATGGATCTGTAAACCATGAACATATCCCACACCATCATAGAGCCACCACCAGCTTACATCAAGCTTTGTTGACATCTGAGACCCAAGGCCTTATACAGTCTGACCATTTCCTACCATCAGTTTGAAACGGTTGTAATTATGACTTATTAAAACAAACCCTTCATTGCCAGTTCTTCAAGGTACAATTAGTGATGTCACTAGTCCAGGTTTTATGATATTGACATATTTGGTGTTCTGGCCTTAACAGGGCTATCTTGGTGGATCTTCAGCTCCCATATCACATGGTGGAAGCTAAAGATTGAACTTACCTGGTAAATATATGCTTGGCACTTTCTTCAGCTGATTTGAGTTAGTGTTTCTTGTCTGTTACTGCAAACATTCCCACCAGGTAGCTTTGATAAAAATAGTTAAGAAATGTTTAGTCATTTCACTGTTCATAGTATTATCCTCTTCCATCATGACTGTAGATCAAATACCCCTACAATTTCAAAAATGTAATGTCCCATCCATTTTGTACTCACAATCATGTCCCATTTCAACTGATATAAATTATCAGCATGTCTTGAGTAGCCTAGCTGATGTTCATACTGATCTAGCAAATGTCAGAGTACAAGTACAAGGCCTGGACATTTCCATGATATTAAGTTATTTTTATATACTTCTGTCTCATGGCCTTTAACAAGTCAGTGTAATTCAAATAAGCTTCAACAGTCTTTGAAATTACAAACAATAAAAATATTAGTTTGCTATCAATTATTTAGCACAATAGAAGAAATTACTTTGTAGAGAAACTAGTTTTGCAAAACTTATGCTTTTTCTCTTTTGCCAAATGTGGGTGATCATGTGTCTTCACAGCTTTTTTTTTTTTTTTTTTTTTTTGTAAGCCTCAGCAATGCTTGCATCTTTAAAACCACTCAATTAAGTTAGTCAGTATTTTCCTCTACTTCTCTTGTCTTTGGTGTGTCTTGTAGGTTTCTCTAAGTCTTTTCTCATGTGCCCTTCAAATTCCATCTTTTTTTTTTTTTTTTTTTTTTTTTCAGATCTAGCCATCTAGTTTGTAATTTCTATTTTTCTTTGCTGTCCTGGGTATGATGATAAACCACATCCGTGTCCTGGGTAAGATGATAAACTACATCCAACAGCAAGGCCTCTGATCAGGGTTTCAGGAGCGTGAAACCACCTCTTAGTTGCAGGGGTTTCCAGGTTTAAAATTTACCTGGGGTGGTAGCACCTGTTAGGGTCCCAGCTATGGGTAAATAGTTAACCCACTAACTGGGGTCAAAACACTATGAAAATGTAAAAATAGGTTTCCAGCTATACATTTCTGTGAAAAAAATTACCTGCTATACATTTTTGAAAGAAATATTACCAGCGATACATTTCAGAAGAAAAAATATTGCCAGTGATAAAAATTTTGTCGCCATTAAATAATCCATTGAGGTTGCTATGCTGTAAACCATACCAAATAAAAAAAAAAAAAAAAAAAAAAAAACTATTCTTCTTTGAATTTCCTTGTTTGTCACATTTACTCAGTGGCATTCTCAACATATATCTGTAAAGCTACATTTATATTAGTTGCAATCTTTTCATTTGTGACAATGTCCAGCATTTACTGTTCTATAAAAGTGTAGACATTAGCAGTCCAATAATCTTTGTTTCTAATATTGTATTACAATCACTTAGTACCATACTTAGCTTCTGGGAAGTATCTTTTACTATTCCTTTAAATTTGTCACACATTCCATCATTTTTATTAAACTGCTTGGATAGTTAGATTTCTGAACTTAATTTTGACATCCCTGATGTGTAACTCACATTTTATACTTCCCTTTTTGTTCACAACCACGCACTCTTGTCTTTTTACTATTGTTTAATAATTTATTTTTTACTTTCCTTGACTACCTTGTTTAATAATTTGACATTTTCCTTCATAGAATATACCATCAACAGTATCATATGTGTACCATATTTTGTTAATATTATGACCAATATTAAATTAAAGCAACTCCTAATTCTCCTAAAATCATCTTGCTATATAAATTAAATAAATTCAGTGAGAAAACAATCCCTTTTTGTATTCCCCTTTCTATTTTGATGCATTTACTTAATTTGTACTCTACAGAAATTGTTTATTTTCTGGGCAACAGGAAATCACTTCACTGTCCTTCCTAAGGACACTTACAGCAATACACAGTTTACAAATGTATACTTATCTGTATTCATAGTTTCATGATTTGTTATAAACTACAAATATTGCATGTTCAATTTTTTATTGTTACATTATAAACTCTTATTAGGTCTCATATTTATTTTTACTTGATATACATGACCTAACCACTTTCATAATGCTTAATTTTCTAAGAAGCATTTCTTTCCTACTAGATGAGTAGTAACTATGAACAATGTCTTTGTTGGTGCTAACCAGTTTTTCATTATTCATAATAGACATAATGTTTGTTTACAATATCTATGTTTTATGAGAGGACACAAATTGTGTAATTGTTGAATTTTTAAAATTTACTTTGTAAAGTCAGTCTCTCAAGCTTATTGTTACATCTATAGGCAAATTAGGCAAACTCCAGTTTTTAATTATGTTTGGTGAATAGATTGTCTTGGACATTACTGTATATTACATTTTAATATACTTTTTATTCAGTGAATTGTGTGAGTCATTAATTATTTTTTTTGTGTGTTGTGTTCCTTCAAGACATGGTTAATCATGGTTCTCCACAACTTCCTAACCTTTGTAACATTTGTCTTTCTAATACATCTCCTACATTGTTTCACCATCCATTCACACAGGTAGGTAGGTTACTCAATGTTTCACAGTTCTTCTTGTCCTGTTAGTGTTCAGTTTTCTAGCCCTTCTTTTCTCATGTTGTAGAAATTTCTAAATGTCTTTTTTGTTTCCATTTTCCTTAAGACTTCCTGGTTACTTATGCATTATGCTCAGCATGCTTCTGGCTTCAAGATTTCTCTTCATCTGTGAGGAAATTCTTACATTCACTGCTATATAGAATTGATATTATATAGTAATTGACCCCTATTTTACTTGTTTCTAATGAAATTTTTGTGTTTCTTTGCTTAATTTTTGGAAGGCATATTTTTGCATTACAATGTGTTTGAATTTCAGTGTCATATTTTTTAACCTGTTAAAACACTTGCTAGATATTTAAACTTCTCTGTTTGTTTGATTTTGACATCACCAGTTTATAGTTTTCATCTTACACTTTCTCAACTATACTCCTTACAATACTGAAATAATCTATTTTACCTTGAATTCATATTTTGTGATATCAGCAGCAGCTTAGTCTATTAACAAAATTGTCCAAGCTAGGAAAAATTTGTTTTCTGATCATTTTTCAATTTATCATTTTATTAAATAGTTACTAAACCCTCTTGGGCTACTGACTCTTGATATATATATATATATATATATATATATATATAAATATATAAACAAGGTGATAATGCCACTAAGACACAAGGGGCTACTAAGAGTTAAAGACATTGAAAAGATTTTAAGAGCAGGAAAAAAAAGAATAAACCTGTACTCTGTTCAAAATATCGGTTGCATTGTGAACTGGGTGATAGGCAAACCTGTCTACTCCTATTGAGGAAAAATAGTAAATAAAATTTCTGATTTTAGGTAGACACATGGGAAGTATAGAGGAATTAGACTTTATAAGGAACCAGAAAGCAAGTCCTAAACAGGAAACCAGATAAACCTCAACTCTTGTTCAAAAGAGTATGTGAATCAGGCGATAGGTGAACTGCTATTGAAAAAAAAAGAAAAAGAAAGTAAATAAAATTAGGTAGATTTTTTTTAAAAGTAGGCTTGATTCTATGAAGTGAAAATTTCCTTTAAAGTTGTGTATTTTGTGAGAGTGGGGTGGAGCAATATGTTATGAAATGATTTTGAAACTTTGGTCTGTAAACCCTATTGGTTGGGGGATTTGCAATTTAAAATTTAACTGAATACTTTGAGGATAAATGAACTTGACAGTAAATCAAAATTTTTGATGGATCATCTGACTAAATATTGAAATGAACTTAAGACTTTCAGTGTCAGATATTAAATTTGTTATTGTGAATCTTTTGGCAGAAAGATGTCATCCATCACATGACTATTGAAAGACACACTTATTGTATACAAATCCATAACATATATTAGAATTTAAATAAATTGATGTAAGAATGATTTGAAAAAAATATTCAAAAGTTGCTTAATATTGTACTTCATTAATTCTGTTCAAAAACTAAATACTAAAAATGAGTTTATTAGAATAGAATATTTTCTTAATAGAAAGTCATTATATTTTCAAAGTTTTGAAAATATTGACTAAAGCAATTTAAACCAAAATTAGCTTATTTTTTATTTTTTATTTTTTTTTATTTTTTTTTTTTTTTTTAATAATTTCACCCCAAGTAAGGTAACAAAGCCACTAATATGCAGGTGGTTACTGAGTATGAAAAAATATAACAGATAATTAAGGAGCAAGAATAATAAAAGAACAAAAATTAAGAAGACGGAAGATAACGTTTGACAGCATTTAAATTTTTGATGAATTGGTGGTAATAATGACTATGAACTAATTACTTTTCTTTTCAGTTGCAATCTCTTTTTGTAATTGAATTTTTAAAACTATTATTAGATCAAGCATTGCTAATCATTATTAAACTAGTATTTCTTTCATATAATTTCTGTTACTTTTATTTCTGAGTACTCGGATTAAAAGAATATAGAGAATAAGTGTATATAGTTGATTTTCTACAATTATTGCTTGGAACATAAACAGAAGAAGAAATAGGATACAAGTCTATTTCTTACTGCAAGTTTATTTACTAACACTAATAGACTGGTGGTGTAAGTTGTGATAGAAAGTAAATGAAAGCAAAAAAATGCTAGTAAAAAGTCAATAATAAATAAAAGTTCAACTAATTCCATTTCAACACAGTAATTAAATGAATATAAAATGTTTATTTTTTATTTAACAAAATGGCAGCTTTGTTATGAATATTTTTTCTTCATTATTCTATTAAAATATTTAAGAATATTTTTATTTTACATATTTCTAAGCCATTTTACATTGGTTTGTAATTTTTATTAAATAATGCTTTAATATTTTGTGTTAGATATTTCTTTCTAGATATGAAATTCAACAAAATAGTTACTGAGTAATTCAAACTAAAAATATGCAACAGTTTACAAATAGCTCTTACATTCTTGTAGGGAGTGTAACAATATGACTTTGTTACACAAAGGTTTAAAAAAAAAAAAAGAAATAAGAAAAAACAATGTTTGACTGCATCTAATTGTTGTACTTAGTGAACCTGAAATTTTGTATAGACTAAAATGAAATGCTGTATTTTTCAAATTTTACAGAAGATATACAGGGTGTCCATAAATTCTTTTACAATTTAAAAAAAAAATTATTACAAAAGCAAATGAACAGACAAATATGTGGTAATTGTAACAAGATGAGTAGATATTGAAATTTTTTTTAACTAACTTATCACAGCTATATGGGTATCATTAGCTGCATGATGCATGTGAAGATTGTACTAGACTTACACAATGTTTTTCTCAGATGTTCTTGGTTGTCCACTCCTCCCTTTATCCAACCCTGTTCCTGTCTCCATAAATTTCTTGTGCCATACATGAATTGATGGATGTGACAGTGGATCACTTCCATACTTAGTTCTGTAATTCCGCGGAGTCTGTGTATCCAATTTTGTTTCGATAAACCACAACACACATGCCTTTTCTTAAGGAGTAACCATTTTTAGGGGTTCATTTAACAATACCCCCTTACATGAACAGGATACCTGAAATACACAAATGCAGTGATAAGATATCTCATCAATTGACTTTGTAAAGAGACTTGATGGACACTCTGTATATTTTTAAAAAATTTGAATAAAGATTCCATATAATTTAATCTTTTTCTTAATTTAATCTTTTTCTTATTGGCAGATTACATCAGTAAACTGTGTGGAGAACCGAAAGAAAAAGCAGTAACTCAATTGCTCTCTCATCTACCCCTCCTCCGCACAGGCAATGCCGATGCAAAGACTGCTTATCTGAAGATTATCCCTCAGGTCCTCTCTTATTCCATCGACAATGGAGTTCACATTGAGGAAAGCCGTCAGCTTCTCTCCTTTTCTCTTATTCATCCTGCCATCACTTGTGAGGAGCGTTCTCAGTTCACCATGTGGTTGGGATATCTCGAAGAGCGTTTCACCTACAGCATATACCATCAGAACAGGCAGAATAATTTCCAATCCAAGTCTGCTTTCTCAAACCGTAGTGGTGAGGATAGTTTACAGCAACAACAGCAGGGCGTACCGGCACACATTAACCTTGCAAATAGTGGTTGCTTAAATGGTTGGAATGAAAGGTCAGCAGCATCAGATTCTATGCCATTGACTTTAGAAGGTAGCTCTACAGAGCGCCTTGGTCCTATTCTTGCTAAATATGCAAAACCAGGTGCTAATCGTAACAACACCAACAGTGGTAATGGAGATCGTGGGGTCCCATCTCATTCAGTTCACGGAAAGTTAGCAGGTCATGTTCCACTGCATGCCACATCTTCAGCACCTCCAAATACTGCATCTGTACAAGGTAGAATTGCTTTTCAATTTTTCTTGTGAATTTAGGGGTAAAAATGTACATGCATACAGGGTACAATGGATAAATTGTCTAAATTATGCAAAAATGTAAATAACACTGACATCACATTTTAACAGATATATTTACCAAAATTACACAAATATCTTAAAATACTAAAGAGTAAATTTATTCAATAAAATCCTCATTGGCTTGAACCATAGCCTCCAGATGATTTTGGAATGACCTGCAATTCTTCTGGATTTTCTCTTTGTATAAATTAATGAATGCTACCATAATCCTTGCCTTCATTTCATCTTTGGTGTTACAAGGAATTTTGTTGGTCTCTCACTCAACTGCATCCCCACACACATTAATCAAGGGGGTTGCAGTCTGGGTGATGTTAGATGTAATGGGTGATGTTAGATGTAATGGGTGATATGGTCACAGAAATTTTCTGACAGGCATGACTGGTTTCTGATTTACTTGTGGGAATCATTTTCAATCATGGCCTGGATATCACCAACAAATTTAGGAATTCTTTTCTTATCAGAACAATCAATCAGTGTGAGCTTTCCAAGCTGCCATACCTTTGTATTCACCATTAGAATTATCCAACTCTTTCCAAATTCTCTGCATCATTCTTAGATTGAGACCCATTCTGAAATGTTTATATTAGAGCTTCTGGTGTGAATTCTAAGCAGTACAGCATGGCATTTCTAGATTTTTAGCAGAGTGAATTGCATCATGGCGCTCTTTTTCTCACAAATGGTGCCCAATTGATCGTACTATACTGTGCAGTTGACAAAATCAGACAAACAATGCATATACACAAAATTAAAAGTATGAAATGGCGACAATTTACCCATCGCACCCTGTATAAAAATGAAATTCCTAGCAAAGGTGATGTTTTGATGATTAGTTATCACCTTAAAATGGTAAATGTATTTTTCTTTATTTTTTCTTTTTTTTTTGAAGGATAAATATTTGTGCTTATACACATTTACATTATTCGGACTATTGTCCTCATCTTTGTCGCCATATTTATCACAACGTTTCGGACGTTGTACGCTCCGGCCTTCTTCAGGTGGTTGGAATTTCAAAGAAGGCCAGAGCGTACAACGGCCGAAACGTTGTAATAAATATGGTGACAAAGATGAGGACAATAGTCCGAATAATGTAAATGTACATAATACCTCATCTCAGAAATATAGACAGATTTGTGCTTATCTTTATGAAAAATAGCTGTAAAGAAGAAATTGCTTCTGTTTTTAACGTTTTAATAAAATGTATTAAATTTATTAGCCATGGGGTCATGCAGTTTGTGTCTGCATGAAGATATGTAAACCTAAAATTCTCTCAACTACATGCAATAATAGATATCTTTGCATAAATATAAAGTTTTATTAGTTCAAAGTATATAATTTCATGAATAAAGACTTCATTCATTTTAATGACATAGATAAATTTGAATGTACACAACATGCTTCATGTTCCATTGGGGAATAGGTGGAAACAAAAGTTACTATAAGTTGATGTGAAAAATGTATGAGAACAAAACCTTGTATATTTTTCAAGCTTAGTTTGCTAAAGCAGCAGCCTTGGAGATATTGTCAAAATGATGGGTTTTCATTTTATCTAAAGTTAAAAGATGCGAGTCTGCATAGAAAAGATAAACAAAACTGATGTTTCTTTAAACTTTCATACTTTCTATTCACAATTATTGCATTCTTCTGCATGTCATTTTTTGCTTAATTTTCAGGATTTACTGTTTTTGTAATTTATCTAAGTACACTTCCATGTAATAGACTTAAGTGAAGATGCTATATGGAATTTTTTTTTCTATAATTATCTTTTTTATGAAGGATATTTGCATTTAAAATTTTACTTGCAAATCATTTCTTTATTTCAGATGCAGTTAAAATTTCCCTATTTTTATTCTATATTGAATATTTAAAACAACATTTTTCTTTAACATTAGACTTTTTTGTTTGATAAGTTTAAGCTCTTTATAAAGCTCTTATTGATTGTATAGCTAATGAAAATTGCAAAAATGGCATTTATTGTATAATTTTTTTTTTTTTTTTTTTTAACAATTGTTCTCATCATCAAACAATACAATAATTACACTGGTCAAAAAAAAAAAAAAAAAAAGAAGAAATTGAAAGGGTGTTGAGACACCAAACATTTTTTTTTTTTTTAGCTAACTTGAAGGCATTGACTCTGAAAAATTACCTTACTTTTTCTTGGTTAGCTACTGTTTTTGCTGTACAGAAATGCCTCATTTTTTGGGGGAAAAAGGATTTTTTTCATTTGTTTTCTGTATATATGATATTGATGTTATTTAAGTCCCTTTTGATGCTCCAGCAATATCATTACAATGGAATAGGTGCATTTAATTGGGATGTCTTCCAACTGTGAAAACAAAATGCTCTCAATGTGCTTGGTTTCCTTCAGTAGTGAAGGGGTAAAATTGATGGGATAAATTTATGAATATCAAATTGAAGATTTTAGGGTTTCATTTTTTTGATGTTACCTTAATTATCAGGTTTACTAAAGTATTACTGATAAAGTTTCAGCTAATTTGAATTTTGGCAATAAATTGGAAAAATTTTGTACTTCTATTCTAAAATTTTTGACTCTAAAACAGTTTTTTCTTATAAAAATAGTTTATTTCAGGTGGCTTACATAAATTGCTTGGGCTACCTGAAAGTTGATAGGTTTCTATGACTTTTATTAACTAAATTTTGTGAAAGAATTTGCCAAGATTGTAAATTGATCTTTTTTTTCCAAAAATGAGCAATTTCAGTACAGCAAAAATGGTAGCTAAGTTAATTTTTGGAAACAGCAACATCAAATTAGCTAAGAAAAAAAAAAGGATTTTGTTTCTTGGCACCAAAAATCGTGTTGACCAGTGTTATCAATGTATATTTGTTTCCTCTTCTATCTTAATTCTCAGAAAACCATTTAGTTTTTAAAATATTTTAAATAAAATGAAAGACTTAAAGCAACAAAAAATGTTCTACAGAAGTTTGCTGAGAATAACATGTTAGCAATGGTAGTTTTTAGAGAAAATGGAAACAAAAAGGCACTTATACGTAAGATCAGAAAAAGTGATGAAATTTCAAGGGCACACAATGAAGAGGGCTTGGAAAATTTGATACTCACATGACAGACTGAAAGCAAGAGAGGAAAACATCACATGACCTACCTAGTGAGCTTCTGCAAATGGATGACAATAGGTTTTAGGAGAGATAACAAAAAAATAAAATTTACAAAGAGTTACCAAAGACAGGAAATTGTGGAGAGTCATGATTGCCAATGTTTTGATGGAACACAGCCCATAGAATGTACAAAAATATAAAATAGATTGGTTCTGTAGAATTGTAAAATGAGTTGTGAGCTTTATCATTAAAGTTCTTTTTAAACTTATATTGACCAGATTCATTGCTTCTTGATTTGCATTCAATGTTATTTGCATATTGGGAGCTAAAATGAATACTTAGATATTTTTTTTTTTTACACACACTAATGTTCATCCCTGGAGCCGCTTGAGGTAGGGGATTACAGAGTAATAGGCACAGTTTATTCAGATATGTGGGGAAGATAACAGTTAACACTAAACTTGAATTGGTTAAGATTGTGGTGATAAGGGAAAACATCCTCTTGGGACAGTCGGACTATTGTCCTCATCTTTGTCGCCATATTTGTCACAACGTTTCGGCCATTGTACGCTCCGGCTTTCTTCAGGTGGTTGGAATTTCGAACTGAACCCTTTATTTCGATCACTGGGGTAGACTGTTCTAGTTTCACGTGCCATGTTTGATGGATGTTAGTTATCAGTTATCTCCTGCTAATTTTCCCTCTGAAAGTTCTTCACTGTCTTAACCAGGTATTGAACTCACCTTCTTTGGGTCTGTCACTGGATCTAACCAACGCCTTTATCCACTGTGCCATAGTCCAACTAATGTAAATACTGTACATAATACCTCATCTCAGAAATATAGACAGAATCCTCTTGGGAGTTGGTTCCACAGAGCAATGGTTTGTAGAAAAAAGCATAGTGGGTCCTTGCTGTGAAGATTAGAGCTGGTGAAACTAAAAGTTGTACCTTTCTGAGCACTTTCCATGAATAGCAATAGAGCAATGAGGCTTGCAACATTTTTGTTTGTGAGAGAGAGAGAGAGGTTGCAGGCTGGAAAATAATTGGTCACTATCAAGACAGGAAAGGGAAGATGTATCTCTTGCCCAAATATGACAGCAGTACTCCATTTTAGGTCTGATCTGACTCTTGTAAAGGTAGAAGATAGCATGAGAAGTCAGGAACTTACTGGAGTGGTACAGAGAACTGACCATTTTTCCAGTATCTTTAGTGATGGGTCATGTGTACAAATTCCGCTTGTTGAGCTTAAAACCTAATAATTGCTCAAGGCATGGGGTTTCCCTCAGGGAGAATCCATTTATAGTGACTGGTGGTAGTTAAGGATACAAGCACTGATGGAATGTAAATAGTTTGGTTCATTTTTTAGATAAAATAATTTTCACTTGTATTTTCAATTCTCTAAGCTTTGAATTTACATATAAAACAAGCTTGTTTCACTTAATTATATGTTTAATTTTAAGTGACTTAACAGATTTTGAGATTTATACATTCATCCATTCACATATAATAAATTATATATACATAATCATGAACTCAATGTATAGCAGGATTAAAAGTCTTTGAAATCTAATTGTTCAATAAAATTATCATAGAAACATTACTTTAGAAGTTAATACTGATGTATACATATATAGTGATTAAATAAAGTATTCTATAACTTATATCCTAATTCAGTTTTGTGGTGATAAATCCATACATCATTGATATGATAGATCTATTGAATTTATTAACAGATATCATGTCTATTTTAAAATACATTACATAAAAATATTAAAAAGTTATGTCAACTATAACAGTGTAATTATCCCATTTACATTATCAAACAATTTCAAATTAGATAATGTCGGGTAACAACATTCTTTTAAAATAGCAAATCTATAATTCAGTTGATGTAAAAAAAAAAAATCTTATCTATTTTAAAATATATTCCATATCTTAATAAATTCAATAGGTTTATCTTGCCCTCAATATATATAGACTTACCTTTGTGAGTTGGGAGATAAGTCATTGATCTTTTTATTTACTCATTATTATTGCTCTATTTCTTACTATTGACCAGTGTATTTACAAAAACTGGTTATCTTAAACCTGTTGTTCTCCTGGTTGACAAGTTAGGTGTGAACAATCTTTGTACATATGCCTTATAGTCTTTTGACTAGGTTGCCAGAACTTTTAACCTTTGTCACAGTGTGCAATGGATAAATTGTTGTCTAAATTACACAAAAATATCATGAAATACTAAAGAGTAAATTTATTTAATAAAATTACCATTGGCTTCAACCACGGCCTCCAGATAACTTTGGGATCAGTTGCAACTTTTTTGGACATCTCCCTGTTTAAGTTGGTGAATGCTGCTAGGGCTGATGTGGTCACAGAAGTTGTCTGCCATGACTGGGTTCTCATGATTGTGTGGCATGGTTCAGAATTCTGTTGCCAGATATAGGGTCTTCCAGTAGCCACACTCTTGACCTAGAGCAGCACTAACTCCTCAAGGCACTTGAGATTGACACCCGAACACTCTGGAATGTTTGTATTGGAAGTTCTGGTATGTATGCCAAGCAATACAACATGCCGTTTCCAAATTCCCGGCGGAGTGAATTGTGTCATGTTGCTCTTTTACTCACAGATAGTGCCCAACTAACCGTACTATACTGTGCAGTTGACAAAATCAAAAACAATGTCTATATATATATATATATATATATATATATATAATATATAATATTAGTGGTAAATATACACATACATATGCAATCATATATCTAAAATATATATATACATACATAAGCATACATATAAATTTGTATAAAAAATAAATCCAAGAGGATAGAATCCAGGTAGAACTCAATGTCTGGGACAGAGTAAGGATATATAAAAGGCTTAAACACTAATATTAGTGTTTAAGCTTTTTTTTATATATATATATATATATATATATATATATATATATATGGTTGTATAATCTAGACATGTGTATTTATTTTAATTCTCTCAAATTAATGGACCAATTTCTTAATGTTATTAACCTTATTAAGGAAGATGTCATAGTTTTTGTCATTTCAAGTACTTTCAAACTCATCGAAGATCATCTTCAGGGGTGAATTGCTAAGGCAAAAGTAATGTAATTAATATAGTTGTGAATTTTTTGTAAATGAAACTTGTTCTGTTGTAATTATGAATGCGTATGAACATTAAGTTAGCAATTTACCTCTGAGTCTAGCAATTTCAGGCACTATTGATTTCTGTTATTATCAATAATAATAAACTATAAATTTTGTAAACTGTTTCAAATATTAACACTATTGCAGTAAATACATAAGTATTTATATTCTGATTGTTGTGTTCCTATTGCATTATGTCATTTAAGTATGGACTCCCACATAAAACTTTTATTTTAGTTTTAATTTCAAACTAATAGATTAAATTTAATGTTCCCAACACTCAAAATACTTTGCTGTATTTCTAAATGAAATTGACTGGAAGGATTTTTTTTTTTTTCTAAAACAGCTGATTAGTGCCCTTTTTAGTCATCTTTGATCAGAATGTAATTCTCTTTACTAAAAAAATCTTCCAAAAATAAAATGTAATTTTCTGGAACTTTATTTGTGAAATATTACCTGACTAGCTTAAAAGTTGCCCTATCGTGTGGTATTTAACTTAAGTCCTGGGGAGAGCTCTTGATTAGGTCTTCGGCTTTTTCAGGAGTTTGAGAGTACCTAAGTCTTTGCATATTCCAAGCATTGGAAACTCTTCTGGCTGCTGTTTGATCTGGGTTTTCATTTGCATGAGACTTTCTATTCTTCACTGCAGCCTTGGCTCTTTTGATTGCAATCTGATCCTTTGTTGGCAGGGATTTCTTTTCATGAGGCATACTGTGGCTGAATGCAATAGGCAACAATAATTCTACAAAAGAACTCGTAATTGATTTAAGTATTGCATTAATATCCAAGCTTACCCTTTAAAAGTGCAATGATAATTCTTCTGCCACCACTTAATTTAAAGTCACTTTGATGTACGTAGATCCTTAATTTCTGTATAAATAGTTATTTTTATTTCATGACTTTTGCTGGATTTTGCAATTAATTTTGATTATTCCTAAATTTATTTCCAAGTTATAAAAATCTGGCCTTTCCAACATGCCACCTATTCCAGAAGATGTCTTTGTCCTCAAGGTTGTGGGATGAGTTGATTGCAGGGTTAATCACATGCTGTTTGATGCTGTTGTAGGTCAACAGTCATTGATTGCTGTCCACCTCAGTTTACACCCTGCTCCACCCACATTGGGTTTCTTGATCACAGAGCTGGTAGATATTGATTATCATCAGTAATTGTAGTGCTGATTCAAACCATGTTGAGATGTGCTATGTTGAGATAAAAATAGAAATGTTTTCTCAGACAAAATAAATACAAAAAATTTTTTTTTGGTTAATGTTCGATTTGGTTTATGTAATTCTTGGTATAACAAAAATTAACTTTGCCCACTAAAATTTCTTTAGTAATGCTCTGCCTATTGGTGCTAACTTTTGGAACAGGGCTCAGTTGATGATTCTCTTGGCAGTAAGTCATATGGATCCCAGTAGCACCTTTGTCTGTCCTTAGCCATTGTCTGTGTCTACCTGTCTCTCTAGTGCTCTGCTTATATCGACTTTGATTTAAGACTGGAGTTGGGGGCTGATGGTGTTTGGAGATTTGGAGTGTCACACCTGTACTTATAAAAATCTGTATGTTTATGTGCATGCAAAAACTTAAAAAAAAAATATTAGTGTTTGATGATTTGTATTAAGCTTTTCCATTTATGATTAGTAAATATAGTTTTCACTTGATATCTAAAGGGGTGAAGTTAATACAGAATTTTAAGATTTAAAACTTAATAAATTTTTCTAATTAAAATTTAAAAAAAAAAAATGAAAAAATTCTTGTAAAAATTCATTATTCTTTGAAAAAGATATTTTTCTTAAGACAATAGTGTCATTAATATATCTTATTGTTGTAACCTAGGAAAATGTTACTGAATAAGAATAACCAAAAAGAAGGTTGGAAATAGATATTTATAACAGGAACAACATACAAGATTCCCCAGTGGCATGTAGTAAGTAATCAATTGCTAGAAGTGAATCAAGATGAATCACAAGTAATCCCACAGTGAATCAAACATACAGTATATATTCCACTGTATTTATAGGGCTTGGGACATACTTATTATAGTCCATAGGTACAGTATAACATTTATAAAAGCAATTAAAAGCTTTTCTAATTAAATAATGTCAGTTTTATTGCATTTTTTATTTTACAGTTCAGAGCAGATTTTCTTCAGTAAATGGTGTTTCTATTTGACAAAGCAAATTGATAATTTAAATTCTCTGAAGAGTTCTGCTTTTAACTAATATAAATATGAAGAAGCTGGAATTTTAATTTTTTTGAAATTTCATAAAATTAAGTAAGTGGGGATAACAGATATTGGAAAAAAATTTTTAGCAAGATTTTCTAAAAATTAAAAAATTTTGAAATAATTAATTTGTGAATGTCCTGAAAATTTCATTAAAATCCAATAATTATTTTATTTTTGTAAGAATTTCCAAAACAATGTTTTTAATATAAAAAAAGATGCTAAAATTTCCAGTACTAATCTTTGGCCCACCTGCTGATGCAAGATTTTTAACCAAATTTCTGTATATCCTAGAAAGGATTAAAAAATTTAATAAAATAATCAAAAAATACTTTGTTTTTTTTCTCTTAATAATAGCAAACATTTTGACAACAAGACTTTGTTTTTATCAAGTTTGAGGCATTTTTTCACCATGGTATGTTCTTAGAAAATTTTTGGAGGTACCTGCATTTAAGCAACAAATTGATAACTTGTAAGAAAAATTAGTTATTTATGAAACTCTTCTCATAAGCAGGGTTTTTTAACAAATGTTTCAAAACTTAGTAATTAAAATCTCTCCTGATTATATAGTGACATAGTATATATCAAATTTTCATTGTACATTTAGATAGTGAATTCAAAAAGTTGTTAATACTTCACTATTTTCAGTTATTATTTTAAATTTATATTGTTAGACATACCTAAAGGATACAAAGATATTATATCCCCTCACACAAGAATTTGTAATAACCGACCATTCAGACCTATGATTTAATAAAAATCACCATAGTAAACATTGCTGCTTAAAAATGGAATTTGACTTATCTGCTGTGCTTTTTAATTTTTGAACAGGTTTTGACATTCTATTTTGTATATTACAAATAAGAAAAGGATATTAATAGCTAGGAATGAAAGCAAACATTAATGACAGAAAAAAGGCTATTGTATACTTTCATAAATGCTTTCAGTTCTGGTAGGCATATGAAAGAAAATTATTTGTATATATTTTAGAATCTAAATACAAAAAGTATGCATGTCTGCTTGGTTAAATGACTCAATGCTAGACTAGCTAGGCTTAGTAAATATATTTATAAAAAAAATTAAATGGAGCACACTGTGTGACACTTTTGAAATTTAATCACCTTGAATATGAATACTGGAATTGGATTACTCAATACTGTTATTAAATGCAGGTGAAATGGTCAAACTGTACATTAAAAATAACTGATAAGCATAAAAATCATTGGAACAAATTCAGAATGTGACAATGTAGAAAGTGATTAATTTATTTAAACATTGTTGTATTGTTTTCTTTCTCATGTATAAAGTATGATCAAAACTTGTTACTGAAATGAATTAGATTTATGGTTGCCTACTTCCTGAAGGAACCTGAAATTCAAAAAAGTTTGTTTTATGAACTCATTAGTACTCAGTCTCCTAATCTTGGATTTGTTCATATAAATCACTAATGAAAGTACTTCCTCTTAATCTCACACTTTAGAGGGAATAAACAGTACAGAGTAAGACAAAAATGTTAGTGAAGTTAGTGCTGCTATCTATTAAATAGCTGGGTAGACCAGGCTCACCGGGTCTTGGGTAGACATTTTTTTCAAACCCGGATAAAGCAGTGGGAAATTATACCACTATTTCTCCCAAGAAATCACAGATAATGAAAAAAAATCTGTGAAGAGTCATGATTGCCTCCATCCTGAAGGGACATTGGTATAGATGATGACCAGAAATTCAAAACTATGGAAATGAGAAATCTCTCCATTCTTTTCCATAAAAGTCATGTCAATTCATAGATAATAAAGAAAAGGAATCAGTGAAGTCATGATTGCCTTCATCCTGAACGGACATGGCATGTTAGTAAAAGAAATATTTCAAATAATCTTCTAGTGGGTTTTACTGTCAAAAGAAAAAAAAAAGTTTATTGAATTTGTCAGGATTTTTTAACTAACCTCTTGTTCACACAATATTTGATATAAGAATATAAAGAATTAAAATTGAATAAGTATACATAATTAAAAAAATATTCAAATTCTTTTTTTTTTTTTTTTTTTCCTTCTTATAACAATGACATTCTCAATAAATTTTTATTTTAAATTATCATTTTAGATGCTAATGTAAAATATTGTGCATTTTAGTAAAGTAGAAATTTTTGCAACATGTTAAAATCCTCACAGTATTTAGTATTGTTGAAAGTATTGCTAACAATTTTTGGTCTGATTTCCAAACTCTATATTTCGTTCAATTTTACAAATCACCTGATGAAATATAAAAATTTAAAGGTATGCAAAAAATGATATAGCATTTTTATTAAATAAATATTTATTTTTTTTCATCATTGAATTGTTCTTAAAATAGTGGAAGTATTGTGTATGTTAAATAATAATACTTTTTAATTTTTCCAAAAAGAATTAATGAAAATTTATTGTACTATGCTATGCACACTAGTAAAACCAACTGTACTTTGTATCTCCTTACCTCTTTGCACTTCTCGCTTAAAATTTGCTTTTGATCGGTCAATGTATGGCTGTTTTAGAGGTTGTGATGGATAGATAGACTAATGGAAGTCACAGAATTTTAAATTTGGATAGGTATGGTTGCATTTAAGCAAATGGGATTCTCTCATAAACCTCAACTAAATTACAAAGACTATATGACATGGTGCCAAACCTTTTCAGAAATATCTAAACTGTCAGCTATATAAAACCACTCTCAGATCAATTGCTAAAAAAAGGCATTGAGTGAGTGAAGCCTGAGAGTCTTGGCAAAGATCATCCTTCTTTGAACATTGAGGACTGATACTACAGATACACCTAGAACTGCACCAAATAACAGAAACCACATCACTTAATGACTAACAGCAGCAGTAACAACTAAAATGGATATCCATGTAACGTGTAAAATTATATCAAGATGTGTATGTTCCACATTACTTCAAATTAAAGTTAAGGAAACTCCTATCAGTACTGCAAAGAGTGATAACAGCTACTGGACTTGAGAAACTTATTTTCCTGAAAAAATTTTTGAGAAAAATATTTTATAAATTTCAATTGGAAACAGTACTGGCTACTTGGTCAGTGAATGCCAAATATTTCCTTGTAGTGAAATGGTTAATATTACTATTACCAAATTAGGTGTGAAGAAGTTCCTGGCATCTTTTTTTTTTTTTTTTTTTTTTGAAAATTAGTGAATGCAAACATTGAAAACCAGTATCTGTCTATATTTCTGAGATGAGGTATTGTAATTATTTATATTCTTTGGACTGTTGTTGTCATCTTTTTTGCTATTGTCATGACATTTTGGTTGTTGTATGGTCTGGCCTTCAGGTGATTGGAACTAGAACAATCTACCTCGGTGGCAAGATAAAGGGTCTAGTTTGAAATTCCAATCACCTGAAGAAGGCTGGAGCATACAACAGATGAAACGTTGTGAATATGGCAAAAAAGATGAGGACAACAGTCTGAAGAATGTAAACAGTTTTAATAAATGAAAACCAGGTTTTAAAAAAAATAAAAATAAAATAATGGAAATATCTATACACATCTAAATTTAAGAGAAATGCCAGAATAAATGAAGGATGGGAGCAATCTTTTTTTCACCATCTGTTATGGCTGACAGCTGAAATTAAAAAGTTGGGGAGAAGGAAGTATATAAAAGATGCTTTGAGGATTGTGTATAGAAGGCAACCTGATAAGAGTTTGAGGGAAGTCAGAACAAATCTGTGGGATCATTTTAGTTTTTACTGATTTTTACATACCTAGGAAGTGAAATAAATTCTGTTGAAAAGGATATGAAAATTTGCATTGCATAACTAAAGCCTTAGCTGCCTTGAATAAAATGGATGTAATCTGTCAACCAGAAACCCCCCTCCCTTGTAACGGCATTCACCCGAGGTGGGTTGAGCCGGCTCCAATATTGGAGTTTCATGGGAATTTGGAATTCACAAGTGGTCCCCAAACCCGCATGTATAGCACATGAGATTTGATTATAGTGGTGAAGGTTTTGTGCAGGACCATCCACATTTTTTGAAGGGCTGATTACAAAGACCTGGTGCACTACGTGCCACAGTATTAGCATGTAAGCGAATGTAATGGATTCGACTGGAATTTGAACTCAGCTCTCCGATTCCTCAACCAGAAACCAACTACATTGACCAGTTATGCTATGCCACCCTAATGACTCTTTGATCTTGATGCAGGACCATCATGGTTATTGTGATAGACTCATGAATGTCTGAGATAGCTCGACCAAATAAATAAAAAAGGGGGACACAGGCATACCATTCATTTATAAACTCTGAAAATTATTTGGTATCTGAAGTCAGAAAGACTGAAGTATTTACCGCTCTTTAAAAAGAGTATAACAATTTCTTTTCTTTTTCCTTTTATACTGATGTAGCCTGTATACAATCAAATTTTCAAAGGTCACACAGTGGGTCATCCAGAATTTTTTTTTTGTTCTCTAGACTTACTGCAGGCAACAGATGATCAACCTGGCTCTACCACTACAGCTCCTTAGTACAATGGAGAGTAGTATCTGGGAGGTAGATCCTGAGGAATCAGGCTACAGTGCTGGAAGCAAATGCATGCTTAGAATATTGTTGTCATATATGGTCTGCTGCTCTTGCTATTTAGAGATTATTGATAAAATCCAAGTAAGAATCAGCAATATTATTAGTCCCTTTTCCAACTTCCGTAAAGTTGCTTCCCTGTGTCTTTTCTATAAATAGTTTAATGGTAATTGTTTGGATGAGCTCTCCACTATAGTACCTAGACTTTATGAATTTCTGTACAGCATACTATTCTCTGTAAAACTATTAGTCTTACATAAACAATCTTGAAAATTTACCTTTAAAAACTAGTCTGAAAATAGAACTATTTAAAACCTGCATAAAATTTTCACAAGTTTTACATTTTTATCTTTATAGCAGACAAATAATTTTAAATTGTGGTTTATCCATTTGCAAATTTATATATCATGAATTTTCTTAAAATTCACACAGATATCTATTATGTGAGAAAATCTCACTTCTGCTTGTTTTATGCTTAATTATTTAAATTTTATGTTTAGCCAAAAACAATGATTTTTTTTGTATGTCTAAACACTTCTTGTTCTTCCATTCTTATTGAAAATTTAGTCTTGTGTATTAATGAATGGTATATTTTTTCCAAAAATAGAAAGAGTTACAACAAAGATGTGTTGCATATATCATGTACAGTAAGATAATTACAAGATATGGAGATCTACTGAGATTTATTATCAGCAGATAATAATATATACAAATGATACTGTGTTGTTAGCAGATTAAGAATGAAAACGGAAAAATGACTATTAGACCTTGTAGTAAAGGAAAGTAAAAAGAAATGACTAACAATTAATTGTAAGAAGAGAATGCTTGGTTGTGGGCAAGTTCTATATTGAGGATGTCAAAATCAAGCAAATGCTGTTGAATAAGTAGTGTCCCATTTTTTTTTCTTTTTTAAATGCCACTACTATGCATGAGGTTACAGAGAGTGAAGGAAAGATAAGACTGGGTATAGAGAACAACTGAGGAAAGGATAAAAAGGATAAAAGCTGAACTGGGTTCAATAAAGTAGATGGCGATTGACATTGCATTTAAATTATTGAAGATTGTAGTCATCAGGGAAGCAAGGAAACAAGGGAGTTCCACATGCGAGAAGTGTGAGAAAAACTGTTGGAGTAGAATTGGTGGTTACATTTATCTAATTCAACAGTAAGAGGTACCAATCTAGTAGTACGCTTAAACACGCATAGTCCAGGCACCAGGGAAAAATGCTTGTCAGAGTAGTAGCCATGAAAATATTTGTAGAAAAGACAGAGGAAAGCCATGTCATGGTGAAAAAGTGACTGAAGTCAAGATTGATTACATTGCAGATCCATCTTTGGATTTTGTCAAGAACCTCTACAAATAGCAGGAGCACCTGACTAAATATGGCAACACTATTCAATGCATGGATGAATGGTAGATTTTTAAATGTACAGGATGGACCTTGATGAGAAAAACTTTCTAGTATGACACAGTGACCCAACTTTCCTTGCATTAGATGCAACTATTGATTTGATGTAGGCATTCCACTTCAAGTGAGTTGAAAATGTGAGGTCAAGAATGCGCAGTTAAACGCTCTTCTGGAGTCTAGCAGTAGCCATGTTGCTGGCAGACAGTAAAGTTTTATCTATGGTGATTAAATGAGAGCAGTTTCATTTTGGCATTAAAATTTATGAGCCATTTCTTGCCTCTGTTAACCACTGATTGGAGGTCCTTTTCAAGGGCAGTGGCCAGGTGAACTTTGTCAACTCTGATGGATTTGCTATTGAGACAGGAGTAAATGATAGTCTCATCAGCATAAATACCTACTTGGGAACTGATGACATCAGTGAGATCATAGACGAAGATCAGGAACAGCATAGAACCTAGGATAGAGCTTTGGGGAACACCTGTGGTCATATGGATGATCTGGAAGTGAGTCCATTCAGGTTGACCTTCATTTGATAGGAATGATTTGATTGAATCAAACAAATGTCTGGTAATACTGTAACCCTGGAGCTTACGTAGAAGACCAGAATGACAAATCCTGTCAAATGCCTTCAAGATGTCTAGAGCCATAGCTTAAGCATTGCCATTATTATCAAGAGCTTGATATACATATTCAGTGATGGCACATCAGTGGTAGATCTGGAAAAATGGAAGCTATATTGTTTGTCAGAGAGTATGTTGTGAGAGGTAAGATGTTTAACCACATGAGCATTGATTAAAACCTCAAATACTTTGCCAAACACTGGGAGGAGTCTAATATGACAATAGTGGTCAGAAGGTTCTTCAGTGTTCTTAAAAACAGGAACAACAGAGGAGTACTTTCAACAAGCAGGAAGAAGTGATGTAATAGTAGTAGAGTTTGGGGAGAACTGGAGTCGGCTTGGGGGGCACATTTCTATAGGACGATGGCTAGGATCTTGTCACCTCTGGTTGTCTTATAGGAGTTTAATATATAAATGTCAGACCTGTGATGATGTTATGCGAATATCACTCAATAGAGCCTCTGTTTTAGGAGGGAAATCAGGTGTGGGTACACCAAATGAGTCTAGTGTTGAGTTAGAAGAGAATTTCTGAGCAAAACATTCAACCTTATCTGCTGTAGATGTCAGGACTTTGAATTGATTGGATAGAGGAGGGATGAAAGATTTTCTATTGTTCAGCACACTTGCAGAGTCACTAATAATCTCTAGAACCAAAATTATAAGATGACTAGCAGTAGAGCCCGGTGTTGCCCGGGGATGTAACAGTAAGAGATAGATCAAGTATCGACCATCATAAAGACTGAAAAATAAAATTGACAAAGATTATTGTTTAAGGTTGACGGACACGCATGTCTTAATTAGATTTTTTTTTTTTTTTATACGAATTGGTCAAACCCAAACTCAAACAAAAACATTGTTTTCAATCGTTATGAGTCTACCAATTGAATAGAATTTTATTATAAACAATTGTCTTGTAAATGGAATTTTTAAAGCATTCTGAATGTAAAAATAAAGAAAAAAGTGTGCAAAACAATAAGAAACACTACCTGCCAAAAAAAAAAAGTGAAGTTTTGTTGAAATCAAAACAACCAACCTGGGTTTTATAATAAGTATAACTCGATATGAGTTGTCCCCCTTTCATTAATGCTTCTTAATTGTGTTTTCAAATTGATTTTGTGCAAAAACACTTGTGTTTTTCCAATTTTGGGCGCTGTCAGAACCACCGCAAGGTAATTTTACGTAGTCCTGTGAAGTTTTGTTGAAATCAGTTGAAAAATGTAGGAAATCCGATCCAATATATAAACGAACACACACACACAACCTGGGTTTTATAATAAGTATGATATACGTTGTTTCATTTCAGTAACTTCTTTGAGGACACACTTGTACTTGTTACGAGCAGAGACATCAGTTGCAATCAGGTGTGTCACTCTTTTACAGCTGGAAGAAGTGATTTCTGTGGGCTATAGCAGCTGTGCATGCAGGTGACGACCAAAGAGATGAATGTGGTATTTCCATTGATGCTGGCTTTCACCCAGGAGGAGACTACGGATGCGCATTTATGAACAAGTTGATTAAAAACTGTATTCCAAGGGAAGTCACAGATTAAGTCTCAATCCACACATTGATAACAAGAAAGATATTCTGTTGGTAGAGGGGGGAGAAGAAAGATGTTTACAGACATTACTGAATAATCAGAGTTACTAAGAGGGCAGAGCTGCAAAGTACAACATGAGTCTGGGATAGAGGCAAAATGAGGAGTGTATTCATCAGTGTTACTGGGGAAGCACACTGCTTGCATGAAAGATTGAGTGATTGAGAAATTAAGGGTCCGGATTCCAGTGGTGTCAGTAATGATGGTGGACATTAAAATCACTGAACACAAATATATTTGCAGATGGGTTTAGGGAGATGGCCTTGTTTATATTACCAGAAATACTATCTAGCACAGTAATTAGAGGAAGGAGAACAGTAATGAAAGAAGAGATAGCTGACTGAGTTAAGTAGACACAGGCACATGTAAGTGTGATGTGGAGATTCAAGAGTTTCCTAGCCAGCGGGAGATGTTCACAGACATAAACTACCAGGGATGGGAGATGATGGAGGACTGCTTTAGTTTATTAATCTACTTTTTTTTTTTGGCTTCTATCAAAGGAATTCAAGTTTTATCCATAAATCAAGACCAACCAGACAACCACAAATGAGTAGCAATTGATATATATATATATATATATATATATATATATATATATATATATATATATATATACACACACACAACTGAATGAAGTGAATTCAAGTGCATGTTTGAGTTTTTTAAGTTACAAGTTTTAACTTAGTATAAGTTCAAGTATCCACTTTGTTATGAAAACTGTCATGCCAAATTTCTCATTTGGTTACCCACTCAGAATGGACTCTCATTAAAATGTAGTATTAAGAATTAACACTAAAAAAAGAAAAAAGTGCTAGCACCTTGTGCAGGTGTGGTGATGCCAACATTAGAAACAGGGGGAGAGCATATATTAACTGAGGCAGGATGGGGTTAGGAATTGCCAATATTTGGACCCCCTTTTTTTTTTTAATTGGTTTATGCTTCTGCATTTTTATTTGTGGAACATTCACTTTGTTGGGGAAAACTGTCAAGCCAAATTTCCCCATTCTATATGGTGTGTCCCTTCAGGATATTGGCAAGCACGGCTCTCCACAATTTCTTGTCCTTTGTAGCTCTTAATAAATTTTGTCTTTTTGATATCTCTTGTATATTTTTTTCTACCATCCATTTATTGAAACTCACTAGGTAGGAGGTTATGCATTTTTTCCCTTTGTTCGTGTTTTACTATCTGTGCTCACATCGCTGAATAATAAAAACATGGGAAACCCTTTAATAAATAAATTACTAAATAGGGTGGATACTATTTATTGGGGAAAAAAATGATTTAATAGTCTTATGCTGGATACTGAAATTGCTTAACATGGCTCCCCTCTCAAATATAAAAGTTTCGCACACTGACTTCCGACTCACTATAAACAAGACCATTAAAGGAAAATGGCAGTAATTATGAAATGACTGTCAGAACGACAAATTACACAACATCCAACCAATCATTAGTGAAAGACAGGCAAGTTACTGGAAGATAAGGTGAGAGGAGGTGGTACTAGCCAGATTTTGTATAGGACACACATATATAACCTACCAATATCTACTAAAATATGAGGAACTGTCAGTATGTGTCCCACACATACTAATAAATTGCTATAACTTTCAGCAAACCCAAAACAAATAGTACAGATCAGATAACTTAAAGGACTTATTTGAAAATACTGATCCAAGTAGCATCATAAATTAGACTCGACAGGAAAATATAAAAAGAAACAAAAACTTCAGCAAACCTGCTTACCTATCTTGTTTTGCAACCAATTTGCAAAAAAAACAAAAAACTCAAAGGAATTTCCCCAAAAGAAAATAGCTCAAATTATTCACTTGAAAACCTTTGGCATTAAATGATCCACTTGGTTGATGTGCTGTAAAATGGGTCAGTCAATCAATTCTCTGTCCATCTAGCCTTCACTGATAAAGCAGATCTGCATAAAAAAGTAAGAGTATAGTTTAGTAACAGATAATAGAAAGAGTGACACAAATCCGAAGGCAAATAAGAGTAGCAAAATGTGCCTTTCAGAAAATAAGCCAAGTTTTAAGGGATTGAAAAATATCCTTAGAAATGGAGGTGATTCTCTTCCTTGATCAAGAAATGAGGTTATGTGAATGAAAATATCATAGACAGAATGTGATAAATGAGGAAGCTTTAAAGAGAATAGGAACTACAAATAGGATGTGGATGTTCGCCCAGCTGCTGACAGTCAAATAGATCACTTCAATCCAAGCCTTGTCTTGTCCCATATTGTGTTTGATTTAGATCACGAGGCTGGTGAGGATCAAATCGTTGACAGGAATCATTGAATTGGTCCAGACCAAATGAAGCCACAAGTCATAGGATAAATTGTAATAAAGAAAATGTTTTATATACCATTTCTGGTGATGATGGTACAGTATCAATTCTTCAGGTAGAAATATAGGTTCTTCATGCAGGAATATATTTGTCATGCAAAGTTATTTTACCCTTCCCTTTGAATATTTCATGACACTTTGTTTGTCATGACTAAGTCTAGACAAATCTTCTGGAATAGCCAAAGTCAGAGGTTTTCTTTAGTAATGGGAAGTAATGTGAGTTTGGTGAAGTAGTCGTCACTTGCCTGGTGTCTTCTCTCTATCTCTGTTTGTCGCTTTGATCTTCTGTTTATGGACCTTCATTCAAAACTGGCATGAGGTCTCAGGTGGTTTGGGATTTTGGTGATTAACCTAATTTTCACACAGTTCTTTTTTGATTCTGAGAAATTAATCACATGCACAATTTTGGAGATGCCCTCTCCTTTGAAGAGTAGTAGTAGAATATTGATCCACCCTAACTCCTTCCTTCCTTGTATTGGTGCCTCAATACAAATACTGCCCAATGGGTGTAGGCAATTCACTCACCTTCCCTTCGTGCTCTACCCAGGCCTTTCACTTCAGTTGTTACTTTGACCAATCCAATCTCTAGACTGCATGGGCGAACAGGTGTAGCTTAGCTCCAATCATTAATTTTAATTAACATTCAAAATTTTCATCAATGGAGTTCCTCAACCCCTCCCCAGGTCTTCACAATCTGACACCAGCTGCTCCCTTGACAGCCTCCTATGGTGGTTTTTCAGCTCTTATCTAAAGAAATTTCATCTCTTCAGTGATTCATGCCTTCCCTTCCTCTTTTGACAAGTGATAAAAAAAAAAAAAACTGTTCTACAACTTTGCCTTGGTTTCCAAAAAATCTTAAATTCTATCTCCCAACAGATTTTTTTTTTCTTTACCTAGGATATGGTCAGCAGATAATTCTATAACCTTGATTTTAAAAACTGTCTCCATTTTGGCTTTTACATATCTCCCCTGCTCTCGTGGGTTTAAATTATCCAGATGGCTTTTTTACCTAGTCCCCATAATAGTAATAAAGCCATTTTACTCTCAGCCAGCCCCCACTCCTAACTTGGTCATTGGAGGTACTCGTATCTCTATTCTTCAGTGGACATGTTGACAGCCCAGTATTTGCCAGGTTCATTTCATAGTTAGTTGTCAACCATATGGATTTTGTAAAAAAAAAAAAAAAAAATAAAATATTTGTGTCCTTGCCTTTACCCAAGGAAGAAGAACCCCCCACCTCCGTCTGAATTTAATAAAATCTGGTTTCAACTCTTAGTATGTTTATTGATCTATCTTTCAACCCTTAAAGATGTCACATCTCTCAGTATAGCCATAACCATCGAGCTATCCCTTCAACCCTCAAAGTGTCACAGAAAAAAAACTGCTAAGAACTAGAAAGAAACACTTGAAATCTTTAGTGCATGTAATGTGGAAAGAAAGCTTGGAGAATTTAACACTTATAGGATATATTGAAGGTCAGAGGAGCAGGAGGAAACTAAGTAGTAAGATGGATTAGAGTAAATAGATGGCAAAAAACCCCCCAAAAAAACCACATAACTAAAAGGTGTCAAAAGCTTCTGATTAAGAAAGGGCACTCAAAAATTCAACCACCTGAAAAGTTATAAGAGTATGAAAGATACCTGAAGAAGGCTGTGGCATACAACTGCTGAAATGTTAGTATGGCAACCAAGATTAATATGCTGGTCTAAATAGTAAAGAATATATTTCCTTATCTAAAAATTCTGACATAAATTACACACAGTTTTTATCATGTATGCACATACCTCCTGATAAAGCGTAATTTATGAATTAGGCACCATAAGAGATTATCATATAATTCTGCTTGTTCCTTAGCATGTATTTTGTGTCCTGTAACAGCTTGCTTGTCCCCTCCTCACAAATTTATCTTGTGTATAATTACCCACAAATTCTTGGTATAGCATCAGCAACAGCAGATATTAGATCTATGACCTTTTTTTTTTCAAAACTTCTGATAAGTTTCATTTTGAAATGTGAATATTTGTGTGTGTGTGTGTGTATATATATATATATATATATATATATATATATATATATATATATATACACACACACACACGAGGAAAAGCTATCCTTAGCTAACCTGACAAGTTTTGTCCTATGAAGGACAATTTTTAAAGGCAAATGTAGGATTTATTTTGTTACATGTATATGTGAGAAGAAAGCGAAAGTGATAATGCTCTTGTGCATTTAATGTTTGTTTTTGATATGGTAATATGAAATATGCCAGCCCAAAATTATTAGTTTCAATAATAAAAATTAGCAAAAACCAAGGCACTTCTACTGTGTGCTGCTTGATATAATTAAAGGAAATCTATGTGCCATTTCTCTTCAGTATGTGGGCAATCATGGCTCTTCACAATTTCCTTTCCTGTAGATTTTAGTAAAGTTTATTTTTTATTATCTCTCCTAATTCTTGTTCTGCCAACCATTTTGCAAGCTTGTTAGGCAGGGGTTATGCATGGCTTTCCTCTGTCTTTCTTGCCTTCAATATGTCTGGTGAGCATCAAATTTTCTATAACCTCTTCATTAGTGCCCTATAGATTTCAACTGTCTCCTCTTTCTGATATTAATTATAAACTTTTGCTTCTTTTCTCTAACATTTTGTCATTGCTGACATATTTATTTCATGCTATCCTTAGCATAAAAAGACAATTTGAAAATATAAAAATATTATGTTATATGCAAGTTTTATGACTATATAAGTATTTATGAATGCTTACAATTTATTTGTTTTGAAATGTAAAGACAATATGTCAAGTGTCACTTTGTCAACTGTAAAATTTCCATGGGTTCATCTAGTAAATTATAATCAAGTAGAGCAATTATGACAATTATACTGGGAATTTTTTTTCCTTTTATTAAGTCAAGACCCAACATTTTTTTTTTTTTTTTTTTCTTTCCAAATTACCAGAATCCATATTCTTGTGCTTCCAGACCATTATGTAAATCTTATTGTCTCTATTGGCAGTTCAGTTATGAGTACAGAAAGCAAAACTAGATAAGAGTAGGACTGATTTCAATGCTTCACAATTGTATTGTAGCCTAGGTAATTTAGTAATTTAGGATATAATTTGCATATTCCTTTCTCTCTCTCTTTGCATTTTTGCGGTTGTGTTTCTCTACAGCTTCCCATATTTTGTTACCTTCAGCAATACTTGCCCTTTTACATTACCTTTTTATCTTTGTGATATTTGTCCCTTTCTCTATATGGATCTATAGCTGAGCTTTCTGACCATAAGACCTGGGTTTGAATCATACTATGGTCAATTTGTCAAGAAGGTGAATTCTTAATATTATCAGCCTAGGGAGGTGGTGCCTGAAAACCATATCATTGTTTGACCCAAACCTTGAATAAAATTGAATATATGGAATTGTTCCTTGGTGGCTGTGCTAGCATGAAGTCACAAGTCATTATGTCTATTTGAGTGCACTAGCTTTGTTCAAACTGTTGATCATGCCAGATAATGCACACCCTCACAGAAAAGAAAAACTAAGATCTGCTCAGCATAATTGCAGCATAAACTACAAGTGGGGGTCTGTTGTTGTTGAACAAAGACAAATGTGTCTGAATAGGCATCTGCAACAGGAATTGTCTAGACATCCTAAAAGACAGATATGAGTGGACAGCCATTATATTTGTTCCTTCATCTATTTGCTCAAAATTATTAAATAGGTTTTATATTTTCTGCTCTTGTATGTGCTGGTAATGTCTATTTCTCAAAGCCTTCTTTCTTCATTGTCTCTCATTTATTAAATAGCTTACATGCTTTTTCTGATTTTGCCTTCTGTATGTACTGATAATGTTTTTCTCAAAGCCTTCTTTCCTCATTGTCTCTAAAATTTATGTTGTCACTTTCTAATTGTTAGCAATAGTTCCCTTATAAATTCTAAAAACATTTTTATAGTATACACTGTACATAGTAGAACTAAATGTTAATTCCCTGCTTGTAAATTAAAAATATACATTTTTTTGAAAATTCTAACTTATCCTTCACTGTATGTATTTATGTTCCTTGAAGATATAGGTGATCATTATTCTTCACAGCTTCCTTTATTTATTATCCTCTCTCTGTTGTAGTCCTTCTTCTGTCCATTGACACAAACATGCTAAGTAGGTTACTTACATCTTTCCTATGGTTCTCTTGCATTCAGTGTGTCCTGTGAGTATTAGATTCTCTGAGCCTTCTGTCTGGTGTTTCAAAAATTTCTTGTATTGATAAATTTGAAAATTTGTGTCGCAACATGGACCAGAATTACAGAGTCTGAGTAAATTATTATTATTAAAAGAATAACTTTTAAAGTTTTTATTAATTATTTACAGGGAAATGTATTGTTTGTATGTCTACTGTTCACTGCTCTTATATTCATGAATACCAATATAAAAAATATCTAATTTATTCTTATGAATAAATATCCAAAGATATTTAATTGGTACCATATGAATTGAGACTTAAATCCTTTCCTTAACCAAATGAAATGAGTCAGGTCTAAATTTATGATTCCAATGAAATATGTTAATATTTGGTGAATAAAAAGAGTTAATATTGTTCATAGTTGAAATTAATTTATATGAATGTAATTTTTATCTTTTATTTAGATAATGGAAAATATGAAAGATAATTCCAAACATTTTTTTAAATATTTGTCCCTGGCAATGCATAAAAAATGGAAATCTTGTTTTCTGTTAATGAAGCTAAAACTTAGTCTTATAATCAGAAATCTATCTTCCAGACAGCATTGCTCTGTTGATCTACAAGGAATATGGCTTATATCTTTAACAAAAAGTTATGAAACTATTCAAATTTCTATATGCCCATGATAAAATGTGACCTTGAGTGATATACCATATTGGGTGGGTATACCAATCCTCTGTATAAAAACTTTGACTATGAGTCATGTAATGCCATTGTGGTGTGACAAATATTTAACTGGTTATATTAGCTTAACCAAAATATAAAAATAACTTTGTGCATATTCATTTTATCTTTTTGTTTTAAGATGTTTTCCTCTAGAAATGTAAATATGAGTCATCAAAGAACATTAATAGTGAAAATAAGGACAAAAATTAACCTTTGTACCTGCAAAAAAAAACTGTCAAAACAGTTTTTCTCTTGACACTGCTATTACTGTATACTCCCTTAGCAATGTTTGTTCCAAAAAGCCAGGTTTAAAGTTTTAATAACAAAAAAACTGCACACTATTCTGTTGTTAGATTGTTTTAGAAGAAGAATTTTATATTTACAAGATTATAAAAATATGTGAACCAACTACAATGCAATATTTATTATTTACTATTTCACAAATAACTATGAAAACAATTTTTTTATTCATAATTTTATAAAATGTCTGAACGATAGAACAAGAAAATTTAAATAAACATAACTCTTGCAAACATACATTTTCTTCTCAGATTATTTTTTTATCTCAGTATACTTGTTTTAATTTTCAAATTTTTTTTTTTATAATCATGATCAAGGATACCTAATCAGTAGAAAAATTCAAGGCCTGAAACTCATGTAATTATAGGTTAACCTTTTTTTTTTTTTTTTTTTTTTTTCTCTCGAAAACCACAATTTCTAAAATTTTGAAATTGTTGATAATTTTCCTAAAAATTTGTGTGAAACATAATTAGAAAATCTGCAGATAATTATCCAAGACCAAATGATGACTGAAGAATGGATACTGAGGTCTTTGATCAAAGTAGCCTGCAAATTGTATTCTTTGGAGTGGTGGGCAAAACATCAGCTAATTGCCAATCAATTCAAATATTCATATATTTTTTAATCTTGTAAATAAACAGCCAAATAGGGTGTAATATTTTTGTTATTTAAATTCCAAACATACCTTTTTAAAGCAATAAACATTGTTGAGAGAGTATACTGTAATAAAAATGTTAAGAGAGAAAAAAACAAAAAACATCCTTTAGACAGAATTTTTTAGCAGGACAGGGGGTACATAGGTTAAAAATTGCCAAAATAATATTAACAATAGATAATTGTTATTATGTTTGAAGTAAACAAAAGTTTGTTAAAGGACAAATAAAAAACAAACTTGTAGATAAAATGAAATGGACAATAAATTTTTTATTTTTTGTGCTAATAATCTAAAAAAAATAATAGAAAAATTCAAAACCTTTGCTACATGATGATAGTCTTAAGTTTTTATTATATAAAATAATCTATTTGTTTAAAAATAGAAAACTAGTGTCTACAACTTTGGGTTTTAAATTCTTAATAGAAATTAACATGTTCAGACAAGCTTAAGACATATCCAGTTACACTTTCATATCACTTGTAAAAAGTATATTTTATATCCCCATAAAATATACATAATGATTATTTTATGCAAACACTGAATGTATATAAGTCATTCAGAAAGTGTATATTTCATTAGTTAATAATGTCAGAGGCTGATTTTGGGTGTTTGACAATGGAGGTTTAGCCTTCTTGGCAGTAACCCATAATTTATTTTGCTTTATGACATATAATTACTGAGTGGTAGTCTATCAAAATAGTGTCTGACATGAAAGCATTTTGAAGTAGAGGTGAAAAAACTATGGCTGTTGACATTCATTGATACTTGAACACTTATAGAAACGAAACTGCGGATGTGAGCACAGTTAGGTGATAGTTTTTATTTTATATTTTTTTTTTTTTTTTTTTTTTAAATTTTCACCCAATACAAGGCCCAAGTGCTACTCAGAGTCACTGTGTGGAGTTATAGGGTAGGAAAGGAGAAGTGAGTATCAAAAGACAGGGGAGGAGTGTAAACCGGGCAATAGGCAAACCTCCACACTCCTCCTCCCCAGTCTTTTGAACAGGAGTAGAGGTTTATCGCTTTTTTCCTGTTTAGGATTGGGTTTCTGACTCCTTCTAAAAGTCTACTTCAGATGGGTTGCCTCTGTTATTGTAGAGTTTTATGAGTGCAGCCTGAGAGTTCTTGCAAAGTGATCAGTCTACCTATACTAAAAGCAGTAACTTTAGACCTTCAATATCCAATCAAGTGGGAATAACATTAAAAGCTCTCCTGTTAATCATGAAGCTGAATGTCTATTTTTTTTTTATGTAGATAGTTAGGAATTAGGACAATGATTTGAACTGGCGAAAATATGCCGCTAAATGAGATCCCAGGATTATAATTAGGGACCTCATATACTTTAATGCGAGTTAGGCACTGATTCTGATATTTGATTTTGATTTGAAAAATAAAGACAAGTGATAGCCTCCACTTGTCTTTATTTTTGTATATTTTTATTTTCTTCTATTGTAGAAAAAAAGAGTTAGTTGGTGAGGTTAAAATACATAAATATGAAAATGCTGTAAAATATAATGAATGTATTTGAGCAGAAGTTTTTCATTTATGCAATTTTAAAGACCTTAATTTTTTAATCATTTTTTTTCTATATTTTTGACACTTTTCTTGGTTTCTGCCAAAGGTTTAAATATGGATTTCCCAATATCTGAGTACTTTGTTTTCATAAACAATTATCATATTTTTTGTATTATATCAGCTTCTTTTTTACATATAGAAACTACTGATGACCTTAAAAAAACATTAACAAACTTATCACAGTTAATAATGCAGAAATAGGATCATTGAAACTTGAAAAAATGGGAGGCAAATACAAACCAGAACATATCTATGAAAAAATAAAAAACTTGTAGCCCCACTAAGAACAATAATTTAATAAATTTCTATACCTGTCTACCATATTTCCAAAATGACCCATAAGGAGTTGATATACTGTTAATCAAACTTAACTTATGTTGGCTATGCATTCTCACTAGTAACAAGCTTGTTGGAAAAAAAATCTGCAGGTAATCTACTTTTTCACACATCACTATTTTTAGAATCTTATTTAACTGTGCTCACATCCATTGTTTGGTCTCAGCATGTATCAATGTAATTTTCTCCAACATGGATGAATTCAGTGACACATCTCTGCTTCATATGCACTTTTATGTCAGATATTAAACTGTCACCCAATTGCTGTCTGGAACAAAAAAAAGTTTTAGACTGTTTCAACCTCTGCTGCCATAGCACCAACCTTTTAAAAATTGTTCTTCGTTTAAAAGTAATTGTGATAAGGTTTTGGTATTTAATGAATTAACTTTAATATGAAAATTATTTCATAATTTTTTATAGTTAGTGTTATGTATGGAATAGTCATTTTGTGACACTTATTTATATCAGAAAAACCAGTAGAACAGGATTTCAAGTTGTTGGCTATCAAAAAACTTGTGATCCAACTTAGTGCATCTGTCTTGGGTTAATGACCAACATGATAGTTTTGTAAACCTTTTTTGGTTGTCTTATTTATTGGTGTTAGTATGACTTAATCCTGCAAGCCTTTTATTTGTAACCAACATAAGATGAAATGCTTATCGTTCAGCAGTTCACACTTCTCTCCTATCTTATTTTTGAACAGGAGTAGAGGTTTATCTTCTGTTTCCTGTTTAGGATTGGGTTTCTGGCTGCTTCTAAAGTCTCTTCTTTTTCTTTCACTTTCAGTAGTTTCTTGTCTTAGTGGCATTATCACCTTGCTTGGGATGAATTGATAAAAAAAACAACTGTTTAAGAAATACTATCATAATTTGAAATATTTGGAAAATTAAAAGGTTTTTCTCTAATATGGAAACCTTATTGATTTATTTCATAGATATTTCTGCATGAGTTAATTTGTGGAAACATCAATGTAATACAATCACCTGAGGTAACTTGGATAAAAAGTATGTAGTTTATTAAGCTATTATTGTTTCTATATTGTAAAAAGCATAAATGCTGTTTTTATTAAGTGTAATAAAATGGCCCACCCACTAGCAAAAATAGGTGATGGGGTTACCACCTACTTCTTGACTAATTTAGTGCAAATTATATTAGTTCCATCTGTTGATATTTTATAAAATATATTTTATATAGTTGTTTGTGATAATTTAAATTACTACGAACATATTAGAATAAATATTCATACTTTTTAAGCAGTGAAATTAATGTCTATTGACTGAGAGATTAAAAGTTTTAAATAAAATGTGCTTTTTAACAGGACTCTAACTTGTATTCGCTTTTTAATCTTTGATTTCTGTTTGGAAGCATTTTCTTAAGACTTTTCATTTCTAAGCTGGTAGACATTACTTTGACTGTTAAAAATAAAGAAAAAGTCAAGGATGTCTATTCAAACATGTGTAACCATTAAATATAACATTTATGGTATTAAAAAAATCCATAAATTGCTTAAAGCTAATTTAAACTAATCTGTGCTACGGAACACTTCCTTTGTTCCTTTGGTTTTCTGGCCACAGCTAAAGACCTTAAATGCTTCATTTTTTTTTATATCCTTAATGTAGGAATATTAAAAAAAACAAAAAAAAACAAAACAAAAAAACAAGTTTGTTTAAAACTATTGATAATCTTAATATATAAAATAAAAAAAACCCAGAAAACTGAAAACATGTAAGTGGGGTTTCTTCTTGGGTCAAAGCCAACATAGATACTTATATTTCTTCTCAGAAATACCAGGTGAAACCTCAGTCTTCTTTATGGTTCACACCATCATGTTCTGTCACTATAGTCCATGGGACTCATTATTTTTGACTATACCAGTATGGCAGTTCTGATCACAACAGATGCCTGTTCATGGTTGCATGTATTATTTGTAGCTCTTAATAAATTTTGTTATCTTTCTAAAACCCTGTTCAACCATACATTTACTCAAGCTTGACAGGTAGGTCATGTGTTGTTTTCCTTCATCCCTCTTGCCTTCAATGTGTCCTGGAAATTTCAACTCCTTCCTGATGTTGGGTATAAGTGTCCATTTTTGTTCCATTTTCTCTAAAACTTTGTCATTGCTCACATATTTGGCCCATGGTATTCTCAGCATTCTTTTGTAGAACCACTTTTCTGTTGCTTCAAATCTCTTCTTCATCTGAGAGAAGATTGTCCAGCATTGACTATCATATAGGAAGATTGGTATTATGCAAGTGTTCAGTACTTTTTTCTTTGTTTGCTTCAAGTCTCCTCTTCATCTCTGAGGAAATTGTCCAGTCTTCACTGCCATATAGGAGGACTGATATTACATAACATTTCAGTACTCTTTTCTTTGTTTCTGTTGCTTCAAATCTCTTCTTCATGTGTGAGGAGATTGTCCAACATTCACTGCCATATCGAAGGACTGATATTACATAACAGTTCAACTCTTTTTAATATTGTATGAAACTGCTGTGATTGGTACCTCCATATTTTTTGTGTTGTCTTTAAAACTAAAATTTTCTGTGTATATTGCTAAAATGTGGTAACAATTACAGATGGATTTTTACTATCTAAACTGAGAATTGATATTTAAAATAAGATTAGAAATGAAGGGGTGTGTTATAAAAAGTGACTTTATGTCGGAATAATATCTTTTCATGGTATAATAATTATGAACTTTAGTTAGTAGACGTTTTATTGATATGCATTCAATCTTTGTATGACAAATACATTTAAACTTAGGGAAAAAATCAGTCAGATACCAGAATAGTTACAAATTTGGTGTGGGTGGTATATAGTGAGGATATGTTTGCATTGACATTTAAGAGTTGATCAGGTTTGGGGCAAGTTGGAAAATATTGAAAGTTAATGGTGAGGAGTGCCCAGAATAAGTTGATATATTCATTTTTTTGTTTTTAATGCAACATTTCTATGAAGAAACTGCTTAAAAATTTATGCAATTGTTTATACTAGAAAGGTTTATGATGGTACCTTATTTAATATTAATTTTATTAATATATTTTAAAAACAGGTGGCCAGTCAGACAATTTATTAAATTGGCTTGGAATAGATACATGCAAAAGCCTTCAAGAATTATCTTCAGACCCAAGAGAAGGTAAGGAAATGTTTTAAATCTTTTTGATTCTAATGACACATATGAGAAAATATGTTTATGCAATTAATAATACTAGTGAGGTATTTCTGTCTCATTCCTAAAAAAAAAAAATCTTTAAAAACACATTAAATCTAAAATGTTTCATGAATTCAGTAATATAAAAACATTAGATTTAAAGAGTAGTGTTTATTGAAGCTTTTATTAACTTGACATTGCTAATATAAAAAAAAGTTTTAAAAACTGTTTGTGCACTGAATGAAATAGTTGCAAATTATTCATGTAAAAATATTTGAATTATTGTTTAAGCAAGTCAGCTACACATAATAAATTTTGAATTTATAATACACATTGTATTTCTTTATCTGTGAATTACCATGAATTCTTATGGTGAAAAATAATGGAGTAATTTCTGCCCTCTATATATTTCTTAATTCAGATTAATCTTTCTCCTAGACAGGCTACCACTTAAGGATAGATCCCAGTTTAGCTTACTCTTCAACCCATAACACACAAGTCGATACCTGATCAGTATTGGCCGGATCATTGTGGAGATGGGAATATGATGTTGAAAGACCTGAAACTTCTAATGATCCTTGGCTTAAAACAACACTGAAGATGCGTGTCAAAGCATCAAATGTATTTCACAAAATGAAATATATGAGTATAATTTTCATTTGAAATTTGTTGAAATGTCACTTGAAGACAAACCAAAATATAACTGGTTTTTCAATGGGATGATAAAAAAAAAAAAAAAAACCTTAGAAAGATTTTTTCCCCCTATAATCAATGAAGATGGTTAGATATTTCAGGTTTGGATTTGAGTTCATATCGATAAATGTTAGATTTAAAAAAAAAAATATTCCTATAAAACTCATGTCTTTTTTTTTTTTTTTTTTTTTTTTTTTTTGTTTCTTCAACAGAGATAATAAAAAAAAAATTCTTTAAATGTATACCATGATTTAAAGGAATGATTTTGAAATGAGTCACAGTTTTTGCTTAATTAGTGACTGGGAATAAACTGGTACCATGCTGATAACCTGTATTTTTAAAAAAAATATTCCGGATTTTCTTTTTTTTTGTGGGGCTGATTACCACCATATTTAAAAAAAAAAAAAAAAATTATTTATCCTCAACTGTTTTGGATAATGGGTTATTTTTTTTAAAACTACATTTTCAATAATGTATATATAAAGGAAAAGAAATGAGCTATTGAGACAAAAATTGACAATATACTTTCAAGAATAGTATCTACAATCATTCTTTAATAATACAAGTAATTCATTAGTAATACTAGTTGCAATATTCATGGGAGCTTTGTACAAAGGGAGATATGGAATGCACCACATATAATGGCTGTTGAGACGTCACCATAGATTTGTTTTCTTTATTCTTTTTTTGTAAATATGTATTGTTTGTATCAATAATACAAAAAAAGATTTAAAGGTGGCAATAATGCAAACATGCAGAGACAACACAACAAAGGACGTTTGGATCATTAATGGCTAAAAATTAATTTCAGAGTTGGACTTACTCAAAATAGGAGTGAACAGTATAAGTCAGCTTATGTTGGACTACAAGGTATTATGTTTTTCACTGTAGCTGTATGTTGGTTTTGGAATTAAAAGGTTGACACTTCATACTGATGTCACATGAAAACTATATAAGGCATCAGTATGAAATGTCAACTCCTTTAATTCCAAAACCAACATACAACTACACAAAACTAAAAATAAGACCTGAAAATGTTATGAACCTTTTGACACATCAAAATCATCTCAAATTAAAATATGCTTGTTAAATTCTTGTTAAATGATCAAACATATGTAAAGTCTAGAGCCTTCAATTTGTTGATTGTATGTAAATGATTTAAATTTCAAAATGTCAGAAAGACTGAGTTAACATGAAATCACTAAGGATCTTGGAATATCAATACATACTTTCCAAGTCACTCAAGAAGCATGTTGATGTTGGGAGCATTTTGGACATGAAAAGTGTTTAGTAGTCATTTGAAATTAGACAAAAGAGATCAAAGAAATTATCAGCTTGTTTAGTAATAGATGAACATAGTATTGCTACTAAAATGTCACTTCATACAGTAAGGAAGTAACTTAAACGGATACATTGCAGCAAAAAATCCATCGTTAAATGAAAAGCCTGGAATATGAAGAAAACCCTGGCCCAAAAAAAGAAAAGAAAAAAAGGACATCTACTCTGGGCTAATAAAGAATGGGTAGAAGTGATATATATATATATATATATATATATATATATATACTGACAAAAGCATAATGAAACTAAATTTTAATGAGAATACGTTAAAAAACAATTGGTACAAGAAACAGTCTAAAAACATACAAAAAAGACAGTAAAATTTGATGATACTTGGTCATTTGATCAGATTTTTTGAAAGATGGCATTCTTTTTTTCTTTCTATTTGTAATCTGTCTCTTTCTCTCCACACACATACAATATTATCATATCCAAGGTTTATGGCAACACCTGTGACTCACTTGTTTCTATTTTGTCATTGGCATATTGTGCAGAACACACATGCCCTTTTTCTCAGTAAGTGACTTTCTTTTTGACCATAATTATGGAACCTTCAACTTGTATTTTAGCATACTTGATTTAAGTTTCAAGGTGTAAAGATTGAGTTTGGAAAAGATGAAAATTATTAAAATGTTTCAAAGAATGAGTCAATGTGAAATCAGAAAGAAGCTTGGAATTTTGAATCATACTGTCCAAATCTCTCAGAAGAAGCATGTTGATGTTGGGAAAGTCTTGGACATATATATATATATATATATATGGTAGATGTTTGAAATTAGACAAAAGAGATCAAAGAAAGTGAGATTAAGTGAATTAAAAGCTCATCATGTAATAGATGAAAGTATCATTACTACTGAAATGTGACTTTATGCAGTAAAGAGGATATTGTATAGAAGTAAATTAATTGGATGCATTGCAGCAAAAAAAAAAAAATGAAAAGCCTTGAATATGAAAAAAAAACACTGGGGTAGAGATAAAAGACATCTGCTCTGGGCTAATAAAAAATGGTAGAAGTGACAAAAGTCTAATAAAACTAAATTTTAATGAGAATATGTTCAAAAACCAATTGGTACAAGAAATAATCCAAAAACATACAAAAAAAACCTTAAATTTTGATTTAGGGGTTTAATGGTTTGGTAAAAATTAATGGAACACAGAACAGCGAAAAATATTACTTTACTAAAGTCCCACCTTTTACCAGATATAGAAAAAGTTGAAGTATTCCAACATGATGGATCACCTTGCTATACATCAGAAGTCTCTAACTGATAAAGACATTTCAATTGTTACAAAATTGGCTTGCCCTAACCATAACGTAATCGGACTTATGTGGGGGGAGGGACAGTTGAAAATTTAGATGTATAACCAAAAAAAAAAAAAAAAAACCCCAAAGAACTTGCAAGTTTTTCATGTAAAAGGAATTTTTAAGTTGTATTTTTCCATTTCATGTCAAGTTGAGAATAGTTTGTTAATGGGAGCCATATTGATTATGATTTTAATCTCCCTAAATATATACAGTTTATTTTGTGTAATTTTAATTTTTCTTCAATCAATAAAAGTATTTAATTCTAAATTTCCTCTAGCTTTTTCTTGCCTCGTTTTCAACATCACTATGTTCAGGTTTACATTTCTCTTCATGCATATGAATGTGACAACTTACATTGCAGTTCTGAATGACCACATTGTTGAAGATTTAATATTCTTTAGTAAAAATTAAACAAATTGAATTTTTTTGGTTAGGCTACTAGATCTACAAAGTTTATATATAATTAAAGTAATAAACTTTCTACTACTATATGCATGTATATATTAAAACATTAATGGAAATAAACATTAAATATGTTTTTCACAATGATACATTTTGTTAGATAAAATGAAAGTTAAAAAAAAATTCATAAAAAAGAGAAATTCAAAAAAAGAGTTTAACAAAAATATATTACTGTAAAATGGTAATATTGAAACAGCAATGATTTAAAAAAAGACAGTTAAACTGGTTTGTTTGTCCTTGCTCATCAGAGGAAAGATCAAGGATTTTTGTTTTAAACAGCAAAAAAATCAACTTAACTAAAATCTTGAATCTAAATTAGATGCTGAAATTGAATTTATTAGAATAGTTCTTGGTGAGAATGGTTAACATTTGGGCATTGTGAAGCCCAACATTCATGATAAAAATGTTACAATTTTGCAAGCCTAGGCTGATTGGACCTGTATATTTGTGTGTACCATTGATTGGTAAGGAAAGTACAAAATAGATTTCTGTTGGTGTGTGAAAAAAAGCCATTTATTTTTCAATCAACTTATTGTTTTGGTATCCAACCTATGTTGAGACAAATCTGGAAGGATAATCCACCTACTTATTAGATCACTAATTTACCAATTTAGGTGTCAGTGTGATGCTGACTATGTAAGCACAACAAGTCAAAGGTTGGAAGTACTGATCAACAAATATGTACTTTCACAAGGGAAAGTTGAACAATTTATGTAATTGTAACATGTTTGGCAATAGCTGAACTTTTGATTAAAAGCCAATAGTATGCTAGGTCTTATAGCTCAGGCATGTTTTTAGTGCTGAGCAGGGCTATATCAAATGAACATCAAGTCCTACCAGCCATTTCTTTGTAAGCAGAATGAATGTTTAATGGGCTTAAAAGTATTTAGCCTTTTAAAGATTATTTTTTCTTGTATATGACATTTGGCTTAGATGTAATTTTTTTTATTTGCTATAAACATTGTGTTTGCTCTGATAGGAAATTATTGATAAGCCAATTTTTACAGCATACTAATGCATGTTAAAACCCTCATAGTATTTAATATAGTTGAAATTATTGCTGGTATTATTTATTGATTTATAAACTCTGTTTTGTTCAATTTTGCAATCCAATCAATGAAATTTGAATAAACTGATTTGTTTGGAAAAATACTTTGACAAAACCCTACTTTATGATTTAATAATTTTTTTAATCTTATAGAACTTCATGGTAAACAATATTCTTTTTAAGAAAATTTCTTTTTCTTTTTTAAATTTTTCTACAACTCTTGAAATTTGAAACTCCTGTGTTCATATTTATGTTGATAGGACTGTGCATTATATTTTACCAGAATGAAATGTATATAAAAACTTAAAGATATGCAAAAAAACAATATTACATTTTTATTAAATAAGTATTTATTTTAATTATTAAATTGTTTTTAAAATAGTGGGTGTATTTTGTATGTTAAATAATAAAACTTTTAATTATTCCCCATAAATTAATGAAAAATTATTGTACTAAGCTATACACCCTAGTAAAACCAACTGTACTTTTTACCACCCTACCAAAATTTGGTTTTGATTCGTCAATGTATGGTTATTTTAGAGGGTATGATGGATGGACTAATAGAACTCACAAAATTTTCTATATAGATTGTTATATTTTTGTATTACCATCTTACGGTAATATATTTTTTGTTACCACCTTGTTTTTGTTATGAATTGTCTTAAGATGTCTGTTTTTATGGTACTAATATCTATTTTTATCTTTAACTATATAAAGCCATAAATACTTGGAATATTTTATTTCTTATGACATACATATCAGTACTAGTTGAATTTTTTTCAAACATTTCTTAAATTTTTTTTTATAGAAAATTATGAGTTTGTAAATATTTCCTTACTACAATTTTTAATTTGTGTATATGTAAATTTTCAAAAAAAAGAAAAGAAAAAGTAAAAACACTTGAATTTAAAGATATTTAATTCATTCTAAGGTGTGAAGCGACATTCTCCTGTAAGGCGTACCGTTTCTGTAACCCCACCTACAAACATATCAGAATGGCTAGCTACATCTGAGGACTCTTGTCGAGTGCGTCCAATGTCAAGTGCTTCAGACCATGCCCCACTCTCTCCCCAGAGTAGTGTAACCTCCTCTGGCAGTGGCAGTGATTCTCATCAAGACGAAGGCGGGCAACCTGTTCGAAACAGTTTCACTGAAGAAGGAAGTGGAATGAAAGGTAAATAGAACTGGTTTGATATCATTCTTAGAATTTTTTTATTTACATACTTTTGCATATACTTTGTATATTACTTCAAACATTATTTTTAGTGTTTGACATAAATGCACAATGTTTTTATTTTAAACAGTGTGCATTATGTTAATATGGGCTTTCAAGAAAATCAGAATGATAGATTGTGCATTCTTTAAATGGGTAAATAGAACATTGTTGGGATGTGATACTCTGTGGCCAAGTGATCTAAAGCACCCCAGATCAGACAGTGGTTTCCCCTATAAAGGGGGGAAAAAATACAGGTTTAAGCCCTGCTAAAGAACGCATTTTCTCTTTTGAGATTTCTAGAGTGTGCAGACTGACAGATGTTTAAAATAGAAAATGAGATGTCTATTTGAAGCATGGTTATCCATTAAAATAATGTTTGAAGTAATAAAAATGTTGGATTAAAAACTAGTCTCTTAAGTTTTTAGAAATTGCTTTGTATATTTATAATCTTAGTGAAGTTATTTTTGCATAGATTATTTCATAGGTTCTTAATTTTATTAACTTCCTTATGATTATAATGTGAAAACAAACAACTGATATTGTTTCTAGAAAATTTCAATGATATTTTGGGATTTAAGGTTTGTGGCATTAATTTTAAAATATACTTAAACACATTATATAATCTATTTTAATATATAATAAAAGAATTCACTTGACTCAGTTTTCTGGATGTCAGGTTTTTGATGGATTTCATAATAGATTATTCATGTAGCAATCATTTTTCTTTGCTTTTTTATGTTTGAAAAAAAGTTTTCATAATAATGTCAATTTTTTTAAAGTAATTCCATAAATGACATAAGATTAATGTTTAAGATGAAACTTTGAATTTGTTTAATTATACTTCGCTCATGTGTAATATAGAGGTTAACTAATAATAGTGATTTTTTTTCTTATTTATTTTTTTTATTTTTATTTGATTAAATATTGGTATTAAATTCATAAAATCAATTGTCTATACAGACTTTGGAGTAATTCAGGTGTACTAAAATACTACTGTTCAAATCATGGACTTTTATAAATAATTTAGTGAAAGGTTCTCAATTACTTATAATTTACATTTTTTTTTTTTTTTTTTTTTTTTTAAATATTAATGATTTTCAGTTAAATTTATTGCTGATTAACAAAATCTTGATTAATTTGATTTAAGAAAAATTGCAGCTTATATATTTTATAATCTAGGTAGATAACAATTTAAATGGATGGAGGGAAAAATATATATGTATATAGTACAGGTAATAAATCCATTGGTATATAATCCAACTAGATCCTAATAATATAAAATATTAAAATTCATCCACAAAAAGAGCTCAATGTATTTAATATACGCGAAAAGTTTATCAGTTAATCTGTAGAAAAAGTCAATATTTATGAAGGTAAAAAGCAATAGGAAAACTGTATTATTAGCCAACGTGTTTTGTCCAATGTGGACTTTTTCAAGGCAAAAATGAAATTAATTTATTAAAACAAAGTAACTGTTAACAACAAAACAAAATGTCCTTAGCAACTGGAAGAATTAAAAAAAAAATGCTATTGTATTCATATTGTCAACTGAAAATTATGTCAAGTACTGTCATGTGTAGAAATATTGTTTTTTTTTTTTTTGTTGACAGATTCAACCATTTTCTTTTGATTTCTAGATGCAATTGTGTATGTTTGCTTTGGAAAGTAGTAATTCTGTTAGGAAAGGTGATATAGGGAATAAGCCTGGGCATAGATTAATATTTGGATAATATTCAATGGCAGCACTCTCGAGGATTTTCCTTCCGAGTGAGTTATTTTCTTTTTTTGTGAGTGCAGCATTTTTAAAATCAAAATTGTGGTTGAATTTATTTCTATGTATGACTAGTGCATTAGCTAATTTGTTTTTTGTGAGGTTTCTTTTGTGCTTATAGATGTTTTTTAAATTTCTGCTTTTTTCTCTAATATATTGGGAGGAACAGTTTTGGCAATTTATTTTATAAATGCCTTCAGCTATAAACAGCTGAACAACTTATTTTATAAATGCATACAGGTATAAATAACTGAACAAGAAACAGCTAAACATCTTATAAACATAAACAATGGTATGATGCAATATATGCTATGTTTTATTTTATAATACAATTCTAATATTGGAATATTACATGCATTATTATTGGATACAGTTAAGTAAAACATCAGTTTTATCAAAATCATGTTTAATTTAAATATGCCAATTTTATATCTCATGTATGATGTGACCTTAAAAGTTGCATGATATGTGAGTATATACAGTGTGCCCACACACACACACACACACACACACATATATATATATATATATATATATATATATATATATTAGTCAAGAGGCCTTTGCAATTTGGCTACTCATTCTATACTGTTTCATACTCTTTCTGTCTTTTTCACAGATGTGCCTACTTGGTTGAAAAGTCTACGGCTTCATAAGTATTCTTACTTATTCCAGCAGCTAACTTACAAAGAAATGATGGAATTATCAGAAACTTGGTTGGAAGCGCAGGTAATTTGAAATAATTTCATTGAATCAAAAATATGACTATATTAATGAAACCCTATCTTTATGAAACTGTATTTGGGATGAGAAACAAATTCTGCTATTAAAAATTAAGCAATATTCTAAAATGTCATTTTATGTATTATGACATTACATTTCATTATTAGTCACTTTTAATTTTTCCTTACTTTTAGAAAACTAATAAAGGGATTTGGGGAAATATTTGCACTAATGCAGATCATTTCACATATATATAAATTATAGCAGACTATATGTTGCTCTTTTTATATGGCAACAGTTTTATGGATTTTAGCACATCTTGTAAATTTAACATGATTAGCTGAGAAACATTGTTGTAATTTAAAATTACCGAACATGTTCAAAGTTTACAATGACAATGTTTTGAACAAAAAAATTGAAAACTGTCATTGTAGTGCAGACAACTATAAATAAAACATAAATGTGAAATATATGCTTCATATTCTGAAAGTAGATTTAGAAGCCATTGATTTCAATGATTTTGTATGCTGTTGTATCTTGTTATAGAAAATGTGCTGCACAGCATCCAGAATAACATTCCAAAGTTCATTTTTGTCAGTAAATTGCTGTTCACTAATGTAAACCTTGCTCTTCCAAATGCTCCACAATTTTTCAGTCAGGTTAAATTTGAACAAGCAAGCTGGCTATTTTAGTAAACAATTATCTTTAAAATCTATTTTATTCAGATTTTAATTATTATTATTTTTTATGTAATACTTTGTGTATAACCCCCCCCTTTCTGAAAGTGTTTGTCTTTGACTTGAATCATAGCTGCATGTGTTCAAAAAGTCAATATATATCTCTGCTGTCATTTTTTAAAAAAAATGATTTGAAATTGTCATGGATCCATCACTTTACCACCTATAACCCCTTTCTAAAAAAACTCACATCACATTCACATTGTTGAATGCTTAACCTGGGAGAGTAGTGTGTACTAGTAACCCTAGTAACCACCCACTCTTTGTCTTATTTAACAATGAAAAAAATGGTTGAAAAATCAGTCTTTATGTATTCTTATTCCCATTACATTTGATTTTTCTTATGGATGTCTTTTAAAGGTCGTCTAGTGATTGGTCATACAAGTTTTGTCACATGGTTTAGGACTCTTGTGCTATTTGATACTTCATTGCTGCTATGATGCCTAAAAATTTCATGGCCTGACAAACATGAACTTTTTATAACTTTTCTCTTGACATATGATTCAGATCAGTGAGATAATCCTGAATTTGCCGTTATTATACTTCTGGAACTTGTGCTCTTGCCCTGTGCTGGTGGTACCATGGCTATGTCTAGGTTGGACTGGCTCGGGCCTGGACCAGCTATGACAAGCCAAGACCAGCTATGACCAGCTTGGAAAAGCTATGACCAGCTAAGACCAGGTTAGACCAGTGGCCCGAGTAGAAACACTCGGATTCCGCAAATTAAAACCAACCTTGTGTCACATCCTGACTCAGTGGGGCATGAAGTAAATATCCATACTTACATTACAGTTGTTCAGAATCTTCAATTAATTTGAAGTTTAGTGGAACCTGCCAAACATTTTTGCAATCTACAATCATGTTTTAGTTTTTAATCTTGGAATTGATTAAAATTTTATGTGAAATCAGCTTTACAATCCATTCTGAACCTTCAAACTCACAAAGTGGCTATTAATTTGAGACTTCAAAATTCAGGACACTTAATTCAAATAGCTATATAGAATGAACTGACTTTGTATCCTAATTTTGCAGATAGATGTTGCCATAACTCATGAAATATTAAATAACTAATGTGAAATTGTATTATTTTCTCTCTCTGTTTTATAGACTTGTTCACTTTTATTTAAAATATTAATTTTATTATGTATGTATTATTTTTTTCATTTGTGTAATTTAGATGTTTTTAAGTAAATCATAATGAAATCATTTGCATATTATTTGAAAGTTGTGTAAAATTGGTTTTATTTATGATGATTCTTGATGCATATTGTACCAAGTGATGATAAAAAGAACTTTTTTGAATGCAATTCATTTTTTTTTTTTTTTTTTTTTTATAAATCAGGTCTATTTAAAACTGGAGTCTTTAATAAAATTATTTGTTGGATGTGAGCCTTGGGGTTCTCATCACACTAAATTTAGGCAGTTTTTGTATGGCTTGTTTAAATTCCTCAATATAAACTAATCTTACTTTTTTTACTTTTTTTTTTTTTTTTACTTAGTATATTATTTTGTTAATTATTTTTCATTTTTTTTCTCTTTCAGAATGTAACTAAAGGTGCCAGACACAAAATTGTATTAAGTATTAAAAAGTTGAAAGAACGGCAGGATCTTTTGCGATCATTGGAAAAAGTAAGCGCAATTTATCTTGTTTGTGTGTATGTATTATATATATAAATATATATATTATTTATTTTAGGATATTAAATCAAAAACATGTCAAAAATTACTACACAATAGCAGTTGTGTTTCAGCACATATCAATGCATCTCCTCAGGTAATTGTAAATTACTGGTGAGTGAACAATTAATTCAATTTCAACAGCAAAATACTTTTTCTTTTTTTTATTATTTAGTGTCAAGACAGGAAGTTGTCTGTAGCAGATTGTAGACATTAGATTATAAACTGATACAGATGGTTATGTTAATTTGTAAAGTGTATGCAAATCAGACAATCAACCTTCCCAAGAAATAAGAATGGAGATTATATATATATATATATATATATATATATATATACACACACACACACACACACAATATTATCTACATCATTACATTTCCAAGTTCTTCACAGAGAATTGTCCTATGGAACAGTAGCCTAGAAGATTAAAACATTGGTTTAGGAATTTGGTTACATAGTAATTGGGAGTTCAATCCCTAGGCCAGCAGTGTGTACTTGGACTCAGTGGAAACAGGGTGGGTAGTAATTGAGCAGTACTAAAAATAAGACATCTCAGACATAGGCAGTGGAACAAGAACAGTCTACTCCTGTAGATTAAATAGTTTTAGTTTGGAATTCCTTCTAGGTTACCTGGATTGATATATACCTGATGAAGGCCAGAGGGTACAAAGGCCGGATAAAATATTGTGATGACAATGAACATGAGAACAATAGTCCACAGGTTAATAGTATAAATGATAACTTCTCATCCTAGAAATTAAGACAGAAATTTCACACACACACGCACATACACAGGATATGGGTAAATTGTTACCATTTTATATTTTTTATTTTGCATATGTGCATGGTTTGTTTTTGATTTTGTCAATTGCACAGTATAACAGCGTAAGTGAGAAAAAGAGCAACATGATGCAATTTACTCTGCCAGAAATTTGGTAATGAACTTCCAATATGAACATTCCAGAGTGTTTGGGTGTCAATCCCAGGACAGTGCAAAGGATTCGGAAAGAGTTGGATGAGGAATCCTACAATTACATTGGTCACTGTCCTTACTAATATTTTCATTAGTGCTTGCATTATGATTATGATTGAATTGGTTTAGAATTCTATTGTTGTGCAGCTTTATAATTTTCACAAGATTATTGGTGCAACTATCACTATGTTTTAATGTATTCCTATTAAATATTTTACTAAGAGGGTTGCTTTTCAGAAAATGTTTATTAATTTGAGAAACTTGTGGCCTAACTTAGTACTTACTAATTGATTAAATGGAAGTGTGTACCAGATGATCTCTCTCTTTCTGTTCTTTGAATTACTATCATCAAAATCTTTAAACTGAATTTCAGCACATTTATACCCACTATTCTTAAGAACCTTATTGTACATACTGCTATGTTTCTCAAACACATCTTTCTTTGATTAGTGGTTGCTAATCTTACATTCTACAGAGGAAGGAATATGTTGGATTACAGATGGTGGGGTGATTGGAATTGGGGTGAATATAGATTGGGTTGGTATAATTTTTTCATATAAGGCTGAAAATTGTCATAGACTAGATTTAATGTTACATTGTGAAAATCAACTTGTTTAATATTGGTGCTTATTTTAACCTTAATAAATTCTTACCTACAAGAGACACTCAGTGACCAAGAAAGAGAAAATAATTTAGGAAAAAACAATGTAATAGTGCACCCTGATCTGCCAGAAACAGGTTTTAACTTGAGAGCACCAACCTTGAAAGAATTAAAGGAAGTCATTGGCAGCTAGATCAACTTTGGTCCCAGGCCCCAGTGGTGTTCCCTATAGTGTCTATAAGAGATGTCTAAATATTCAGGTACATCACTGGAAGATATTAAAAGCAATTTGTAGAAGGTGCAGAGCTACAAAACAGTGGAAGTTCACTAATGCAGTATGGATTCCTAAAGAAGAAAACTCAAAAGGAATTGAACAGTTTAGAATGATTTCTTTGCTGGGCACCAAGAACAAAATCTTTTTCTTCAGCATCCTGTCCCAATAACTTTGGTATTATCTTGGAACCAACAATTGCATAGATACTTCAATACAGAAGGGAGGGATTGCTGGCATCCTAGATTTTCTGAAGCATATTGGCATGGTAATGCAGCTCCTAAGAGAAGCAAAAGAAAGGGAAGGCCTTGGAGAAAGACTTCTTTTCCTCCAAGGTATTAGTGCAAATTGAAAGCAAAAGACTCAAATGAAATTTGAACTCTGCTTTTAATTTCACTTTCTATGCAGGTGGCTGTTATGCTATCTTTGCATTACACTGTTATGCTGCTTCCACATCAGCTATTAATCATGATAGCAACATGAAAAATTTCTTATAATTTTCTATTTCTATTCATTATTTTGAGTAACAGTAAAAAAGCTCCTTTTGTCATTTTACTTTAGAAATAGTTCTTTTCTATAATTACATTTTGTGTTGTTTCAGTAAAGAACTAATTGAAAAAGTGTCTTAATATTTGATGTCAAACTATTTTTTTACAAAATGAAACATTAAAATTTTTTAAAATCTTTGCTATTTGTTTAATTTACTTTGCATAAAAGAAATTGCTTCTTTATATAATCACCAAACCATAAATTTCTGGCATATTTATTTATATATGGCATTCTGTAGTGGTAAGGGAGGTAAATCAGCTTAAGTTTGTAAACTTATGAATGATTACTTCCCTTAGTCGTTTTAATAATCTATACAAGTAAAACATTTATTTGTATTTACACAAAATTAGTTCCTGAGCAAAATGAACTGTTTAATTAATCAGTTCCTTTAGACCTTGCAGTCATGTTTGTTCAAGCTATTCATGTGAAGCACTCAGATACATTTGTCTATTAAATAATTGTTTTGCTTTAACTTGGTCTTTAACTTATTTTTTTCTTCCTGGAGATATTTTCAATTTCATTGTCATGTTAAACACAAAATATTGTCCTAAAAGAGATTTTTATGTTATCAGGTGTAATCAATGAATCCTAGATACTGTTGGACATATATATATAGGGAATGGATTAATTAAATGGTTAATTGGTCTCTATTTTAATTGTTTTAATTCTTTATCTCTGCTTTATTGAATCTCAATATATTAATTCAAGACTTTTATATCATTGCATCTCAATCAAAACTTCATAACAATTACCATCTTTTTTTATGCCACTGGTACACAAGTATATTATATATGATCTTCATTATTTAATCATTCATTTAATTTATTACATCATTGTTACAAGAACTTTGAGCTGCAATTTACAAAAAATGTATTTAAATTTGATATATTGAGGCAACAATTAAGCAGGTATTTTTAAAACAAACATTTTGTATCATTCACTGATCTTTTTATTTTTCTAATTTATGAATATTCTTTCGCATATGTGGTTGTATGTGTATAAATTGGCCAAAATTCAAGCTTTGGGCAACACATGAATTTTGGCCAGTTTATCCACACATTTATGTAAGGATATTCACACATTAGAAAAAAAGATCATTAAATATAATAGACACAAAATATTTATTTTAATAATACATGTTTGACAATTTATTAATAGCTATCTTCATGACTTATAGAATATGTTTCTAAATAAGCTGCATTAAATAAAATTTGTAGATTATTTGTTGATGGATTGATAAAATTTAACATCAATAAAACCACTTATGATTTGTTAATTTTGTTCATTTGTCTATGATATTCATTTTTACTTTAGTTAGAATTTAGTGTTTCTCATTAATAAAGAAAATGTTCTTTTTAATTTATTCAGGATATTATGAGTGGCAACCCAATCAAGGCATCATTAACAGAATTAAAAAATATTTTAAACACTCCAATGAAGGCATGCTCACCATCTGATGTGACTAAAGACAAGTTACCTATACGGAAGGCAGATTTGCTTCCTCCACCTCCAACATCAGTAACTGATGTAGAGGGTACCACCATACCAGAAGGGGATCTCCCTGGTCAATTCACAAGGGTAATGGGAAAAGGTCAGTCTTTCTAGCTCTGTCTGTCTGTATCTCCCTATCTGTTGCTGTCTGTCTGTATCTCCCTATCTGTTGCTGTCTGTCTGTATCTCCCTATCTGTTGCTGTCTGTCTGTATCTCCCTATCTGTTGCTGTCTGTCTGTATCTCCCTATCTGTTGCTGTCTGTCTGTATCTCCCTATCTGTTGCTGTCTGTCTGTATCTCCCTATCTGTTGCTGTCTGTCTGTATCTCCCCTATCTGTTGCTGTCTGTCTGTATCTCCCTATCTGTTGCTGTCTGTCTGTATCTCCCTATCTGTTGCTGTCTGTCTGTATCTCCCTATCTGTTGCTGTCTGTCTGTATCTCCCTATCTGTTGCTGTCTGTCTGTATCTCCCTATCTGTTGCTGTCTGTCTGTATCTCCCTATCTGTGGCTGTCTGTCTGTATCTCCCTATCTGTGGCTGTCTGTCTGTATCTCCCTATCTGTGGCTGTCTGTCTGCATCCCGCTACCGGTCGCTGTCTGCCTGTGTGTATCCCTCTATATAAACAGTATTAATAACATTTACCAGTCTGAATTCAGGCCAGTAAATGTTATTAATACTGTATATTATAAACAGAGCGTTTAAAATATTTGTATCTATAAAAAGAATGTATAAACTTAAAAATCACTTTTTATATATATATATATATATATATATATATATATATATAATGATTAATACAAATATAAAATTTTTCACTTAGCTGATTGCTTATTTATAGAGATAAAGAAGTTTTTTTGCAAAACTTGATGGTAGACAGGTATTGGTAATTAATACTCTAACTTAATTCCTTTGAAAGAGATATGCAAATCAGGCTATTATGTATTTCTTTGCACAACAGGTAAGGAATTTGAGATCTCTTCATGTCTCAGGTAAAAATCACCTGTGTGATGAGTTAATCAATATATTAGCTATCATCTTTCTGTCCAATTGCTGACTTAGGTAGAAAAATAAATTATCGATAACAACATAACAATACAATGAATTATTGAATGCTATTGTATTGAAAAAACACATGGAATAATAGTAACTCTTGTAAAATAGATAACATTGTATTTAGCAGCAAATTTTCCTTAGCCTGCGTATGTTTATTAGAAATGTATTATGAGGCAGGAAGACATTTTTAAGGAAATTCAGATTTGTGATGTCTCTAAAGGCAGGAGAATTTTAAAATATTAGTAATTTATAATGAGTCTTTAACATTTCATATATGCTTTCATCAATTTCAAAAGAAATGGCAATGGTGCTGGGTGGATAACTACACAATAAACTATTCACAGTTCAGCCCAAACTAGAATAGAAGTTGGCTTTCAGAAAATCTTGTAAGGAAATATTAGTACTGGGCTGCTTATGCTTTGACTACCTGAGAATAACAGACTTGTACTTATTAAACAAGGGAGATGATCCAGAATGCCAATCATATGAATTGACATGCACTATTAAACATATATTAACTGAGTGTTTAGACCTTGTTCTCTCAAGATAAAAATACCATAATATAAACATGTATGAGCTCTTTGAAAAAGCAAAAATGGATGGCATATTATTATTTCTTAAAGCATTGTGCCTGTACCAAAAAATATAAACCAAATAAGAATGTCAATAAAATAAATTTCCCTACAAACTGTATATCTGAAAAGAATACATCAACAAAACCAGACTCTAAAAACCCTCTTTACAAAAATATGTCAATGAAACCTGATCTACAAACTGATTTCTTACAAATAATACATATTCTATTCATACAAATCTATTCTAAAAATCTTGTCGGTATTAAATAACCCATTGAGGTTGATATGCTGTAAAACAATAACTCCAAACCATTTCATAAATTTCAGTGTGTGGGTGGGGGGAGCTTATCCATTGGTGCTGGCATCTTGATAGGTAACTGAAGTGTAATCCAATATTTCCTATATAAATATTTTATTCAAAATGTAATTTGACTATGTCTCACATCACATAATCTTTTCAATCCAATATTTCCTATATAAATATTTTATTCAAAATGTAATTTGACTATGTCTCACATCACATAATCTTTTCATTATACTTAAGCTCTTGCATGTTTCAGTGTGCACACAGCTGTTGGTATGCAACAGGACAGATGAAGAATGTCATAGCATATATCTACAACTTATTGAAAAATGTATAAATCATGAGGTAAGTATATAAATGTTTGAATTGTCCTTTTTATAAAAGAAACATGTAGACTCTCTGTAGCCTCTCACAAGTTTTGTTCTAGAGATTACTGGTGGCTCTAAGAATGTTGAACAAGAGTAAATCCTTCCTCTCTTCAATCAGCTTGATGTATTGTCATCATTTATGTATTGGGATGTGGAAATTTAGATTTGCATATAATTCACAATTTTCAAATACAAAATATAAGTATGTATCATTGATATTTCTTATATGCAGATTTGTTAGTGTTTTGTTTCTTTAACAATCCAAAAATTGTTACTTCAATAAAATTTCTCAAATACTAAAGCAGGTTTTTGTAATTTACCCCTGAAGATAATCTGGGAAAAGAGGAAAAATAATTGGGTTAAGAGAAATTATGGTTCCTTCCTTGATGAATTTCATATTGAAATCAAGAAGCTAATCAGCTTCTTGATTTCAATATGAAATCAGACAGTATCAGTATAAAATAAGTAGACCCAATATATCTATATTATTCAATGAAACCTAAATAATACAGGCTGATTGAAAAGTAACTCCATATTTATGTATGATGGACTCTCCTGTCTAATTATAATTTTTACAAGACAGGAGAGTCTATCATATATAAAGTAGGGGCTTATTTTTCAACCACTGCATATGTATATATATATATATATATATATATATATATATATATATATATATATATATATATATATATATATATTAGGGGGGCTTCAAAAGGTTTGTATGAAAAAACAGTTTCATTTATGATTATTTTTCAACATGTGCTCCATTAAGGTCAATACACTTCTGCAAATGTTGATGCCAGCCTTTAAGTCTGTTTAAGTAAAACTGAGGGTCATGTGATCTGAACCATATCAGATCAGCTCTTTACATCTTCAGCTGATGGAAAATTGGTACCTTTCAATTATTTTTTTTTTTTTTTTTTTAAGTTTGGAACCAAGAAGTTGGATAGGGCTAAATCGGAGCTGTAAGGTGGATGTTGGATGATTTCCCATCAAAATTCACGTAGCACAGCTCTTGTCTGCTGAGCACTGGCAATGGGTGCATTGTCGTGGTGGAAGAGGATGTGTTGATGCAGCTTTCCAGGGCGTTTTTTTTTTTTTTTTTTTTTAGATTTTTTTAACAGTTTTCTCAAAATACCTTCATAATAAGCAGATGTAAATGTTTTCTTGCTCTATAGAAAGTCGACCAGCAAAATCCCTCTGCATCCCAGAAAACAGTGGCCATGACCTTTTCTTTTGAATGCTCAGATTTTGCTTTGAGAGGTCTACTTCCAACCCTGGGCAGCCACTGCTTTGATTGAATTTTGTCTTTGGGATTGTACTGGTAGAAACATGTTTCATCCCATCACAATTCTCTGTAGAAAAGCTTCATAGTCCTGATCCCATTTGTTCAAAATTTCCATTGAAAGATCTGCCCTTGTTTGCTGCTGATCTGGACATGACAGCTTATGGACCCATTGAGCAGAAAGCTTGCTTATTCCCAAACTTTCCACCAGAACCGACAAAGATATTGAGTGCTTATTCATCTCTCCTTTTCAATCATGTCACAAACAGAATCAATGTTTTCCTCACAAACTAACATTGATGGCCTGCCACTGTGAGGCTCGTCTTTAATTTTGTTTCTTCCACTTCTGAACCAACTTATCCATTTGTATGTTGTTGATTTCTTTGGGGCATTGTCACCATAAACTTGTTCCAGAGCTTCAATAATTTGCCTATTCTCCCAACTGAATTTAATGTTTGTCCTAACCTCGATTTTGTTGGATTCCATGATGCTTCAATGGTGTTTGACGTCCAACTGGTGGCAATGTGTTATTACCTGCAATAAAGGATTCATGTTTAAACATGTTATAACACGTTGGTACAAGAATGTTCAGGTGCATTGAAATCCAAGTACTTCCATATGACTTTTAGTTATGGACTTTTTCCACAATCATTTTGGATCATCCTTTATATATATATATATATATATATATATTTATTTAAAAATATGATTCCAACTCGCGGCATAAGAGGTCACATGTTTCAAAACAAGAGCCGAAAACTTCAAAATAATTATTTGAATTAAATTGAGTTAAAGTGAGCTCTGTTCCATCTTCAAGCGAAATCTTTTTTTACCTAACCAGTTCCTTCCTATTTTCTATATATTTTCACACACACACACATATATATATATATATATATATATATATATACACACACACACATATACACACATGCATACATACACACACCTATGTTCACAGTGCAACTTAGTTTTATTGTTTTACCAACTCATCAGGCATGATTTATTAATTATGATTTTAAAAAAAAAATTATGGGTTTTCATGGGAGGGATGTTAAATTAAACACAGATTCAAGCTCAAATTTAATATAAATTTAATGTTGGGGTATAAATATAAGTATAGTGTATGTAGGGGGCTATTGTTTAGAAAAAAAAAAAAAAGAAGAAAGGCAAGTTTAAAAGAGGAATGCCAGGTAAGTAATAATAGACCTTAAAATGGTTAAAGGGGGATAATCAATATGTAACCTAATATATGGAAAGGGCATGTGATATTTGGATAATATATTTATCCAGAATTAAAATATTTTAAGAGAAATTTTTTTCTGTGATTACAAGCTAGTTCATTTCATTTATTAAGTAGATTTCAGTCATTAATATTTTTGAGAATGAATCTTTTTTCCAGCAAACACAGATTACATCAATCTCTTTCTAAATATTTTTGGCATTTAAAGGAAATTAATAAAACTCCTATGGTAAAATCCTAAATAATAATAATAAAAAAAAAAAAAAAATGAGAATCTGTAAATCTTTATGACCCATGTACCCTGTGTTTATAAGAAAAGCTGCATATTATAAAGTTTCCTAAAAATAAATTTCTGCTCAACCAAAGAAATGAGCTAATGGTGTTATGCCAGCATTGTATAAATTTTACCTTAAAATATAGTTGAAAGAACTTTTCATAATTTACACGTTACAATTACAGCGCCATTATTTTATTAGTATATAATTGTTCACACAATATTTATTTGATTTTTCAACTTTAATATTGCCAGGTTTTACCATCCCTTCCATATAATTAGCATCATATATAAATGTTCCAAAATTTTTAAATTTTACCCATTGGCTCCTTTAAGAAGTTTCCTGAATATAAAAATTTTGAAAATTCTTAAAAAATTTTTTTCTTGAAGGTAATTTTATATCTTCAACAAATCTGGCTATAATGTGTTTGCCACTGACATGTCTAGAGTGTCAATTTATCATGACATGAATTAATAACCAGTCATTTTTCTATTTTAGCTTAGATTTGACTTTTAATTGATTAATCCAGACATGCTTACAAGTATATTTTTTATTCTGACTTTCGGTCTCACCATTTTTTAACTTTCAAATGAAGTAATGATTTGTTTTCAAGTTTCCCAGATAAATCATTTTTATCATATGTTATCTTCCATCACCCAAATAGGGACCATTATAGTTCTGAAACATAACAGCTTTTGTATAGTGATGTAAAATGTTTTTATTGTAATTTATTATAATAAAAAAATATATATATATATATATATATATATAACGTCATCCACAGACAGACTGTTTCGCTGTTTCACAGCTCATCAGTGTGGCTAGACATCTGGTTGCCTCTAGCTAGGATCGAAACCCGACTGAATTGGTGTCATTTGGAGATTCTAACCATTAAGCCGTCGGCGCACTGTAGGGATGAAAGTGGATTTTTTAGTGTATTTATTTTTAGAAACATGCCCAGTGACCGACAGTGACTCAATTCGCATCTGCGAAGAGTCTCACTATATAGCTGTAATAGTCACTGTTTACCAACCCACACCTCGTCCCCAGAGAGCTCAACTGAAATTGATATTTCAGGAGCGAATATGTACACTGGGTGTAATAGCAAAGTTATCCAAATCATTTAAGAGCACAGTTGTCCAATTGTTAGATAAAGCTTTGAGCTGTTGTATCTTAGAATTGATTAAAGATATCTTATCAAGGTTTTTATAAAATTTATTAGTAAAATGATTTAGAGGAAAAAACCTTAAATTACTATTTTTCAATGTCATTTAATCTGTAAAATGTAAAGTCTTTTTTTTTTAATAAGCTGTTTAATTTATTTAAATAATTTGAATTATTCAGTTTCAGAGAATGTTTTTTGTTATGTAATCAATTTATTTAAATTATTATTGCAGGCTTTTACTCCAAAACAGCAAAAATTGTTGAGTTTCTGGAAACAACAAGTCCAAAAAACATGTCATCCTACACAGCATAAATATAACCTTGACACAAAACCAAAGAATAAGTAAGTATTATTTACTAACAAAGACAAATAATTTTTTAATAATTTTATCTAATTATCATATCTATTGATTTTTTTCCTTCATATTTATATATTTTTAATTTCAGTTGGGTCAACACATTTCCCCAGACGGCCACTAATTTTAGTGTACGATCAGGAGCTCCAAGAGTTATTCGAAAACCCCCCAAAACAGCTGCAGGTTTGTCCCAGTGGTGTTTTGGCTCAAAGCGTTCTTCAGTTGTGGGAGGGTCCTCTTGTGGCGGACACATTCCATTAAATCGCAAAAACTCTTTTGGTACAAACATGATATCCCAGTCTTGTCTTTTAGAGGTGTGTATGAATATTTCTTGATATTTTCATTTGTTTTTTAAAAGATTGATTCACTTTTCTTGATTTTATTGTTATTTTTTTTTTTTTTTTAAATATAAATTTATGTTAAAGTATATCCTAATCAAAGATATATCCTATTAATAACTTGATTTATTTTAATGCTGATTAGGTATGAGTATGTGGTATTGAAAGTTATTAGTAGTTGAGACTAGTGCAAACATGTGAAATACCCAGTAATAAAGCAGAATTATATAAGACAACCCTTGAAAGCTTGCAATAACTTATGTGACTGAAGAATATCAATCACCATGTTGGATTTTTTTTTTTTTTTGTTTTTTTAAAGTGTTTCATCCCAAGCAAGGCGGGAAGCCACTAGCACGTTAGGGGTTCCAGAGAGTTGGAGTGAGAGCAAAGAGGAGTGATAGCGGAAAGGATGACGAGAAGGATAGGGCATCTGGAGACGTCAATTGACATTACATTTGAATAGTTGGAGATTATAGCTATCAGGAAAACAAGAAATGGGGAGGGAGTTCCACAGGCGAGAGGTGTGAGACATGAAGCTATTGGAGTGGAAGAGACAGCTACATTTAATAGTTTCAGCAGTGAAGGGTGAGAGCAAGATGCCAGTCTTGTTGAACGCTTAAATTCATGAAGTCTGGGAACCAGCGAAAGCAGCTCATCAGAGCAGTTACCATGAAATCTTTGAAAAGTATAACTTGACGCTCAAAATCGGTGAGTTTAACCATATGAGAGGGGCAGAACGAAAGTCTGCAAATAACCTTTAAATGATGTATCACAAGATCGAGCAGCAATGAATCAATCATAAGAGAAACAATTGAATAATTATTCAAGGTCATGAATATTCAAGAAATTTATTCAAGGTTATTCAAAGTCAAATATTCTTGAAAGCTATAACAGTGATTACTAGGCACTCTGTAGTTGTAATAGGTACATACTCAAAATATTTTTTCCATCATTTCACCTGAAGGAAGGCAATAAAGCCCCTAAGACAAAAGGGGTTACTAAATGTGTAAGAATGAGAAATAGAAAAATCATTAATGAGAGAGGACAATAAAAGAACTGGATTCAAGAGTATAGAAGATAATAATTGATATTACATTTAAATCTTTGAAGATCAAAGTTGAATGTTGAAGTTTCACAAGAGAAAAATGTAAGAGAAGAAAATTACCATAGAACTAGCCATTTCAACTGTAAAAGGATGAGACCTAGTTGTTAATATAGCCATTTCAAATAAATATGGCTATTTCTAGTTGCTAATATAGCCATTTCAACCTAGTTGCTAATATAGTGCTGCACTTAAATTTGTAAAGTCAAGATATCAAAGAGAAAAACTCATCAGAACAATTGCCATGAAAATATTTATAGGAACAGGGAAGCTATTTTACAGTAGTAGGAAAGTGACTGATGTCAAGATCGATTTAAATATGATGGTGAATCAATAAATTTATAGCTTGATACAGATATTAGCTGCCAATTGACCTGCAATTTCGGTTTATATAGTTAACTTAGAAGCATTGGTTTCAGTTCTTTGAGTATGTTGGAAAATATTTGTATAAAGTTTTTTTTTTTTTTTTTTTCACAATCATTTGCTTCCAGTGTGTGGAACAGGTTTGCTCAAATTTATATTGCTTGTTACCCCCAAATCAGGGGTTAGCAACCTTTTGGAGTGAGTGGGCCAGAAAGCTATGCAGTGTCTCTGAGGGGTGGGGGGGCATGATATCAAATGTACTATAATAAATTGTCTTGACCTCAGACCGCATTGTCCAGAAGGCTGCCTTGGTCTGGAGGCTTAAAGGAAAAAAAAAAACCAACAAAGTTAATGTTATATTATTTAAACAAGATTCTTTATTTTACTGCAGGAATAACAAGATAACAACTAGTACAGTCAATGTAAAATGTAAATTTCTTATTGTTAAGTTGGCAGGCTTGATGTGGGGCAGGTGCAGGGCGGGGGTGGTTGTGTCAACTCCTGTCTTTAGTCATACTTGATAATTTTCAATGCCAATTTCTATGATTAAAAAAAAAAAAAAAACAACAAAAAAACTGACACACAAGGCAACTTGTGGAAATTAATAATGAATTAATTAACAGTTTATTGCATAATATTATATAAGTACAGGGTGTTCCAAAAGTCAAGTGACAATTGGCAGAAAACATACTTGTGAAATAACAATTAGGGCAAATTTGCATGACATCATATTCCATAATTTGACCAATAAATAATATATTGTCACATACAGAAACATGATTCTATTTGGTAAATAAATATAAAATTTACAAGGTTATTAATGGTAGTGCAACTTTTGGAGCACCCTGTATAATAAAAGATGTTTTCTTGGGAGAATAAGATTTTATTATAGTTACTGGAAAATAATTTTTTTAATTGAAGAGCAAGGAGAGAAAAAAAAAAGGTTATAATTACCCTAGATGGAAAATTGGAAAAAAGGGGGTGACTAGTTTGTGTTTTTTTACTCTTCATTTATTTTATTTTTTAAAATTATTTTTGATTGTTTTTATTAATAAGAAGGATGAGCTTTGTGATTACAAGTTTTAAATATCAGACTTTTAGTAATTTTAAGACCATTTCTATCTTCAATTAAAAGTATAAAATTGTGCTGAAATTTTGTTTGAACAAATATGATGTTGAAAACAATAGTAGTAAACTTTTTTACAATTGTCCATTGGAAGAGTTATCAAATTGAAATTTCTTTATGAAACCAAAATTTTGTATAAAAACTTTAAATCTCAACTTTAATCCAGTATTATTCTACAGTTTGACAATTTGATAGGTTCTTTAATCATCAAAGTGTTAGTATTTGAAAATAGGTTTATTATTCAATCAATAACTAGTATTGATCATGTTTTTAACCTTTTCTCATTCAACACACTCAAACCCATCCTTTAAATACCAGCTCTCAAAGTATCACTGTTTGTGTGACTTGCTGCTTTATTTGTGATGATATTGTTATATATTATGACAAGAATATACATGGGGCTGGTTACAGCAGGTTGAACATTGAGAGCTGATACTTACATGGCACAGTGGATAAAGGCATTGGTTAGATCCAGTGACAGGACCCAAAGAGTGTGAGTTCAATACCTGGTTAAGGCAGTGGAGAACTTTTAGAGGGGAATTAACTGATAACTGACATCCATTAAACATGGCACGCGGAACTAGAACAGTCTACCCCAGTGAGCGAAATAAAGGGTTCAGTTCAACATTCCAACCACCTGAAGAAGGCTGGAGTGTACAACGGCCGATACATTGTGATAAATATGGCAACAAAGATGAGGACAATAGTTTGAATAATGTAAATAATATATATATATATATATATATATATATATATATATATATACACACACACAAACCTCCATCAGATTCCAGTATTGTCTATGATACTCCATAATGAGTACTAGTGCCCATTTTAATAAACCCTTGTGGTGATAATCATTCATTTTACTCCTTTGCAGAAGACACTTTGAAGACATATTGAAAGGTTTATGAAAAAAAAAAAATGAAAAACCTCTTAATGTTGTTTTTCTCCAAGTAATCTGTTCACTATTAAATGACCCAATGTTTTGATATGCTGTAAAACAAACCAAACCAAGTAATCTTATAATTGCTGCTTGAATTTCTGGGATGAAGAGTTAGCATTAATTGTACTATTTATATTCAGACTATTGTCCTCATCTTTGTTGTTATCACAAATGTTTCATCCATTGTGCCCTCTGGCCTTCCTAGGTTAACCAGACCAATATACACCTGATGAAGGCTGGAGGGCACCACATCGAAACATTGTGATAACAACTATGACAATGGAGACAATAGTCTACATATAAATAGTAATCTGTTATAAATTTATACTTATTACTGTCTTATTTCATAGCTCAAATGTTTACAGTATGAGCTTTTGCAATTTAAATGTTTTCAGTTTGATCTCACTGGAACCTTGTTAAAAATGTTACTCCCAAAATTGAGCAATCTACACAGCATGTGCAGACTTTAGCTCTTGGAGCAGTACCATAACATTTAATTTCTAGCCCTTTTCTCATTATTACATTACTAGAGACATTAAAAACTAAGTATGATGCCAAGTATTCTTTCTTTTCATGATCAAATTCTTTATACTTTTAGTTAAAACTTTGTATTGATTATTCATGCATTTTGATTTTCAATTTGCATTGAAAAACATGATTATTTCATGTGTACACACACATTCATTATTATTTTTATATATATATATATATATATATATATATATATGTTAAATATAACAGACAATGAATGTCTATTGTGTCTGATCATGAATTGTTCTAATGTTTGTATGTTTGCTTTAATTTTGGGTGAAAATAAAGATAAAAATTGTCCAACATTTGGATGAGCTGATAAAGGTAATACTTTTGTTATTTTATGTAAACATGAGTATCACTCAAAATTACAGGTAATTTTAGATGATCATAATAAATTTAAAAAAGTTCACCAAAAACACCACCTCCCAACTTAAAAACCATGTCAATAAACTTATTACTGCTAACAATGCTGATACAGGATCCTATAAACTTTGAGATTATAGGTGATTAACAAACTGGCTACCTTTTATAGAAATGTAAAATCCATAAAAGATTGTCCCCTTTGACCTATCATTTCATAAACCCTTAACAAATTAATTACTCCCTACCTCCCAAGTAAATATTGTATTAATTCTACAAATGAATTTATACAAATTCTTCAATCTGTAAAATCAAACAATCAAATAATAGCATCATTGGACGTACAAAATTTATTTACTAATGACCCCGTCCATAAAAAAATTGACATCATTATCCATGATGTATACAATCACATTTTTTTCCCAACCATCAATATCAAACCTACTATTTAAAAAAAAAAATATTATTAGCATGTACCATTCAAATACCTTTTCATGAACCCCTAGGTAATATCTATACACAAATAGATGGTATTGCGATGGGATCTCCTTTAGGAACCCTTTTTACTAATTATTATATGGCACATTTAGAAAATAAAATACTTAATGACACTAATAAACCCCCTATTTATGTAACATACATAGACGGCATTCGTTTTCAGCTAAAAATATTGATCAAATTACACAACTTAAAAACAAATTTGAATAGCACTCTGTCCACAAATTTATATTAGAACTTAATATTAATAATAAAATTCCATTCGTTGATGTTTTTATTGATTCCAGTACACTTAAATTTACTACTTCTCTATATAGGAAACCCACAAACTTCTTAATTATAATAGTGAATACTCCCAATGATATAAATTAAGCCATTATAAAAAACTTAATCCAACGCACACAAATGATATCTTTTTCCAAAACCATATTCTATAAAGAAATACATAACATTAAACAAACACTTGTTAATGGATTTCCTAATTTCATCACTAATCAACAAATTAAAATGTCTCTCAATAGACTTAATAATACCTCTAACAAAATTGATAATATTAATAATAATTGTATACATCAAAATAAACATGACACTATTAACTAGGCACCTCCTGCTTTTTGTGGGAAAACAGATAGTATAATGAAAAAGGCCACAAACTTGATGGAAATAAAGTTTTATTGTCAAAATGTTTGTTATTATTAAGATGAAAGACCAAAGTATTTGAAATTATTCTTTGAAATTTTTTAATCCTTTCTAACATGTCCAAAATTTTGGTTAAATCTTCTTTTGTTTACATCATCGCAGTGGCTATGAAATAACATTGATGGTTTTGTGCTTTTTTTTCTGTTGAAAACACATTTATTTGGAAATTCTTGTAAAAATCAAATAATTGTACGATTTTAATGTAATTTACAGGGCTTATTCACAAATGAATGGAATTATTTTTGAATTTTTTTTTTTTTTTTATAGATATATTAACCCCCCCCTCCCCACTTAATGTCATGAAATTTTGCACAAAACCTTTCTATTTCCTGAATTTTTTTTTTTTTTTTTGAAGTAGGAGTTTTTGGAGATTGTAAATCACCCACCTTGTTTTTCAAATTTGAGCTATCTAATTGAAAATCTGCTCTGAACTGAAAAATAATGAATCCAATAAAACTATGACATTATTTAATTAGAAAAGCTTTTAATTGCTTTTGTAAATAAGTAATATTAAGGACATTATTGTCTGAAGAAATAAAATTTTTCTGATAAATAATGAATTTTTATAAGTTATTTCATTTTTTTAAAAATTTTAATTATAATAATTTATAATAGTTTAAAATCATGTAAAATTCTGTATTGGGCTATTTCCCGGATGTGATATAATTAAGTGGAAACAAAATTTTCAAATCCAAAATTGAAAAGATTAATCAACTTAGTTGTGCTATTCTATTTTTAAAATTTTTTATTTTGTATTTTTTTTTTTACTTAATATGTTCATTATTTTTTATGTATGATAGACTGAAATTGCCATTATTATAATATAAAAGTTTTATCCCTTTAATATGTCACTTCAGTTATGTTTCAACAGGTTTTCAAAATTTCTATCCAGCTTTAAAAGTTTAAAGCTTAAACTAAGTTTTACTTTTTTCAATTATTATTTCGCTAAATATTTTTATTTTATGTATTTACATTAGTGTGGGACATACTTCAATTGAATAATCATGGTATTTCATTTGTTATTAAATTATAAAAGTAATTGAAGAAAATGTTATAGTATTTTAAATTTTTTTTATTTTTGCATCTTGGAAAGGTAAATAAGTCAGTAAAATATTAAATAATTGCAGAAAATATGTTCATTTGTAAAAATTACTAGGTAGTTAAAAACTAAAAATATGCGTTCATTTGGATTTCTGACAATTGGGTCATCCATAGTAGCTGTCATTGCTTCGCCTATCAGCAGTCCATCAAATGTAGGATCAGATGAACAGGAACAATCATTAATAATTAGTTGTTTATTATTTTTTTATGCTATAAGTAAGTAACATTTATTTCAAATCAGATTAATTTAACTTGAAATTTTCTAATTTTACTAAAATAACGTATCAGAAATATATATTTATTTTTTGAAAGAATTTTAAAATAGAAAAATTTGGTTTGTTTACAAATTTCTTAAAATTAAGAAAATGGCTGCTTTTAAGAAAATTTTAAGAAATTGAAATTAAATTTGACATTCCAATCTATATAATTTCTATCTGAAATACACCAGAATATTTTACTTAATGGAAACAATAAATTTAATTAAACTTTCAATTAAAGCTAAAATGAAATCTTCAAGAAAGATTTTTCATTTTTAAAATTTAATTTTAAACCCTTAGGTATTGAAAATTTATGCAAAAAAAGTGGAGGTCCCTACTATTAACTTCTACTATTGTAACCAAATGCATAATAATTACAAACATAATGAAACAACACTCAAAAACATAATAGGTAGAAATGTTAAACCCATTAATAATAAACAAGCTCATCATATATTATAAAAAATTTAAAACATTTGACCTCATAGTGTCTAATAACCCTACAACCACACAAATAAATCCTCTACAAAAAACCAATGTAGTGTATCAATTTACATGCTCGTTCAGAGATTGTATCTCTCATACTAATAATAAACCCACTACATAAATTGGTTTTACTACAACCATTCTCTCCTGTAGACTTAACTGTCATCTTTCTGATCTTAGTTCTATTAAACATTAGAAAAACATAGCCATGTACATAATGTTAGACAGATATTAGTTGATAGCACAATAATACTCACACATACACACAGTAAAAGAAACCTTCAGATATTGGAGGCTATCTACATTAAAACAAAGCAATCCACACTTAACAAAATTACATTTCAAACTAGTCACAACATATTACATTGCATCTAGATATGCTTATGTTAATATTTTGGCATCTTGTGTGGTATGATGTCATAGAATCTTGAACTTATGAACTCTGTCTCCTATTCTACGAATGTTATTGCATAGCAATCTTCTATGTCCACATAACAAAATATCATCTTCGATGGTGAATATCTTTGTTAAAATGTCTATATAATCACTCTGAAGATGGCTCATGTGAACTGAAAGCTTAGATCAAGGACCAAATTAATAAAAAAAATATCCAAATGTTGGACAATTTTTTGTCTTTGTTTTCACCAAAAATTAAAGCAAATATACAAACATTAAAACAACTCATGATCAGACATAATAGACATTCATTGTTATATTTAACATATGTTTAAATAATGATCTGCTGCCCCAATACACACACACACACACACACACACTTATATATATATATATATATATATATATATATATATATATATAAATTTACTAATCTAAAAATGTGGTTCTATCGCTACACAGGAATTACCATGTTTCAAAAACAAACTAAAAACTTCAAATTCAGTTATAGAATTAAATTAAAGCCCCTAGTCCCGTTTCATTTTCAAGTGAATTTTGGAATAACTTATTTTGAAATTTACTGAGTTTTATGAGCACATACATTCATAATATTAATTTCTAAGGATACAGGGAAATCCAATCATTTTAACAAGGGGTGGTAGGATATTCATTTTCACTGACAACTATTGTATCAAAATATGAGTTTCTTTTGAAAAAAGGTTAAGATAAAGTAGGGTAGTGGTGCCTTTTCCAATGAATGATGACATCTGTCCAATGCATGTCGTCTGGTCTTTGTCCATGACAAAAAGTTTATTATTTAAAAATTATTAAATATCAGATAAAAATATGTATATTTCATTTAGTGGCAGTTTTTTTTTTTTTTTTCATTTAGTGGCAGTTTTTTTTTCATTTTTTTTCATTTAGCGGCTGTTTTTTTTTATTTTTTTTCATTTAGCGGCATATTTTTTTTTTTTTTTTTTTTTTAAACATTATTTAAGGAAAAGTTTTGACAATGTTGACAAAGAATAGCTATTTCATTTCTTTAATTAACTAAATTTTTTATAAACCTAGTAATATATAGAATTTTCCTTAAATGTTTTAAAAAAAGCAGCTGATAAATGAAATTTTTAAATAATTTAAGTAATTCTATTACATTTATTTGCTTTAAAAGAAGTATGGTCTATTAGTGATTAAGAATAATATTTTAAAATTTTAGTCTAATGTGACGTATTTATATACAAACAACCCTTTTTGAAAAAAATCTTTATGTAATCAAGTACAAATTTAACGGTGAAACAAATGGGCCGGAAAACTTTTTGTCGTTGATAAAGACCCGACGACATGCGTTGAGCGGATGTCGTCATTTGTTGAAAAAGGCACCCCTACCCTACCTTGACTTAACCTCTTTTCAAAAGTAACTCATATTTTGATACAATAGTTGTCAGTGAAAATGAATATCCTACCACCCCTTGTTAAAAGTGATTGGATTTCCCCATATATATATATATATATATATATATATATATAACATATATATATATATAAATAAATAATGTCAAAATTTATTTTAATTTTGTTACTTTCTCTTTTATGTTTAAATAGCAATCCTCAAAACCTGTCCTCACACAAACACAGTCCATGCCACTGAGATCATGTCAGCTTGGACTAGTTTCTTCATCCCGTCCAGGTATGGTTTTTATTTTTATTTTTTTTCTATGTCTAATCCATAACTACTACAGGGCAGATATAATTTGCTATATTTTCTTGTGTAAAATATAACCCTTTATTTCTGAAGTTAAAACCAGGAAATAAATTACATCCTTGAGATAATACAGCCATCTCTACATAATTTTTTTTTGTTTCAAAAATTGGTACCTTGTTATCCATTAAAATCTCAATATTGTGCTTATATTTTCACTAAAATATTTAATTTTTCACACTATTAAAGAATAGAAATTAACTAAGTGTTTAGCCATTGCATGCTTCTTATTTTTGTTTCAAATCTTATTTTGTGGGGAAAGGTACTAACTAGAAATACCTGGTAATACATTTTAAGGTGTTAATCTGTTATATTTTTCTGTTTGATATGACTTTGTTATATTTCTATATATTAATGAACTATGAAAATAAAAAAATATTGTTTTTCATTAAGAATAAAGAGAGAAACAAATATTTCCAACCTTTTATAAACACCTGCCTATTTTGTGTTTTATCTGTTGTGCTAACAGTGTATTTTCAATCTTCATGTTTCAAATAAAAGGGTTTTTTAAGCTGAGTAAAAATTTCTGAAAATGTACTTGTGTATAATACAACTCCCCTTCCCTATCCTGTTCTACCTTTTTCATTCAAAAATGCAAAAGAAAATATTGTAGTCACACATAAAATAATTCTTAGTATGCCAGTGTATTGGAATCCTAAAATATCTACTGTTAAAATGTTCTACTCTCTACAAAAAGAACTAGAGAAAAATTCCTTAATGAACAGTATTTTTGTATTTTAGAGTGAAAATGAAACAATCGGCAGCTTCTAAAAAATCAACATGAATGAAAAAGAAAACAAAAGGGGGAGGTAATAAAGTGTGTAAGGGAGTGAATATAAATAAACATGGTACTCAGATTAGTTTAACAACTACCATTATAAACATAACAAAGCATAAATATAGAAGTTTATTAGAAAATATAGTGTGGATGATTAAAATTATATAAAATAGTCATAGGCAAACTTTTCATGAAGAAAATAACATTTAAAATTTTGCTTTTTTCATTTTTACTTGTTCACTCACCATTTCTCATATATAACCACATATAAACAATGATTAAATACAATGTTTCTTGAATTTAGTACTCTTTTGTTGATGGTGATGTTTTTAGTATTTTAAACCATGAGTGACTTTTCCTGATCATTCATGTATACATAATTTAGAAACAGGAAAATGTTTGTAATAATTTTTTTATTCACTGGAAAGGAAATATATTTTTTCTGTAGAGTCAAATGAATTAATTTGAAGCAAATCACACTGCCACCAGTGATATAGCAAAACTTCAATTTTTTTTGTTTTAATTATAGAAAAAAAATCTTTTCTCTAAAGAAAGACAAAAAGTAAAATTTCCTCAATTTTAAGCATATGGTCTTCTGTAACAAAAATGACTAAATTACTGTCAACAAAAAAATACCTTGAATTTTCTTTTAGTTACGTGGTTCAGCTTATGATGATTCATATTTCCTGTAGATCACTGGTTGAAGAAGGGTGCCAATCCCTGATCTAAAATATAATTTGTTTTAAGTTATAAAAGTGTGTAGTAACAAATTTTACATATGAATATGGAATTTTTCTCTGTATTAAACTTAATATTAATTAATCATTGCTTAAATTTATGGATCTTAATGTGATATATGACCCTGTAAAAATATGTTAATCTATTTGCAATATCCTTTAAAAATACTGTTGATTAAGTAAATGGAGCATCTACTCAAATACAGATATTCACTAAATATGACATTGAAGTGATAAAGTCTGTCAGATGAATAAATAAAAAAAACCCATCACATTTTTAGAAATTGCTTTATTTATCTTAGGATATGAAACTGACCTGATATGCATGTTTCTAGAGACAGGGAAAGATGTGTGTTTATAAGGCACTATTCAACTTGATAATTGATACTGTTTGTGAATGATAATCTAATGGTCCCCCTTTGTCAATGGGGATGGCAGGTTTGAATCCTCTGGGAAAGCACATTTTAATTTAATAAGATTTCTTTTTATTCTTTTTTTTTTTTTTTGTATAGCTATTATAATACTAAATTTATTCAGATATCACAAGATTAATACAAGTTACCTTTGGAGTCTACAATCACAAGAGATGCTCAAGATGTTGGCCTTTAGGTTTCAGACATTTATTAGTACAGCAAACTACTACTTGGGTAAAAGTGGCCAAAGTATCCAGTGGGATTGCTGCATAAGGCTTCTGGGGATTTAGTGATTCCGTAATTTTCATTACTTCCAGTAAAGGTTTTCTTTGTTCCCTATTTCTGTTTTCCTAATCAACTTTCCAAATTTGGAGAATTATCCACCTTCCTTGGGAGTAGACACAGGGATTACTCATCTCTTAACTCCAACCTGCTTCACTTCACATCTTGCACCACTACTCTGTTAAATTCTGCCTCTTCCTCCTTCCTTCTTGGTATTCTAACTCTGCCTACTTCTCAGGGCTGACATAACTGTCTATGTGACAAATCTAATTTTTAAAATGCATAGGAGAAAGGGTGTGGTTTATTCTCCTCATTAATTTCAATTCTTTGACTCCTTTCCTGGACATACTTGTCCAGTGAAAACACAAACCAGATCATCTTTTCATTTTAACCTTCCAAGTGATAGTTAAAAATTATTTCTCAATTTGTTTTTGTCAATGAAAATATATTTGTTTACCTAAATTCTGTTTTTAATCCTTGGCCTTATTCCCATCCTACTGAAAACATAAACCAGACCACCTGCTTGTTATGACAGGATTGATTTTCATAATCCTAACCCTCACAGCAAATTAATTCCCTGTTTCCATTTCTTAATTCGTTTCTGCCAACAAAAATATAATTCCTGTCTGCCTCTCTTCTCACCAATGTTGTGTTTTTTTTTCTAATTTCCCAAGAAAGAGGTAAAGCCATTTTGCTTTATCAGATTTTAGATAAAGTAAACTCATGGTGTATCATTCTAATTTGTAGAGGTGAGACAATCCAGATATCCTGTTCTTTACTTTCACATTACCAGGGAAGATGTCTTCTATTCTCTCTATCTTCCAGTTTATATTTCATTTTGGGCTTTACCTTTTTTTCTGCTCAGAGCTAATGTTTAACCACCTCACAGCCTCAGAGTCATATAATGACCAAATATAATATTGATTTTTGTTAAGCAGGTCAGATTGAGAACTTTTTATTAGTCTTTTGTGCAATTTTCATTCAAAGCAGAAAATAAATATGATTCATCACCTGTTAAAACAATATGATTAACAAAATACATAACTTGTCATTTTTATGTTATAACTATGTTATGTTTTATATTCAGGATCCGAGGTGAACAATGACACAGAAATTACTGCTCAGTTAGATTCCTTATGTCTTAGTATGACAGAAATAGCTTTGGGAGGCATAAGTAAGTATTTTGACAATTTAACTTTTTTTTTATTTCAATGTTTTTTTTCTAATAAAGCATTTTTGGTACGAATAAATGAAATGGTTTGATAATAGTAAATGGAAAATAACTTTCTCACCATGCAATTAGGAAATAAAGATATTTCTCTTCTGTATTTAATTTAGTCAGTCAGTCAGAGGCACAGTGGAGTAATAGATGGCAGCTCTGATTGAGGAATTGGAGAGCTGAGTTTGAATTCCATTCAAATCCATTGCATTCACTTATGTGCTAATACCCTTGGGAAAAGTATGAATCCTCTACTTCTCCCCCTCCAGCTATGGGTAAATAGCAGGACAGACTGCGTTCTGTAGACTTAGATGGCAACTGGTCTACCGCAGAAAGAAATGGGAACCTACTGCAGGAAAAAAATCTGCCTTGTTAGTCATGTATCGAAAGATACATGATCGCCTACACATGTATCACACATGACACATAACTGACTGATTTAATTTAATTTTTTTAACACACAATATTGTTCTTTGAAATGTTAAAAAAATTGTTTATATATGTGCAGCATTGTCTAATTTGTAATAGATTGATGTAATAAAATAGACTGATTCTCTCTTACTTTGATGTGGTTACCAACAACCAGGTGATAAGATGAGAAACTGTCAACTTTTTTTCCTGTGGCTATATATTTGTCTTTATTATATTTGTGGCCATCTTTTTTTTATCACTATAAAGGAAGATAAATGTCTTGCTATTAAAAGGAAGTTCTTTATATTCAGAATAAAATACAGAACTTTTCTACATACAATACACTGTATATACTACCATTCATCCTTGCATTGGAATGGCTTATGGCCACATCACGTTGAAACACTGTTTTCTGTATGATCACAGAAATTAAGCAATGTCAAGCCTGGTCAGTGCCTAGATGGGTAACTGTTTGGAAATACCAGGTTCTTTAACATTGGATGTGTGGGTGGTATAATGGATAATGACTCAGAATTGTTAATTGAAGAGCAGAGTTCCAATTCCAGTTGAGTTTGTTATATTCACTTATGTCCAAATAACTTTTGGAAAAAGTATGAATCCACCTCTTTTACGCCTAGCAATGGGTTAATTAATAAGACTTGTATCACTGAAACCATTGTCATCATAAAAAAATAAATAAAATTGCATATGAAATATCTAGATTTTGGCATTAAATAACCCATAGAGATTGATATGCCATTAAACAAAAACAATTGACCAGCATTGTATATTGCTGCCACATCTAGTTTAGGAGTTATTGATAAAATTCAAAAAAGAGTCTGCAATGTTATCAGTCCTGACCTGACATCTTGTCTTCAATCACTTTTCCATCACCATAACATAGCTTTCCTGAGCCTTTTCTATAACAACTTTAATGGTAATTGTTCAGATGAGCTTTCCTCTTTGGTTCCATGACTTTATGAATTTAAGTGCAGTACTAGATTGGCAGCTAGGTCTCATTTTACAGTTGAAATTGCTGGATATAATTGTAAGTTTCTTCTCTTTCACTTTTCACTTGTGGAATTCTGTTCCAGTCATCTTCAAAAAATTTAAATGCAATGTCACTCATTATCTGTTGTTTTTATTCCTCCTCTTTTATTGTTCTCTTTCCTTAATATTTTTATTTTTCTCTTATTCTTTCACTCTTTGTAACCCCTTGCATCTTAGTTGTTTTATTGCCTTTCTTGAAAGTTATATATAAAATTCTGACTTCTGTTTGTACATTCATCTGTCTATCTCACTCTCTAGAATAGCTATACATTAACCGATTGAAATAAAATTTTGGCAATAAGTGCAGACAGGTAAAGGGATACAAAGCGTTGGTTTGACTAGCGTGTGTAAAAACCGTGAAGTAGAGTTTTTGGCAAAGTATTTTTCAAAACAAATCATCTTGTTCATATTTCATTGATTGATTTGTGAAATTGAATGAAATATAGAGCTTGTAAATCTTAACAAAAAAATGCTAGTGATAACTTCAACAATACTAAATACTGTGTGGATTTTAACATGCATTAGCATATTGCAAAAATTTCTAGTGATTTTTATTTTATTTTATTTTTTATTTATTTATTTTTTTTCAATAAAAAAAAAACAAATTTCCATTTATTATTTGGATTATTGTTTCCATGCATTCTCCAGTCTTAAAAAAAAAAATTCTAGATTATTCATAGAAAAAATATAACCAATGTAATTGCAAAATGAATTATATTTATATACTAGCCTAGAATCCATCCTTTGAGTGGACATTAGGTTAGCTCCTGCAGAGGGCTGTTATGCCTTCAGCCTTTAATGTACATAAATGATATAGGAATTTAGAAATAATAAAATTATTTTATCTTTTATTTGACTCTTTAATTCGGCATAATCTTTCTTCATATTCTTCCGTAGTTTACATTTATTTTGCATTCAGTTTTTCTTTTCTTTTAAAATCACCATTCTTTATTATCCCTTCACATAAAGTCAGTCTTAAAAGACATTAGGTAACTTGAACTATGTAATATTTTTAATACGTCACAGTACGCATGCTAGAAAAGTAAAAAAAAAAAAAAAACCTATGAGCAACATACTGTGCCCTGCTTAAGTTTTAATTATGGTTTAATTAGACAATATCAATTGAAATTGTGACAAAAGCGAAATTAAAGTTAAATCTTTAATAAAGAACTATTTTTTTTAAACCTTTCACTTTGTTCGATATTTAAATTTAACTTTAAATGAGTTATTCAATTTTTCATTATATGTAACTACAGTAGTTTACTACCTGTTACTTTATATTGTTTATGATTTGCTGAGATTGAAAAATGGATGGACGGACAGACATACACTGTGCTTTATTAAGATTTTTGAATTGTACTGGTAAAATAGTTTTACAGATATTTCATTAACAAAGGGGCAAATATTTAACTTGACTTCACAAACACTTGTAGTTGCAGATTCTTTTTCCAAAGATTTATCTTAATATAAATATTTTTTGTGTTCAAATGATACTTGACAAAAAAATTCATAAAATTAAAGCTGAGTGGATTGATTATATAAAAAAATTATTACAGATTTTTTTATAAAAAAAATCTTTTTATAATTAAATTTTGAAAATTTGATTGAAATAGAATAATTAGTTGATTTTTGAAAAACTACATATAGATGGAGTGAGAGTATACATGTTATAGATGGGGATGGAAAAATGTATACATACCATACATTGGGGGGTAAAAATGTATACATACCATACATGGGGTGGGGGAAGTGTACATATCATAGGTCAGTTACAACTGAGAATTGGAATTTCCACAGGGACCTATGCCATATTAAAATACTAAAAATAGATAAACTACTCTAAAACTAGCAGAAGAGAGATCAAGTGATGTAAGTTAGTGTCCCTTTTACTCTGGATGTTTTGATTGTAAAAGTTGAATAAAAAGTGAGAAAGATATATATAAAGGAAAATTATATGAAGATTATAATTTATTATATAAATTAATATATTAATAATAATATTAATCTTAACTATTAATAAAATAAAATACTAATATATTAATATGAATTAATATAAAATATTAAAAAAATAAGATGTCAATAATAAAATTAATTTAATATATAAATTATACGGGGATTATATATAAAGGAAGCATATACATTTACCATTTGTGTAATACAATCCCTAAACTTATCTATTAGTAAAAAATTATTTTTTTTATTGAATGGTTAGAGTCCACCAAAATAATTTAGCATAAAATTAAGTTGTCCATGGGTAAAAAAAAAAAAGAAAGAAAAAAATGTTGAGAACCACTGGCAATAAATGTCAAAAAAAACTTGTAGAAAAAAAGTTTTTGTTACAAACCAAATTATTTTGAATTAAGTTTGAATAAATTAATTTAATTGAATTTTTAGGCATGCTATTTGACTTTCTTGATAAATTATTAGTGCCTTAAATGAAAATATTGTGATTATAGTGTGTTAATAAGTGGGGCTTTCTGCAAAATTAAGCATTTTCTAATGCTACATTAACATGATTTTTGTGACATAAGCAAGTCCATTGATTAGCTATGCTGTACTGAATGAAAATTGTAAAGTTTAAAAAAATTATAGAATTATTTTATGTAAAGATTAATTTGTAGCCCACATTGGTCCTTAAGCTCCTTCAGACCACTGTGTTTACCATCTAGCTGACTCCTCACTCATTAGTGTGTGACTGGTTTGTTGCTGGTATCATGATGATGGGCACAGTTCTACTCGACTTAGCTGGCATTTGTCTATTCACAACCATTCACTCCTCTGCCATGTGGTTTTTTTTGTTTTTTTTTATCCCAGAGGATGAGAAGATCGCTTGTGAAGCAAACTGAAGTGAAGATAGGTCAACAGCTGGGAGCTACACATAAAAAAGGATTCTTTGGAATAAAGAATTAACTCTGGTTAAAAATGTAACAATGATTTGGTTTATATATGATTTGTTGTATACAGTGGTTTTAACCCTTATAACTTGTTGTTATAGCCAAATGACACTGTATCCCCCTTGAAGTCTGCAGATTGTGTCAGTAGTAACTTAAATTTCTAAGTTCTGGTCTTCAGAGCCAGCACAAGGTTTTGGTCTCAGTGAATGATGTGTATTCCAGTAGCAGTAGTGTGGGGACTCTCCAAGTAGTCCAAACCTCCAACTTCATATAAGTTGGAGGTTTGGACTCCTGTATCTGGCAAAGGTGGGATTGACCAGGGTCTGGATTCAGTTATCTTCCACTACCTAGCATCTTTTTCTAAAATTCCATCTTCTCACTTGGGGTTGTCCAGCCCACTTTTGAGAGTGATCAGAGGAATCAAGTCCTCCCTTAATTCCAACTCCCTTCATGTCTCCTCTTGCACCATTGCTCCATACAGGTGGTGCTAATCTCTCTTCCTTCTCCCACTTTGTCAACATCTAACTTCAGGCTACTCCAAGGGCTAACACACCATTCCTGTGATGAATCCAAATTTTCAGAATTCCAATAATTAATCTTTCTTCATCAGCTTGTCTCATGTTGTGATTTCCCAAATCTTAGCTAATCACAAGAATTGTTATGGGTGGGAAGAATAGGAAAGAAAAATACTCCCAATCTCTTTAGTGATAAAAAAAGTTATTTTTCCACTATTTATGTGTTTTCTGAGTCAGCAAGACCACACAGGCTTTTTGCCCATGCCCACTCCAAAATTGTAATTAATTTTTCTTTATCACTTGTATCCAAAGGAATCCAAATTAATGTCTGATATAAAATTTGTTCTGTTGAATGTCACAAAAATTAAAATGAACAAGTCTGTCAGGCTAATCTCTATCTTTATAGGGACACTTTTTTTCTGGGTGACCAATTCAAACTAGGTGGGTTTGATGGCTTTTTTGCCCAGAATGATATTTAAATGTTATTTTGGTGACCACTTGGGTTTCTTTATCAACATGTTTTTCTATTTGACATCTTTGAAGATGCATTAATAGTCTCTTCCTCAGGAAGTGGAGAAGGATGGCTAGTCTTGGTTTTGCTCAATATTACTGAATTCTGTCTAGTTAAATTTAGGTTTGATTCTTCTTGGAACACTTGGTAGTTCACTTGCTACTTTGAAACATGATTTTTCAACACATTTCATTTTTAATTTTCTTTTCAACTTTTCAATGCATCTTCTTATGAATTTCAACAATTATCATCCAGTTAGTAGACTCTTTCCTCTTCCTTCTTTTCTTTCTTTCCTTTTTTGTTTGATTAATCACCTGAGATCCCAGTGTCACAAATTAATTCTTTTGTAGTTAAAGAAGGTATTGAAAATTTTTATTTATTTTTCACCCACACAAATAGATGATGCTTCATCTGGTGGACAGTGGACTGAACTCCAGCAAAATTTACAACCTCACTCAAGAGTGCCCTCCTCTCCACCACCACCACCGCCACCGCCACCACCGCCACCACCTCCTACTCAACTTGAATGAATATGAATGTGGTATAGATTAAATTACTTGGCAGTATTTAGCAGGAATGAACATTTGAGACCAAAGTAATTGAACAGGTTTCAACAAAATCTTTGGTCTCGACAGGTGAGATATTTTTTATTATATTAGAACTATTCCTATAATTGCAAAGGTAAATTTTGATTAGATTTTCAACATATATTGGTTAATTTCTGCCTGAATTGGGTATTTGTAAAATCTATTCTCTGCTAACTATAGATTTGAATCTATAATAATTAGTTCTTTCATTTTTATTGCTTTTTATTAAAAAATGTTAAAGAAATTATTTAAAAGCTATGATAGTGATATTGGAACACTTTTCTCCTTTTGGATGAATGCCATGCCCCTTTTGGATGAATGCCATGCCCCTTTTGGATGAATGCCATGCCCCTTTTGGATGAATGCCATGCCCCTTTTGGATGAATGCCATGCCCTTTTGGATGAATGCCATGCCCCTTTTGGATGAATGCCATGCCCCTTTTGGATGAATGCCATGCCCCTTTTGGATGAATGCCATGCCCCTTTTGGATGAATGCCATGCCCCTTTTGGATGAATGCCATGCCCCTTTTGGATGAATGCCATGCCCCTTTTGGGTATCCTAGGTAATGAAGGTCTTCCAGATTTGTTTCTTATGTGAATTGCTATGATTAAGGAAATATATTAGAGTGGTTTCACATTCATCTTTTCCATGGTTTTGAATTCAGAGTAGTCTTTCTCCTAGACTGGCTGTAAACCAAGGCTAGAGAGTTTAGCCTTCTTTTCTATTTAATCCATAGTTGGAAGATGCTGGAAAAATGCACAGCTTCCTTTATCACTCCAGGAAGTGCCTAACTCCTCCTGTCATGTATTTTTTTTTTTTTTTTTTTTTTTACAAGAATCAAAATTAAACTAGAAATGGTATATTTTTTTTATATTTTTAATTTATAGTTAGTTTACCCAATACATGGCCTAGGGACCACTCAAAGGGTTACTGAAGGAGATTGTAAGGGAGGAGGAAGGGAGAAGTAAGAGTATTATGAGGATAAGAAGGATAGATATTGGTTGACTGAACTTAGAAAAAAAGATTGTAGTTGTTAGGGAAGCATTCTCTTGGTTATTTGTTCTGCAAAATACAGTTCTTGCTTTTTATCAACGGAACACAAAGGGAGTGAGGATGGTTTGCCAACACATAGACAGAACTGGGAAGGCCTGAGTTTTGTGCTGCAGAAACTTAATCTTCCCTTTCCAGGTCAAATTGATTTTGAACTCTATTACTATTTTCATGCCAAATGTTCAGAGGAACTTTATTATTTAGCTCCACAAAGCTTTACAAGTAGGATACACCATGTGACTACCATGGGCTTGACTCATCCACATATTTGCTGTTTTTCAAATATAAGAAGGCAGTCACCCCCCCCCCCCACCAAGAACTGCTACTTTGTAGAATGAAATATGGCTGCTTTGCTGAACACTACAGTTAAACTCTTCAAATCAGGGGTCATTAATTATTTATCTCCCTTATACTCATAATCTTTACTACCTACCACTGATTCATTATAATTTTAACAGTAACCCTGTTTTTCTCTCTCTGTTTTTCTCTCTCTGTTTTTCTCTCTCTGTTTTTCTCTCTCTGTTTTTCTCTCTCTGTTTTTCTCTCTCTGTTTTTCTCTCTCTGTTTTTCTCTCTCTGTTTTTCTCTCTCTGTTTTTCTCTCTCTGTTTTTCTCTCTCTGTTTTTCTCTCTCTGTTTTTCTCTCTCTGTTTTTCTCTCTCTGTTTTTCTCTCTCTGTTTTTCTCTCTTTTTTTCTCTCTTTTTTCTCTCTCTGTTTTTCTCTCTGTTTTTTCTCTCTCTTTTTGTTCTCTCTGTTTTTTCTCTCTGTTTTTCTCTCTGTTTTTCTCTCTCTGTTTTTCTCTCTGTTTTCTCTCTCTGTTTTTCTCTCTGTTTTTCTCTGTTTTTCTCTCTTTCTTTTTTTCTCTCTGTTTTTTTTCTCTCTTTTTTTCTCTCTTTTTCTCTCTCTGTTTTTCTCTCTGTTTTTTTCTCTGTTTTTCTCTCTCTGTTTTTTCTCTCTTTTTTTCTCTCTGTTTTTCTCTCTCTGTTTTTTCTCTCTGTTTTTTCTCTCTTTTTTTCTCTGTTTTCTCTCTCTGTTTTTTCTCTCTGTTTTTTTCTCTCTCTGTTTTTTCTCTCTGTTTTTCTCTCTCTGTTTTTCTCTCTTTTTTTTCTCTCTTTTTTTTCTCTCTGTTTTTCTCTCTCTGTTTTTTCTCTCTGTTTTTTCTCTGTTTTTCTCTCTCTGTTTTTTCTCTCTGTTTTTCTCTCTGTTTTTCTCTCTCTCTTTTTTTCTCTCTGTTTTTCTTTCTCTGTTTTTCTCTCTCTGTTTTTCTCTCCTTTTTCTCTCTCTGTTTTTCTCTCCTTTTTCTCTCTCTGTTTTTCTCTCCTTTTTCTATCTCTGTTTTTCTCTCCTTTTTCTCTCTCTGTTTTTCTCTCTCTGTTTTTCTCTCTGTTTCTCTCTGTTTTTCTCTCTCTTTTTTCTCTCTGTTTTTCTCTCTTTTTTTCTCTCTTTTTTTCTCTCTTTTTTCTCTCTCTTTTTTCTCTCTGTTTTTCTCTCTCTTTTTTTCTCTCTCTGTTTTCTCTCTCTGTTTTCTCTCTCTCTGTTTTTCTCTCTGTTTTTTTCTCTCTGTTTTTCTCTCTATTTTCTCTCTGTTTTTCTCTCTCTGTTTTTTTTTCTCTCTGTTTTTTCTCTCTGTTTTTCTCTCTCTGTTTTCTCTCTCTCTCTGTTTTCTCTCTCTGTTTTTCTCTCTCTGTTTTCTCTCTCTGTTTTTCTCTCTCTGTTTTTCTCTGTTTTTTTTTCTCTCTGTTTTTCTCTCTCTGTTTTTCTCTCTGTTTTCTCTCTTTTTCTCTCTCTGTTTTCTCTCTCTGTTTTTCTCTCTCTATTTTCTCTCTCTGTTTTTTTTCTCTCTGTTTTCTCTCTCTGTTTTTCTCTCTCTCTTTTTTTTCTCTGTTTTTTTCTCTCTGTTTTTTCTCTCTGTTTTTCTCTCTGTTTTTCTCTCTCTCTGTTTTTTCTCTCTCTGTTTTTCTCTCTGTTTTTTCTCTCTCTGTTTTCTCTCTGTTTTTCTCTCTGTTTTTTTCTCTCTGTTTTTTCTCTCTCTCTGTTTTTCTCTCTGTTTTTCTCTCTCTGTTTTTCTCTCTGTTTTTTCTCTGTTTTTTCTCTGTTTTTCTCTCTCTGTTTTTTCTCTGTTTTTCTCTCTGTTTTTCTCTCTCTGTTTTTCTCTCTCTCAGCTTCTGAGGATGGATGGTAAATTATTGAATTCTTCAGGATTGATTACAGTTAGAATAAAATTCATTTGACATAAATTAAGAAATAATTGTGATTTACTCATCATTTGCAATAAACAGTGTTGCTTTCTTTGAATATATATGTATACCTTTGAGATTAGTATGTAATTGATGAAGTTTGAATTTCTTGTAAGTTTAATATTTGCTATTTTCAGATTGCTACAGACAAACTTTCAAATTTGTGTCATTGTCAGGAAGAAAATTTTCAGACTTAAAACATTTCAGTCCTGCTGCTGCCGTTGATGCTGCTAATATTGTATACCAATTTTTCATACAACTTAATCACGTGTAGCATATAAAACTCAAAGAGCCCGAATTTTGTATGTGTCTGCATGTTATGTGGGTGTGCACATTCCTATGTCAGGTGTGCATGCAGATATGTATGTATGTGTGTTTGTGTGTGTGTATATATATATATATATATATATATATATATATATATATATATATATATATATAATGTATTTGATTAACCTGTCGGAGGTGAGAGCAAAACTTTTTTTTAATCTTAAAAAAAAAAAAAAAAGATACAATTTTTTTTCTTTTATTTAACATTTTTTAACTTTTTTTTTTTTTTTAATTTATTTTTATTTTTTAAAAAAGGAAATTTATTTATTAACTCTTAACTTACCAGAAATTTTTTTTCGGTGGGGTGGGGGGATTATGCTGATATATGTTCTGTATTAATCTTTCACAATTCCCCCCCCCCCCCTTACTGTTTAAAACACTGGAAATATGTGAAGATGATATAAGAAAATGTTCTTAGAAATTCTGCATTAGGGAACCTTTTTCTTTTTCTTTATATGTAATTTATTTTTATCAATCTTTACTTTGTTTTTGTCCACCATTTTGTTTAGTAATATTTTGGGGTGTAGCTGTATTTGTATTGCTATAATGAATATGGTAAACAAATATAATAGGAGTAATGCAGACCAATTTGTAATTAAAGTTTAATAGGATTGTGATTGCAAATTAACTAATTAATATCTTACAAAATGGATAGATTTAACTTCTGAATGAAATCTTGAAGTAACTTATTTGGATTTTATTGATTTAAGATAGTAACAATCAAATTTTGAAAAATCACTTAGAGATAGAATAAAATTTTAATCTGCTTAACTAATTTTTCCCTTTTTTTCCTGTTAATAGATTAAATATTACACAAATAGTGTTGAAAATGAAAACCTGATAGCCACTATTTCAGTATTTTGTTACAGCTTACTAAAGTTTTAGTTCTTGTTCTCAGCTTTCGATAAAATTTCTATTATCTTCCTATAATTGTTCTTTTTCAAAGTTATTTTCCTTTAACAATTCATAAGCAATAAAAATTCTGTTTATTATATGTTCATTATTTACTGACTTTCAATATTACAATGATTATTTTTGTTATTTTTTTTTAAATAATAAAGAATGAGATATTGTAGGATTTAGTTAATAATACCCTTTTTAAATATAGTTAAAAATTACGTTGGATAATAATTGTACTTTGCATGAACATAAATTATATATAATACTCTTCCAAATGCAATTAATGTTTCATTTTTAGAAAAAATAATTGTTACAGTTTTAAGTATAATTATTTCCCATGAAAATATATTAACTTATGTTGGTTCTTTTGTTTATGAATAGATTCTTTGTTGTTGATAATAAAATTCTTAAGATTAACATTTAACTAGGACAAATTTGTTTATATACAAATAAAATTTATTTAGTGTCTCAAAATACTCTTTTGTAATACTTAAAATACCCTTATCTAATAATTAAAATAAAAGCTAAATTATAATAAAAAGTATTGATTTAAATATCTACCACAATTCTCATGTTAGCACCTTAAATTTTTACATTAATAAATAAGGCTATGAAAGAAGGACATGAAATATTGGCAAAATGTCTTTTTATTTTATTTTTATATTTTTAAGTCTTCCAAAGGTGAAAATCTATTGATTTTCATAATTCCGGCCATCATACAAAACAAATAAATGCTAAATATAATTTTTACTTAGTAGTTGTGTGTGTTTGTGTGTTTGTTTGTTTGTTTGTTTTTATTGATAAAATGGGTGAATATAGTTAGATACAAATAAAAGCATAGAAAAGAAATATTGAATAAAAATTTGATTTGGGTTAAAAAATATTAAATATATATATGTTAATCTTACTTTTAAAGCTAAATAGAAACCAGTTTGTAAGGGGGAGTGCGTGATTGCAAGATAATATATAATTATTTTCAAAGATGGTAACCAATTTCCAATGTTAATAAGATTACTTTAAAAATTCATACTTTATTCTATATGTACTGAAAATACTTAGACTACTGTTTTATTCTTTTGCTATTTTTCATAATAAAATATTGATGTCATGGAGGCCCAAAACTGAAGAAACATTCTGGTATGCAGTATTTGCATATAAAACGAATGCATAAATTTCTATGCTTATCCCTCATGATATAAAAAATTTCAAGAATGACATTTTTGGATTATTTGAAGAAGATTTATACAATTGAGGGAGAGTTTGATATTAACAAAAAATAAAATTCTTCTGCCCATGTACATCGTTGGGGTAGAGTGGATATTGTATATTTTGTTGAAATACCATTTTTGTGAGTATCAAGGACTTTGTTGGTATTTCTGGAATTAGTGTGTTTTGAACTTGTGCTATAGTTATATTTTCCATCCGTCCATTTTATTACAGGCACATTTTGAAATTCTTCTTGTAACTTAAAATATGCAATAGGTAAAATTTTTTCTCTCTTGGATAGAAATTTACTGCCTTTTGCTATATGTAACAGATCTAAACTTGCTCTTTTTGTGACAGCTTACTTTAACTTATTCAAAAACATAATTTATATCTTTGGTTTTAATTATTACACAATTTACTCCATTAAAAATTTATGCCATTTTTTTTTTTTTTTTTTTTTTTTTTTTTTTAAGTAAAATAGTGGAATTATTCATTCAAAATGTTGAGTTAAAGTTGTTGATCTTCAGAAAGTAAATCAACAATTGTAGAAATTTATGCCTCAAATTTTTAATTCACTCTTTGAAGTAAGAGTTTCTAAATTCTACCAACTCTATTTTATATATTTTAAGATTTGAGCAATATAAGTGATTTTTTTTTATTTTAATATTATTCTTTATGCTTTTAATTGATAAAATATTTTGCCATTTTAAGTATATGAAAATATTAACATTATTTTTTTTTCTGTTGTTTTTTTCAATTGAATTCACCCCAAGCAAGCCAGTAAAGCCATGAAGACTTGAGGGGTTACTGAGTGTGAAAGAATTAGAAAACAGAAATGTATAGTGAGAACAACAGAAGACTAATCAGGAAGACAGTAGAAAGTGATTGACATTGCATTTAAAATTTTTAAGTTGGTTGGAAAGCATGGAGCCGGAAGAGAGTTCCACAAGCAAGAAGTGTGAGAAAAGAAACTGTTAGCATAGAACTTCTAGCCAATTCAACTGTAAATTGATAAGACCTCATCGCCAATCTAGTCATAAAGTCTAGGTGGCATAGAGGGAATTTCATCAGAACAATTACCATGAAACCATTTATAGAAAAGGCAGAGGGAAGCAACTTTATGGGGATGGAAGATTGACTGAAGCCAAGATGCCAGGTCAGGACCAATAATATTTACTGATTCTTTGGATTTTATCAAGGATCTCTAAATATATAGCAGGAGCACTGGACAATATGTGACAGCAATATTCTAAGCATGGGTGAATGGTAGACTTATAGATATGTAAGATTCTGGTGAGAAAAATTGTCTCGCACAACACAGTAAACCTACTTTCTAGCAATGGATTCAATGTAGTCTTTTCATTTCTTGTTAGTTGAGAATATTAACCCAAGAAGGGGCAACAAGTGACTCTCTTGGAGGTTAGCATCAGCCATGTTGATGAAAAGCAGAAAAGGGTCTCTCAGATAATTAAGTGATTTTTTATAAATATAATTAAAATATAGCCATTTAAAAACCTTTTTAATCTATAATGTATAATAGTTGTATATTTTGATTTTGTCTGCATGCATGTATGTTTGAGAAAAAGCTATTAAATAAAACATTTTCCCCAGCATCAAACAATTTATGATGGTGACTACAGTTTGTAATTATTGGGAACTGTTAAATTAAAGTATAGCAATTTGGTGAACTTTACAAGTAGTTTTCCTTTGTATGCTTGAAATGTGTTTATCTTATGGGTTGAAAAATTGATCTTCAGCTTGAATGTTCTCAGTTTCCACCTTCATTGAAATTTCCCAAAATAATTTCTTTTTAGAAGTTGATTTAGACAATTTCTTTTATTAGATATCTTTACACTCCTCTCCGGTCTTTTGAACAGGAGTAGAGGTTTATCCCTTGTTAACTGTTTAGGATTGGGTTTCTGGTTCCTTCTAAATTCTATTTCAACTGTACACTTTTAACATTTCTGCCTAAAAAAATTTTTTGTTTACTATTTTTCATTTATTTTTTTCCTCAATAGGAGTAGATATGTTTGCCTATTTTCTGTTTCATACACCTCCCTTGTCTTTTGAACAGGAGTAGAGGTTGATCCCTTGTTTCCTGTTTAGGATTGGGTTTCTGGTTCTTTCTAAAGTATTTTTCATTCTCTTTTACTGCTCCTTGTGTCTTAGTGGCATTAGTACCTTGCTTGGTATGAATTAAAAAAGGAATAAAAAAAAAAAATAAAATTGTTAGATTATTTTTCAGATCATTCATTAAAAACTTTGCTTTTTGCACTTGTAAAATCTGGTAAGTGAATAAAATGGTGCCTGTGTCTTTTAGCCTGAGGTTTGCAGAAGAGAGGAGGGATTTGGTAGCTTCTAAAATTAGTATTATGATTGAATGATTGGAATGTGGTTCAAGATTCTTTTCTATTAGTCCTCTATTATTTACAAATTTTGATTATCTAAAAGTTTCTTTGATTTTACTCATGGTTTGTCTCTGCTGTTGTTAGTTGAGACAATCTCAACTACTGAAATATAAATATTATCAGTTAGAGATGAACATTGTACTTAAAAATATCTCATATAAGCCTTTCATCTTTTCATGTGAAATAATTTAGAATTGAATAAATCCATTATATGGCACAAACATGTCAAGTGATGACCAATGATTGTTATTTAGTGAATGTGTAGGATCCAGTTGTAACTAAAAGGTTGCAGATTCAATCTCTAGATAAGTTACTAGCTGACACTGAAATATTTTACTACCAATTAATTTACAAAAATCAACTAGTTTAATTCATAAAAAAAAAGAAATAATTCATATTAATACATACAAAAATGGTTTAATTGTAATTAGATATATCTAGTATTGCTCAAAGTGGCATAAAACAAACACACACTCACAGTTCTCTTCCTAAATAAGTATTTCAATTATCAAACAGAATATTTATCTGTGTAAGTGGTTGTGCTGAGAACTTTTCAGCATTACCTTGTATATTTGTGGTTAAGATAGTTTTGCAGTGTTTTGTTAATTTTTTTTTTAATTTAATTTTAAAAAAATTCAGGATTGAAAAATATATAAGCTTGATGAAAAAGAACCGACAAGGTCTATTTTATTTTTTATTATATTTTTCTAATTTTCAGATAAGGTGTTCAGTATTATGTTTGAAGTTGTGGATAAACTGTCCAAAGTTCATATTTTGTTATTTTTGTTCAAATACTTATCACTTTCACAGTCATTATCAAGAACTGATATGGTGTCTCTGTGGTAGTTATTCCTTTTGTCTACATCCTGGTATTCTTTTTGTGCAACCTCATTCCTAATAGTCATTACACATCATGCTAGATCATTACAAACATCCATCTTCCATAAAAATACCATGATAAAGAGAAAGAAATTCCAACTACCATTCAGACACCACATCAGTTCTTGATAATGACTGAAATTTGAAAGTACTTGAACAAAAATAACAAAACATTAACTTCTGTCAGTTTATCCATAACTTTAAAAACAATACTCAACACCTTATCCAAAAACTGTAAAAATATAATAAAAAATAAAACAGACTGACTTTGCCGGTTCCTTTTATTTAAATTTGTTTGGATGAATACTTGCTGCCTAAATCTACCTTTTATACATATATTCAGGGTTATTAAAAAAGAATTAATCAATTTCATTGAGCAATATTTTAATAAGGAAAAACAATAGAAAACTCCAGCCAAGTCACAAGTATTCTACTCACAATCGACTTTTATTTTCTATCTTACAAGTGTTCAATGTGTCCGTCACCTACAGCACGGGCAACATCAATGTGATAAGAGAATTCCTCCCAGACGCATATCAGCATATCACAATTCACTGAGTTGATCGCTGTTATTCAGTGTTTAAGGTCATTGTGGATATATGAAAATAAAACATAAAAAAAAAAACTAAATCACTTTTATGTTCCACCTTTATATATATATATATATATATATATTCCCACAAGAAAAAAATAACACACTGTGAAGTCTGGGGATCTTGCAGGCCAAGTGCAAGGTCTTGGTAAGTGCCTGAACGATATGTAGTCTGTAATGTAGATGTCTTAGCACACACCAGATAGCGGATTGAGAGATTGCAAGCTCATGACTAGCTCGATTTGTGGATTTCCGTGTTCTCTCCTCAAAGGCAGGATAGAATCCTGCCACTTGTTCCTCTGAAAATTCCTTTACACAAACACTCACTCTTTTGAAACTGTTTAAACCGCCATCAAATGTTCTTAGGAGAAGGTGGATTAATATTGAATTGACTTCAAAAACCATGCTGCACTGTGACAACCATATTTGTTTTCATAAACTAAGGAATGCAGAATGCCTTTTGCTGAGGACTCACCATTCTGGTATAAGCAAACAACATTGCCGAGATACAATGCAACTACAGCGCCCCCCTGTGGCAGCCATTCAAAATTAGAAAACTCCTCTTCCCAATAGTCACTGACTTATTCCATGTCGATACTTGAGAACTGAAGCAATGTGTCATGAAATTGGTTCATTCTTTTTGAATAACCCTGTATAATGTAGGTACCTCCACAGATTCACTAAGAAATGAGCATAGTATGATGAAAAAATGCTATAGACTTAATAAAAACAAAGTTTTATTATCAAAATCTTTATTTTTTTAAAGGAAAGACTAATTAATTTTTTGATTATTAAATTATTATTATGATGCATTTTAGAAGGTTTGAAATTTTGGTTAAAAATCTTGTTTTCCTAGCATCTGCGGGTAGGTGGGTGGGGGAAGATATAGGAAATATAGTATAGGAAATTTTAACGACTTTTTTTGCAATGAAAAACATTGATTTGGAAGTTTTTGCAAAAATCAAATAATTGTCAGATTTTAATGAAATTTTATGAACTTTTTTTAAGCATGTGTTACCCCTGCACTTATTTAATTTGATGAAAAATTCTTATTGAATTCTTTTGTAGTGCTTAATTATAGTTATATGCAGAATGCCTTCGAGAATTTAAATCATCAATTTTATTTATTTATTTATTTTTTTTTTGTAAAATGGGACATCCAGTTACCAAAAATCTGCTCTTAGTTGTAAAATAAAAATACAATAAAACTAAATATTTAATTAGAAAAGCTTTCAATTGCTTTTATGAGTAAAATATATTATGGACATTATTGTTTTAAAAAATTGTTTTTCAAGAAGTGTTTTGATTTTTTTTTTTTTTTTTTTTAAATTTATACAATTTATAGTTATAAATCTTAAATTTCTGCATAAATTTGTACCAGTTAGGTGATATTGTTATTAACTAAAAACTATACTAATTAAATGGAAAAGCTTACTACAATTTAGTGAACCCCAATATTTTAAAAAGAATTTTGAATTTTTATTTTCATTGTATAAATAGATGTCCATACACAACATTATTAGGAAATAAGAAATAGCTAGTAAATTTAAAGGTAAAGCAGCTAAAATTCAGCAAAACAGTAGATTAGTTTTTGAAATACCGCAAAGTATTTTGCTTATTGGAAATATTGGATTTAATCTATTAGCTTGTATTTAAAAATAAAATAAAAGCTTCAAGATAGATTTTTCATTATTTAAAATTCATTTTAAACATTAGACTTTGCATTTCTGTGGAGGTAGCGCACTCTCTCTCTCTCTCTCTAATATATATATATATATATATATATATATATATATATTGTACTTGTAAAATATGTTAATTCTGCAGAGTTTTTTTTCTTTGTAAATAAATGTATAAGTTAATTGATTAAAATAGAAATAATATATTTCGAAGTCATAAAAAATTCAATTTTGTAGATTTAAAAGTAATTTTTCCAGGTGGACAACTCTCCTGGTTTCTCTTTTGCAGAAATTCTACTTTTTACCCACATTATTTCTATGAGAAGAAAAATTAAACAATTTTTTTTTAATTCAGGGTGGGGTCTGCAACCCTAACTGGCTTCTCATTTAATTAAATCTTGGGGATCCTCTAAACAAACCTCTTCAGATTCTTTCAATTAAATATAAATTCATACAGTCACAATATTTTTATCAATTTGCTGCTTTGTGACAAATTCTTAAAAAAAAAAAAAAAAAAATAAAAAAAAAATTCAAACCAAAAAAAATGGACATTACTGAATGTGATTGCTAAAAAAAAAAATAATGCACCCTTTTTTCCCTCATTCCAAGTTTTTTTTAAACTTCTACTCCAGTACCCCCCTCTCAGTATCGTTCTTTCTTTCCTTCCTTTTTGTACAACCTCTTCCCTACTTTTATTCTTTTCTTCCTCATACCTATATGTATTGTACTTCGTTATAAATATATCTAATGACTACTTGACCTATACAAAGGTATCAGTATTGGTTAAGTTTGCTACACAGTCCCACATTCCATATACCTCTCACTTGGATGCATTTATTAACTCACCTTAATGAAACCTTATTCCATGTTGACATCTTGAATATTAAATATCTTTTTAAAAGAAAAAAATCCCTTCAGTATGTTAGTGAGATTTGAAGTCTTTATCTAACATATTTTATTTTGATTTTTGATTTTTTTCCCTAATATTTTTACTAATCTTTTTGTCAAACACAACATATAGTGTACTGGCAGTGTTGGAATTTTGTTTTAATCCTTTTTTTTTTAAATCCTTTTTTAATCTTTTTTTTAATCCTCTTTAATCCTTTTGTAATCCTTTTGTAATCCTCTTTAATAATCTCTTTTAATCCTTTTTTAATCTTTTTTTTATCTTTTTCTCTAAATTAAAAAAAAAAAAGTAAAGCAGTTTTGGTCCCTCCTTTTCTCCACAATTGAATTTGAATGTAAATCAAAGGATTGTTGGTGTATTGTATTTTATATAACAATTGTCCACTAACTATGCAGAAGGTGGGAATTTATAAATTTTCTTTTGGATCTTGACTTTGGCTTGTGGGTTGTGTTTTACAGTGTTACTATTATGTCACATGCTGGACCATGTCTTGAGAATTGACGTAATGCTTTGTAGCTAGACTACTTATTTTGTTTTTTACTTTGTTTGAAAAGTTCTTCAATTTAATTTATGCAAAAAAAAAAAAAAGAAAAAAAATACCAAAACAAAATGAAAAATACAGTTGAACTTTGTTTCTTTTCTATTTAAATATTTTCATTTAACTTGGAGAGAGGGAATTATTTTGTAGTCATTTTTTTTATCTTCCTTTGCCTCATATTCTAGATATAAATTTTTAAAACTATATAAATTTTTCTATTAAAACAGTCAACAATTTATACTTTATTTTAAAATTTTTGTATGAGGATCACATATGCAAAATTTTATAAAACAAGAAAAAGGTATGTAAATTTTGCAGAGTATAAATCAGTTACTCCTTTCCTTTTTTTTATTTTGAATTGGTTACATGAGTGGGTAAAATTATTATATAGTGTAAAGTAATCTAGATAATATTAGTTTTTTTTCTAATTGTATTTTGTATGTTGGAGAAAAAAAAAGGTTAAATTTTAAAGAATGTGTATTTAGAATATGAGGTAAAAATAGTATTTTTCTTTTTAGGAAAAGGTAAGAAAAAGGTGCAAATCAAAGGTAGTACTTAAAACTGTTTAAGAAAATAAAAATGTTACAGACTTGAATTAGTAAATAGCTTCACTAACAACATGGAAATATATCTTAAAAGCTAAGATTTAATTTAATTATTCAGTTCTCCAAAATTTGATGTCTTTAATGTTTGTCCAATAAGTTCTGTCATTGTTTATCTTGTATAGTCAATCTTGGTTCTGTTAGACATGCATCTCAGCAAATGCAATTAAGTTTCTAAATACTTGTCTGGAGAGATGCTTTGAGGTAAAATAACAGTTTAGATTTCATTGGAATAATTTTACTTGATTTTTCAAGTAATTTTTTATGATTCAGTTTGTAAAAATAATTGTTGTTTAAGATTTCATTCATCTTTATCAGTCTGTATGTGACATCATTTGCTGCACAAAAAATTTATTCTGCCACTGAAGGTGACTTTGATCCCTGAACAAAAGTGTTTGAATTTCATAGTTGTGTTGTCATATCCTGCTATGGCAACAGAAAATAACTGAGAGAAATTAACAATAAGTATACTGCAATTAACAGGCCTTGAAAAAGAATGTGGTGGAAAGGGAAGTAATATTAATAATGTAGCATGCTGAAGGTTAATTTTTAGCATCCACAGAATCTGTAACAATATTTAACAGCTGAAGCTTTGATCATTTTTTTTAAAAATTTTTTTATAGAAGATGAAAATTAAATATAGGATCATTAATCCTATGTTTCTCTTTCTGTGGATGAGTGTATTTAGTAGTTTATTAAATATTCAATTGAGGGATTGGGTGAGAGTGAATTTTATTTCTTTTTATTCTTTTCATGGAGGAGTGGTTAGCAAGCTAGTTTTGCTGACTGTTACTTCTGTAGCAAGATTGATTCATTGGGTACCTCATTAACTTGTGTCAAACTAAACTAAATTTAAATATTGATGATATACAAATACCTTTACTGAATACCTCTTTTTCTTCCTTTTCCAATTTGCTTGCTTGCTTAATTAATTAATTAATTGTTTACTAACTTTATATGAATCCCCCTGCATTGGCAACATTAATGTTTATTGATTAACAACAATGGCAACATTAATGTTTATTTTCAGTTTATTTAATCATTATTATTTTCAATGGATGCTGCTTATTTAATTTTACTTATTCTCTTCATACTTTTTTTTTTCTCATTTTTTTTTTATATTCTCTGAACACCTTGATCTTTTTAGTTCTAGTTTTGTTGTAATAATTTTTTCTTCATCTTTTGAATGGTAGTAAGAAAAAGAAAAAAATGTTTGTTTCCCTTGAACATCATATCTGAATTCTACGAATTCTATTTTACTTGAATGTAAATAAAACTAAACATGTAAATTAAGTAAGCATTGGTGGAGTCCACATTTAAACAGCTGGTCTTTAGATTCAAAAATAATGGTTTAAAGCAGTGTTTATCAACCACTTAAGCACAAATAGAAATTCCACATAACAGGAAATACATTTTATTTACAAAATGTAGTAGAAAATATAAATCCTGACTGATGATGGTATTGCTCCTGATATCTCCAGATCCATTTAAAATATTTTTCAGAGCTACTTTTGAGCCTAAGGGCCCATCTTGAGAATCATTGGTTTAGAGTGTCAAGTGTTGTAAAATCCTAAATATTATATATTTGAATATTTATTATTATATAGGTATTTAAATAAGACGGAATAGATCTATTTATTTGTTGATTGTAGTGAGTAAAGTTTGGGGTGCTTAAATATATAAACACAAATACTTATTCCTTAAGTAAGCTTACCATAATTTCCAAGCCTTGAATCAGTTTTTCAGTTTTTATTATAGGTTTAGGTTATTGTATAATAACTCAACAACAACATAAACTTCAGGACTGGCACAAACAATGAATACTGACAGCTTACTGTTTTAGAAGGTCATAAGGATATAATCTGCCAAACTGAAGATGTTCTGGTCAAATCAAGACATTACCTTATATAAATTAGCCTGTGTTTATCTACATCTGATGTGGATTGAACTCACTACTAAGTCGTAATTGTTCTAGTGAGACAAGCTTGCACCGCTCTGAGGTGCCCCATCTCATATAGTTATAAGTGCTACAAGTTTCTTTAAAAAGAAAGAAAAGCTAGATAGAATGAATTAATCCGAATACCAAACATTATTAATTAATAAAAGTTTAGAAACCACAAAGTAAAATATATACATATAAAAATATATACATATATACATATAAAATATATACATATAAAAAATCTCCTTCATAAAACTTGGTTTACAAGACTAACTGGATTCTAACTTGATAAATGAAAATAATGGCAAAATCTTAGAACTTTATTCAATTTCTTAAGAAGTGGTTTTAATTTGGAAAAGATTCTCATTTTAAAAATTTATTTTTCATTTGTAATCTATACACTATGAATATAATCTATTATTTTAAATATTTTGAATGTTTAGTAGCATTAATTGTAGTTTATAATTCTTAGGCTGCTAAGTATGGTACTCAGAAAATGTTGTTTAAACTTAATTGGTCACTGTCCATCCTGTCTTATATTGTAACTATACATTAAAATTTACCCTTTTTGTTTTCACTGCCATATAAAATTACCATAAAGAATTTTAAATGCAGAAAAATGGTTGTAATTTTTAGTCAAAACTTTTAATTAGATTTTTTTTTTTTTTTTTACTACTCATTATAGTTTACTGCATATTTATCATCCATAATAATAATAATAATAATTTTTTGTGTATAAAATTTTAAGATTTTAGCATGAAAAATATAAATTGTTATCAGTTATTTCATTAATGATAAAAGGATAGTAAAAACCTGTACATTACTTTTTAGATATTCTATATTATAGTTCAGATGGGTTTTAACAAATATAAATTGATTGTTATAAATTTTATTGTAAAATGAGAAAATAAATATGTAATATATTCTTAGATTTTCTTTTTTAATTTATACTTTTTTCTTCTGTACAATTTAAGTTCTTGAAAATGTGGATCCAGAATATGAGATCTGGTAAAAAGAATAAAATAACAAAAAGCAAAAATCAAAACAGAAAGGAAAAAAAAAGAAAAGAAAACGTTGATCACTAACAAAATCTATAATTAAGTATGGTTACATTTTGGCTTTTGAACCAAACATTTATCCAGTTTGTGTCTAACTTTGCTATATTTCTAATGTGATTTGTTTTTTTGCTTTTTCACTCTTCTACTTTTTGTTTCACTTTATGGTTATTTTCCTTTAAAATTATCTTTTTAAATCTTCAATATTTAGAAATATTTTTGTTTTTATATATCTCCATATTTAGTGTGAAGATATATATATATATATATATATATATATATATATATATATGTCTTACTAGTTTTGCTTATATGCAAATTCTAAAAAAAATTTATTTATATTTTGAAATTTTATTTTTCTCTTGCTGAAATTTATGAGAGATGGGAATATTGGGAGAAGCCATTTTAAACCTTGGGCAATTTCCCCTTTGGTCGGTATATGTGTGAGTGTGTATTATTAAAATCTAACATATCCCACATAGGTATAATATGACATGACAGGCTCATGTTCAATACTTGGGAGGGACCATATAGACCTTGAGCAAGTCTTTAATTTCTCAGTGCCTACTGTGGTCTGTAAGTTTGTATGCTTTAACAAAAAAAAAAAAAAAAAAAATTACAAAGCACTTTCCCCAATGTTAGCATGATAAAATCTGGACAAATTTTTTTCTAAGAGATTTTTTAGAAATTGCTCATTTGTTTCATTTCTGTTAACATCTAATGTCCATAATTACAGCAACATTGTTGGCTCATATATGAGCCTTGGAGTGGGCTTGATCAAGTTACACCCCCTCCCAGTCCTAATGCCCATTCTGGTTAGTACATTCATGTACTTAAAAAAAAGATTATCTTAAAAAGTATACACAAAAATATTATATATTTCACTTATTTTTTTAATAGAATCTTATGTTACTGGACAGTGTTGAATATCAGCTTGTCTTCAGATAATTTTAAAAAAATATTTAAACACTAATGTATACACACTTAGAATCATTACTGTAAAATATAACTGATAAGTTTGTATTGGGATTAACATGAATCTAGACTCTCACTACTGCTGATATGATTAACTATTATGTTTCTGGGTTTTGTTTTGTTTTAAGAGTTCAATAAGTGAAAAATCCTACCTTTTTTATATACAAAAAACAACAAAAAAGACAACAATGTGATGATGTCAACTGCTGCGTTTACTCAATTTTATTTCTATTCAGCATTTATTTAATCAGAAAATGACCCATATAAAACCACCCCCACAAAAACACAGAATTCTGTTTTGGGAAATTATTTTACATTAGTTTCTAGTGTATACATTTAAACTTTTTTATTTTTTAAATATTTTTATCCAAAAGTTTTTTTTTTTTTATCTACCTTTCAGCTCCTGTTCTTAAGTTTTATTCCACCAAATATTTTAAATATGGACTCAAATTTGTTCCCAAATCAGCCACTGTGTTGGAAAAGCAACATTATACTCTTAAAAAAAAATTATATTTTAATCTATTTTGAAAAAAAAAAAAAAAAACACCAAAAAAACCTAATTTACTTGAAGATTTAGTTTTTAATTTATTTACTAAAATTTGAATTTATGATATATTTATGATTTGAGTAGTTTAAAAAAAACAGGATGGGACAACATCACAGAGTGTCTAAGGTTAGGCTGGATAAAATGGTGGTTTCTCCTACAAAGGGGGACACATTTTGAACCCTGTCAGAGAGCATATTAGCTTAAGATATCTTGAATGTGCAGACCAATAGACATAATCTAAAAATTGGACATCTATTTCAAACGCATATATCCAATAAAAATAAAGTTTGAAGTGATAAAATGTCGGATTAAAAATATATATATATATATATATATATATATATATATATATATATATATATATATATATATAAGTAAATGGATATAGATCCGACAGAATGAAGAAAATTTGGAAAAACAAACAAAAATCCTTAATGCAATTATGTTGTTTAAAATGATTACATTTAAGGATTTTTGTTTGTTTTTTCCAAATTTTTTTTATATATATATATATATATATATATATATATATATATATATATATTTGGTTGATAGATATATGTTAGCTCTATCTCTGATATTGAGCGCTTTCTAATAAGTACCAGCACATAAAAATATATAAATAATTATACATATATATATTTATTTATATTTATATACACTTTTCACACACACACATATATATATATATATATATATATATATATATATATATATATATATAATATTAAAAAAATTTGAATTTTTTTATTTGACATTATTTTTTTTTCTATCTCAACTGTTATTTTGTGAATATCCATATTTGAGTAATCACCACTCTTTAATTTTTTTTTCTTTAAACAGTCAATTATACTTATTGGCTTGCAAATTTAAAAAGTTCTCTCTGGCAAGATTTGTGCCTGTGCCACCCAGTGTAGGTTAAACTACCATTTGATGTTTTAGAATGAGGTGATGTGCATTGTTCAAAAGAGTGATTGAACCTTGATGGGCTGTGACACTCTCTATGACGAAGTGGTTTAAAGCACACTGAAGCAGACTCCGGTTTCTCCTACAAAGGGGGCACAGATTAGAACTCTATTGTATAGCACATTATCTTTATTAAGTTTCTCAAAATGCACAAGCTGTTAAATTTAATTCACTCTTAACATTTATGCAACTTCTTTTGCTGTGCAAAAAGTTTATCTTATCACTGAATGTGATTTGTTTGAATTTCAGTGTTGTGTTGTCATATCCTGCTATAGCAGCAGAAAATACCTGTGAAATTAACAATAAGGTTACTGCAATTGAGAGACCTTGAAAAAGAATGCAGTGAGAAGGGAAGTAATATTAATACTGCAGAGTGCTAAAGTTTAAAAAATCAGAGTACCTACTCAAATATGGGTACCCACAAAATAACATTTGGAGGAAATATATAATAAACATATACTAATTTTCAATATTACATAGCTTTATATATATATATATATATATATATATATAATAAAAAGAACAATAGTAGGCAAAACTAGAGTCAGGCCAAGACTTGGATATTTTTTTTAAAGTGCTCCATATGCAATTCAGAAAAATTGAGTTTGTACAGCTGGTAATAAAAATATAAGATTATGAAAAATCCATGTGCAACACACTACCCAGGTTTTGACCATACAGTCTAGTCAGGGCAGTGACTTGTGGATGGTTTTATATATATATATATATATATAATAATAATTTTCAATATGTAGTTTTTAACAGTATTATTATTATTTTTTTGTTAATCTCTTAAATATTTTTAATGATTTTTAACCAATGCTGCATATTTCTTAACATGGCAATTGATTTTTGGGCAAATTTCTGTCAATGTATAGGGTGTGGCCAAAATACCTCCCACATGGTAAGACATTAGTGGCAATGGTGTTTTCATCTACCTAATGATGTGGGAGATATTTCTGTAGCACTCTGTATAAACATTAATTTTAATTGGTAGAAAAAACTTTTATTTTAAATTTTACCTTTCCATTTATTCTTCTGGTATTTTTGTCCCTTCAGTTTGTCACAGTTTATTCCAAATCTTCTTTTATTTAATATTAAAGCAAAAAGCTAAATACACTCTTTATTTCATTTTCCAGAATTATTTTTTTTTCCCCCACAAACTCTTTGAAATTTGGTGTTCATGTTATAGCACTAGCAGAAAAATTGTTTTCGTTCACCATTGGGTTTGTAGTCTACTATTTTACCGTTGCTTCTTTGTACATAATTCTTTTCTTTTTCCTTCTCTCTATCTCCTGTTCAATTGTTATTGTACATTTTTGGTCTGTAACACACACAGTGCCTTGGCTGCCAATCCTAGTATGCCTCACATTGCATACTAGAACAGGGGATAATGGGAGAAATAAAGAAATATTTTACCTAAAAAATCTTTGTTTTTATTTACTATTTTTAATGTTTTCTTTTCTCTTTTTTAAAAATTGATTGCTTGATTGCTTGTGGAAATTGAATGTACATATATTTTTTTAAATAACTATTTAAATAATTACATTAACCAAAAACCAGAGACCAGGCCACAGAAAATTTGAAAAAGTTTTCACACAAAGTATCCTTACAAATACTTATGAAACAACACTATCCAGGAAATACCTATTGGCATTAAAGAACTTATACGTGAATAAAATGTAATCAATAACCGTATGCATCCAAAATATAAAAAGAATCAAGGTTCTTTATTCTAAATTGATTTTTTTTCTTTAAAAGGAGACAAGTTAATAAGTAAACTATTAATTAGAATAACCATAAATTCATGCCTTTTGCCATTTGTACAATGTATAAATTACATTTTTATATTGAAACATTTTATGCTACTTCTTTCAAATGTGTTTCAGAAAATTAGTAGTCTTTCTTTGTTATGATCATAAACCTATTTTCTACTGGTTTTAGCTAATTTGAAATAATTACAGTTCTTCATTCAAAGGCATATCCCATAAAGAGTATTGGTTTAAACATTGTTCAAATGGAATTCTAATCCCTGAAATCAGATTGCTGATACATTTTACCCTGAACTCATGATAGAAATGAATGACTCCACCTCTCCTAACATAATCCTTGTATTTCAAATGGCCATAAAATTTGTTTCCTTCTTTAAATAGTTATTTTATTTTTGTATTATTCTGATTGACAAGTTGACAAAAGCAGTTAATTTATATTGCTGCTTAATTTCATAAATTTAATCCAACGAAATTTAAGTTTGTTTATCATTACTGATATTCTTCAAACAGTAATATTAGGAATTTCTAAAATAGAGCATACCATGATGAAAAAATGCCCTAAGCTTAATAAAAACAGGTTTATTGTCAGTGTTTAAGAGAAATTTTATGAAATTTTAATTCAAACTTATTCATATTTATATTATTCAAAAGCAGGAAATTCCTTGGAGAATTTAAATCATCAATTTGTTTTTGTGGAAAACACCATTTACTGAAAATCGTCTCTGAATTATAAAATAAAAATCCAATAAAATTATGACATCATTTAATTAGGAAAGCTTTTAATTGCTTTTATAAATATGATATATTAAGGACTTAGGAAAATATTTTTTCAATGAATAATGACTTTTTACTAGAATTATTTTCATTTTTTTAAATTTTAATTAGAATAATTTATTAAGTTTGAAATCTTAAAATCCTGTATATGAATTTAAGATGAAAACTTTATTTACTAATCATAAATAAAAAAGCTTAGTAAAAATCATCAAATGCAGATATTCAAAAATTTTTTTTTAATGCGTATAAACGTGATTTTTGTAGATATGGCCACTAATACACAACATTATCAGAAAATAAGAGTGGTATTTAATAGTAAATTTAAAGCGAAATTTTTTAAAATTAAACATGGAGAATATTTTAAATTACTAGATTACTGAATACTTAAGTTATCTATAAAAGGTGCTCACATCATTTCAATTATTTTTTTACAGATAAAGTCCCTGTAGAACAACACTAGATCTATTATGCTGTCATAATGTGAATACATTGTGGGGTTAAAAAAAAAAAAAATCATTTTTGCGATATAAACTAGTAAATAATATTTGTTTCAAATCGGATTAAATATGCTTTAAATCAGATAATATTCCTCAAAGTTTCAGAAAAGTACATTTCACCTTTGAAAGTTTTTTTTTTTTAGTAAAGAGAATTACATTGGAATGGGGGTAAAAAATGTTACTCAAATCAAATTTTTTAGCAAATAAAAATAATATATATATATATATATATATATATATATATATGAAATCTTTCCAGTCAATTTTAATTCGTTTTGAAATACAACAAAGTATTTTGTTTATTGGAAATATTAAATTTAACGAATTAGCTGGAAATAAAAGCTTTAAGAAAGATATTTCAATCTTACGTATCGAGAATTAGTGGAGGTACCTTTTATTTATTTATTCTACATTTTTTTCTATATTTAATTTCGGAAGATCTGTAACCACTATCAGTAAGGCTTTTGTTATAGACAATTGTGCTTATCGAATATTTCCTTGTTAGAAGAGTGCTTCAAATGGAAAAAGGAAGTGACGTTTCACACACGGCTTGCCTACAAGCAGAATTGTTCATAAATATTTTCAGTTCTCACCCATCGAAGTGCATTTGAAATGCACTGAAACAAAGTTGCATCTTTGTAGTGAGTAAAATGGTTTTGTCTATATGATAAAATTATAATTAATAAATTTTATATATATATATATATATATATATATATATATGTGTGTGTGTGTGTCTTTGTATCAGTTTGATGCCAGAAAGCAAGATACTGACCATAATTGGATGTAATTTTCAAAATACGAAATAGTACAAAACAATTTTGTTTGAGTAAAACAAAGAAAGTCAGTAGATAAATGAAATGTTTAGCCAAAAAGAAACAAACATACTCAGTAATTTATTCTCAGTGGAGGTTTTTACACAATAACAATTCATAGTTAGCTCCCTTTTAGCCGTGTTTAAATTAGTTCCAAATTATCTCCCCCTTAACCTTGTTGGAATCGGTATACGTAACATAGTTAAATTTAAGTAGTTTAAATTTGTGCGCTATTCTTCAAAATTCTTGAAACTTGCAAAAAATTGCCGTCATTCACTAGTAGATTCTTAACTGACTTAAGTTAAAGCAACGTGTTTATATATGCATAGTTCTAACACTTTCCAGTTATTCATTTATAATATATTTAAAAGAATAGTTGTAAAAGCAATGGGAACGTGAAAAATCCAGTCCTTAAAAATATTTCACTGAATTTAAGATTAAGCTTTATAATAAAAAGACTGAGAAATTTAAAAAATAATGTATGTTAATTATGTAAATTTACTAGATACTCCAAATTTAACTTGCATTTTAATGTTCAATTTTAATAATCTAATAAACATTTTTTTATATATATTCTCCAAGTGAGGAACTTTTTCTAAATTTTGTCATGAATCAAATCCTCACCAAAAATATTCTTCAAGAATATTCTAAAAAATGCAACACAAAATGAAAATATTTGAACAGTGCTTGGTTAATACAATTTTGATTCATCATATCAAGCCCACTTCCAGTGAAGAGAGATTTTTTTAAGGGCTCTTTCAGGGCCATATATCTTTCTCAGAATAAAACATGTTGTAATCAATGGATTCAAATTCCAGTTGAATCCATTCAATTACGTGCTAATACCCTTGGTAAAGGTATGAATCCTCTTCTTCTCCCCCCCAGCTATGCGTAAATAGCAGGACAGATCGGGATGGCAACTTGTCTACCGCAGAAAGAAATGGCAGCCTACTATGAGTAAAAATCTGCTTCGTCAGTCATGTATCGAAAAATACATAATTGTTTAAGCATGTATCACGCATGGCACATAACTGACTGAATCCATTTAGAGTAAAAATAAATAAATTATATCAAATTTATAACTTTCTTTATTCTGGGTAGTCAGAGAAAATGTAAAATTTATTATGTATTTCTTTTCTTTTACATATATTAAAACATGCTATTGTGATGAAAATTTGTTCAAATATTTTTAAAACCTAGATATGAAAATGATGTATTTTTTCTACAGATTGGTACCTTGTAACTGATTATTCAATAAAATAATCGTTTCTTGTAGATGTTTTCAGTAAACAATATATTTTTTATTTAATATTGTATTGAGTAGGAACAATAAAAAAAGGACAGAGTTGATCTTTTTTTAGATATAAATTCAAACATTACCTTAGTATATATTTGCAAATACATCAATTTTATCTCAAAATGTAGTCATTTCTCAGTAACTCAGTATGAATTTATTTAAAAAGTAAATTACAATTAGTGTAATGTTCAATTATTTCCCTTGCTGACTAACTCTATAAAAGGAAGTCATAATAGATAAAAGGGAACTTTTACAACCACTACTTAGGAGGCATGGTGGAGTAATGGATAGAAGCTCGGATTGAGTAATTGAAGTGCCAAGTTTGAATATCAATTGAATCTATTACATTCGTTTACATGCTAATACCCTTGGGAAAGATATGAATCCTCTTCTTCTTCCCCAGCTATGGGTAAATAGCAGGACATACTGGGTTCTTTAGCCTTGGATGGCAACTGGTCTATCACAGAAAGAAATGGCAACCTAATGCGGGGAAAAAAATCTGCCTTGTCAGTCATGTATCAAAAGATACATGATCACTTACGTGTATCATGCATGGCACATAACTGACTGACTTCTGGAGATGCTAAAATGGTAGATTGATATCCTTTTATTTTGTGTAAATTGTAGCCAGAAACTTAAAAAAAATCAGTTATCTAATTGCAGTAAGGTAATGCAAATAATCTTTTTTTTTTAAAAAAAAATTTTGTAATGATTTTTTAAAAAATCTTATAAAATAGTTTGGGAATAATCAGTCAGTTATGTGCCATGCGTAATACATGACTGACGAGGCAGATTTTTTTTCCTGCAGTAGGTTACCATTTCTTTCTGAGGTAGACCAGTGGCCATCCAAGGCTCTAGAACCTGGTCTGTCCTGCTATTTAACCATATCTGGACAGAGAAGAAGGGAATTCATACCTTTCCCACGTAAGTGAATGTAATGGATTTTGAACTCGGAATAACAATATTGTGTAAAATCTTTTTTTTGTCTTTTAAAAAATAACTTCATTTTCAAATAATGTAAAAAAAAAAACACCTATAATAAACTATTTTGATAAAAGCATAAGCTTCTGTGAACCATAAAGTATCTGTCTATATTTCTGAGATGAGGTATTATGTACACTATTTACATTATTTGGACTATTGTCCTCATCTTTGAGGCCATATTGCCCAAAGAGTGTAAGTTTAATACCCGGCTAAGGCAGTGGAGAACTTGGAGAGGGGAATTATCAGGAGATAACTGATAACTGACATCCATTAGACATGGTACATGGAACTAGAACAGTCTACTCCAGTGAGCGAAATAAAGGATTCAGTTCGACATTCCAACCACCTGAAGAAGGTCGGAGTGTACAATGGTCGAAACGTGATAAATATGTCAACAAAGATGAGGACAATAGTCTGAATAATGTAAATAGTTAACCATAAAGTAATTTATTATTTTATACAATGAATACTTCATTCACTTATATAAAGTCTTATACTCAAAATACAATCCGATTGGTTCTCATTCCAATACTAGGATATATTAGTCAAAACTTACAGAAGTAACCACCAGTAAGGTAAATCTGATTTGTTGCCATTAAAAAACAAAATCCTACAGAATAATTGTGGTCTTCTGTTCAGCTATTTAAATAGGACGAGACTAATCCTAATACACTGCATTTAATGTTATTTCTTATTTTCACTAATAAAACCACTTATTTGCAAATACATAGATAAACAAGGGGAACAACTCTGCAGTTTCCCAAATTCAACTCATTTATGTGCCATGCGTGATACATGACTGACGAGGCAGATTTTTTTCCTGCAGTAGATTGCCATTTCTTTCTACGGTAGACCAGTTGGCATCCGGTCTGTCCTGCTATTTACTCATAGCTAGGCGGAGAAGAAGAAGAGTTATACCTTTCCCAAGGGTATTAGTACGCAAGTGAATGGATTCAAATTCAACTACATTTAAAATTTAAATTTCGCGTTTATTGTATATTTATATATTTATCAGTACTTCTGTTTCCTTATAACTATTTAACTATTATAACTATTTACGAACCAAGGGACTACATGATGTGTAACACTTTCCCTGCTGTCGACGTACTTGTACGTCAACGTATATTATATGTTTTGAAGACACAGTGAAATGTTGGTCACTGACATTTATGTTATATAAACTAATTAGAGCTTAGTACTGTTCCAAGTCAGCATGAACATATAGAAATGTACAATACAGTCTGATTTGTGACATATGGTATTAAACTTAGTACTGAAGAGTACCATATATGCTTGTGTATAAACCTACTTCATGTATAATGTGACCCCTGAATTTTTTTGTAAAAAATCTGATTTTTTTTTCATATAGCTCGCATATAATGTGACCCCATCTTATGAGCAATACTAGTAGATCAAAAATTGTAGTACTGTGCATCATAGCAAATAAGAGGTTTTTCATTTTTTTTTTTTTTTTTTTAGAAAGCTAGTCCAAAATGGTGTGAAAGTCCACTTACTGTAAAATATCTGATACAAAGATTTTAAATAATGTACTTTTGTTTACGTTCATACCTGACTAGGGTAACTCCATTTACCCTGGGTATGTCTCCTACGTTGACTAAGTTTCTTCCCTTTTGTCGATACATGAAGAGCAAAACCTCATCCACTATGGTAATTTTCTAAATGTAGTTTACATGCGGCACAAAGCCGAAAGTATGATGCACCTAGGGAGGATTGAACTCACTTTTTAGTCGTAATTAAGTTATCGAAACAAACTCGCTTATCATTGCACCATGTTGAAGTTCCCCAACCCTATCCACCATGTATGCCACTTAAAATCAACAAATACCTTATATAAATGAAGAATTAATAGATTTTTTCATATCTCAAATTTGCATTAATCTTCGTTTCGCAAGTGTTTATATGGCTGACCTTTTCAATGATATTTTTTTAGGATTAAAGGTACATAATGCAGAGTATCTAACTAGTTGAGGTACATACTTCGGTAATTCAAGTCATTCTAAGTAAAAAATACTCTATACACATATGTTTTTGCTTACTTATACTGTTATAAAATTTTGATGCTTCTAAACCGAGTATATAGAAATGTTGCCCTTTAATAAAATGGATATCCAAGCTTAAATGGATCAGGTAAATCTAATAATATAAATAAGTATAAACTTCCGCAAGTAAGATTTGCCCAACGTTGATTGAAATGTACTCAGTAAAAGTTTATGATTACTCACGATATTGTTTCACCAAAGAGCTTTTGTCCCAAAGGTACTTATATGATCTCCGTAGGTGACATTTTTCGAGTAAAGAAAGAAATTAGCTTTCACTGGTCGGTAATCTTTGCTACAAAACTGCACTCACGCAAATTGAAGAAACATCAGCCATTAGACACATCTGTCTCCCTGATTTAGTATGGAACAATTTTATATGAAACAAAATAGTTTTGTGTTTGTTAAAAGCTGTTAGGACAAAACTATGTCGTTATTTTTTATATTTGTTAAAACACCAGTCAAAGGCTTTAATGCGTGGGCGCAGGGAGAAATATGTGATAGAAATTAATCATCCGTAAGAATTGGCATAATTTTTCTCATTGTATGACCTTATAGGAATTACATTCTATATACATATTTTAACCATTAAAATCCCATCAGAAGGGTTTTGTTTGATAAACAATCTTTACAAGGGCAAATACTACCAAAAATACTGCCAAAATACTTATCGGGCGTAGTTGTAAACCTACCACATGCTATTTTTGGACCATTTAGAAAATAATAATAACTCCCATCATCACACCTGCAAATCCAAGAAAAAGATTTTCTCGCGCCAGTGAGAAATTATTTTCCAACTAATGAAAATCTTGTATTCAAAAAGTTTACACCTCTTTGTTAAATTAGATTTCAGACTCCTCTTACAAATATAAAAGTAGAAGCTTACTGCTTCTCGGGGCTCAAAGAAATTTCAGAGGCCTGGTTGATCTACATACGCACTACACGCATACGCACAATGGAAGAAATTAGCCAGCAGTCGTCTTGTCTACCAACTCACAAACACATTAGGCTGACCGTCACACATTTCACACCGACCCAAAAATACTTGATCATTGCATAAAACAAACTTGAATGCAAGAAAAATGGAACATTTTATTGCTAGTGTATATTACTGAAACGAATATGTAAATGTTATTGCAAGTGATGTTCTACTTCCATTTTTCCTTCAGAAAATAACCTTTTTTATGTTTCTTTTAAAATATGTGTTGTTAAATGTTTGGGCTCTCGACACTCGGATATCAACAAAATCTGGGGTAGACGGGTACCAATAAGCTATATAAAAACATACAAATTGTTGTTAACTATGAGGAAGAATGTAAAATACCAGATTGACTAATATGCTGTCCTAGAAAAATGACGTCTGATTTATGAAACACATATTTATTGGGTTGATAGCAACTCCAAATTTTTGGAAAAGTTCAAAATTGAGCTCTAATGGGCATATTCTTCCATATAGGAACTATCTATAAGGGTATCATATGTATAAGCGCAAGCAACATGTAAACATTTATCTCAGGCAAATATCTTGGATATAGGTCATACAGTTCCTATCCATATATGTAGTCAAGTTGAGCGCCCTATAATTATTATAAGCCCGCTAAGGGTTACTAGATGTAACGAAAGAAAACTTTTTGCACCATTATTTGACTAACTTCAGTGTTTGCTACTTGAAGATTAGGTGGAGATAGCTGCCGTGGGTAACTGTAGATTGGATAACCCCTGATAGTAATATGGTGTGTAATGTCATGGGAAATGTTTCCTTGTTGAAGAACGGCTTAGTAATGGTAGAAAATATATCTAAAAGCGCGCTCTTTCTCTTTCTCACGCACACACACATACATCTTTGTATACAAATTTTGTGCAAAAAATTGGTACTCAATATGATGTTTTCCAGACCCCTAATTATAGTTTTTTCCAGAGACAGACATTGTTGTCTTTGAAGCTGTGTGAAAAACTCGTTAACGGCCTGAAGTGTAAACTTACATTCTACTGGAATGCAACGGAAGATATGTGACGTAGTAAACTGTGATCATTGTATTCACTTGAAAGATGCGATCTAAACGACGCATCTCGTCATTTAATAACAGCGACTATTTTGTCCGAAGAAGATCATCATCATCATCATCATCATCATCTTCTTCTTCTTCTTAAACTCCTCCTCTTCCTTCTTCTTCTTCTTCTTCTTCTTCTTCTTCGTGCCATATCCCTTCAGGACGGGGGCGATCGTGGTTCTTCCTAACTTCCTGTCCTTTGTAGACATGGCAATCTTTTTTTTTTTTTTTGCTATCTCCCCTAATCTCTATTCTGTCAACTATTTACGCAAGCTCGTTATGTAGGTTATTCACTTTTTTTCTCCGTCCTTGCCCTCGACATGTTCTGTGGGATTAAAATTTTCCAAGCCTCCTTTTCTCATTATGTGCCTTATAAATTTCAATTGTCTCTTTCCGATTCTAAGCATTAAAGTTTTTCCTATGAATTGACTTGGTTTTACATTATGTCAGAAATGTGGCTAGGTTATGAAAGATTAGAGAAAACTGAGGTTTAGAATAGACGTGCAGTCATTTTGAGAAATTGGTATCAACTACCGAGGCGACTTATATTTCGCACCTCTAGCCAGACCTTTATGTGACGCATTTATTACTCTTTGACATATGCATAAATTATAACTGACTAGCAGTAGAGCCCGGCGTTGCCCGGGGATGTAACAGTAAGAGATAGATCAGTATCGACCATCATAAAGACTGAAAAATTAAATTGACAAAGATTATTGTTTAAGGTTGACGGACATGCATGTCTTAATTAGATTTTTTTTTTTTTTACGAATTGGTCAAACCCAAATTCAAACAAAACATTGTTTACAATCGTTATGAGTCTATCGATTGGTGAATAGAATTTATTATAAACAATTGTCTTGTAAATGGAATTTTTAAAGCATTCTGAATGAAAATAAAGAAAAAGTGTGCAAGACAATAAGAAATACTACCTGCAAAAAAAAAGTGGATGTTTGTTTTATCGACTGAAAAATGTAAGAAATCCGATCCCATATAAAAGGAACACACACACACACACACACACACACACACACACACACACACACACACACACACACACACACACACACACACACACACACACACACACACACACACACACACACACACACACACACACACACACACACACACACACACACACACACACACACACACACACACACACACACACACACACACACACACACACACACACACACACACACACACACACACACACACACACACACACACACACACACACACACACACACACACACACACACACACACACACACACACACACACACACACACACACACACACACACACACACACACACACACACACACACACACACACACACACACACACACACACACACACACACACACACACACACACACACACACACACACACACACACACACACAAACACACAAACCTGGTTTTATAATAAGTAAGATTCAGGTACAGATAATTAAATCTCATAATGAATGCCACGAAAATTGTATTTTTTTATTAATCGTAACTTGTGCTGTGTAATTAAATGTCAATTCAAAATGATAACAATCTGTGTGTTTTTTAATGTTATATAACGAATTATGTTATAAGATGATAAAAAGTTTGTATTATATAGTATTTTAAAGTAGAAACACTTCCCTGATTAGTTGATGGTTTGCTTATACTGCAGAAATAAAGTAAGACATTTTTAACTTATGATAAACACACACACACACACATAAATATTTATTTTTCATTTTTTTCTGTTTTGAACAACAACAACAAAAAAAAAATGAAAGAAAAATATTATATAACTCAAAATAAAATATAAGAAAAATGGTACAGTCTTTAAAAGATATGGTTACAGTAAATATAATATGCATTTATGTAAACATTTATGTATTTTTCATGCATGAAATATATAAATTATACTCAGCACGCACATACTCATACACCTATGCATATCTATATTGTTATGAGTTACTTTATTTAATTTCGGAAGATCTGTAACCACTATCAGTAAGGATTTTGTTATAGACAATTGTGCTTATCGAATATTTCCTTGTTAGAAGAGTGCTTCAAATGGAAAAAGGAAGTGACGTTTCACACACGGCTTGCCTACAAGCAGAATTGTTCGTAAACATTTTCAGTTCTCACCCATCGAAGTGCAGTTGAAATGCACTGAAACAAAGTTGCATCTTTGTAGTGAGTAAAATGGTTTTGTCTATGATAAAATTATAATTAATAAATTTTTATATATATATATATATATATATATATATATATATATATATATATATGTGTGTGTGTGTGTGTGTGTGTGTGTGTGTGTGTGTGTGTGTGTGTGTGTGTGTTTGTATCAGTTTGATGCCAGAAAGCAAAATACTGACCATAATTGGATGTAATTTTCAAAATACGAAATAGTACAAAACAATTTTGTTTGAGTAAAACAAAAAAAGTCAGTAGATAAATGAAATGTTTAGCCAAAAAGAAACATACTCAGCAATTTATTCTCAGTGGAGGTTTTTACACAATAACAATTCATAGTTAGCTCCCTTTTAGCCGTGTTTAAATTAGTTCCAAATTATCTCCCCCTTAACCTTGTTGGAATCGGTATACGTAGCATAGTTAAATTTAAGTAGTTTAAATTTGTGCGCTATTCTTCAAAATTCTTGAAACTTGCAAAAAATTGCCGTCATTCACTAGTAGATTCTTAACTGACTTAAGTTAAAGCAACGTGTTTATATATGCATAGTTCTAACACTTTCCAGTTATTCATTTATAATATATTTAAAAGAATAGTTGTAAAAGCAATGGGAACGTGAAAAATCCAGTCCTTAAAAATATTTCACTGAATTTAATACTGGCCTTATTAAGATTAAGCTTTATAATAAAAAGACTGAGAAATTTAAAAAATAATGTATGTTAATTATGTAAATTTACTAGATACTCCATATTTAACTTGCATTTTAATATTCAATTTTCAAATTTTCTTTCACTGTCTTTTTACTTTTTTTTTCTACTTTTTATACATTATTCTTGCTATTAAAACCGTCCATTTGCAAATAAATAATAAACAAGGGGAACAACTCTGTATGTTACCAAATTCAACTACATGTAAAATTTAAAGTTAGCGTTTAGGGTGAAGCAGAAATACCCCGTTGCCGTTCTAATGTCTTATTATGTGGGATGTGTCTGTTCATTTCTAATTTCAACACACTATATCCCTGTTGCCTTAACAAAAGCAACAGGTAGAATCTACCAGTCTTTGTATATATGTAAAGGAATTATGCATTATTTTATCCCTACTCAATCTATTCTTTTGTGTGACGCCTGGACTTACGTTTAACTAGGTTACCTATTTTCGCCTCCACAACAAAGCCACACAAAATATAATACGCACATCACGAACCAAAAGAAACCCTTGCTGTTTTTTACAACCTAAAAATATATTTTAACGTTCTTTGCATTTGATGTGTTTCTTGGTTTATCCTTCCTTTTCCACTAAAAATTCATGTTTCAACTTCATTCATAAATGAAAGGACTTCTTTAGCTGAAATCACACAGTTGCTTTTATAATATTGATTGTAGTCGCACCGTTTGCAGTGGACCTTATACGAAAGTGGCGCTGCTATTTGTCCCTATTCATTCATTCATTCATTCATTCATTCACAAGAAAGTTTTATCTTAACATCCTCAAATTGATAGGTTTCTTATTGAGAATAATGACAGTAATGATATAAGAAATTTGAATGAAATATATTGTGAGAAAATTTATATATCCAAACCCATTTGATGCGATATTTAGCCTTAACTATAAAAAGTAAAAATAATCATTGATCATATGAAAATTTAAAATTTAACTGAAATGTTTACGATGCTATTTTAATGTATATTTTTGGCTTTGAAGACGCAATCTAATTTTGTGGTCCATTCACCGCATTTTGTTTAGGATCAAAGTGTAGTAGCTGTTTTCTTATGTCAATGAAATATACCATTAACTTTAGATTATGGTGACGAGTGCCATCAGTAGAGGGAGTAGGAGGACAGTGAGAAAAAAACCATTAGCATTATTGACAGAAATTATACTAAAACATGAATATTTATTGTGCTTTCTTTATGGGCTTACGAATGTGCATACATTTACACACGTCACATACGCTCACACACAAAATGACTATGTTATTCAACATCACTGCATTTAAATGTTATTTCTTTGTTTATTAAAATCGCTTATTTGTAATAAATAAATAAGCAAGGGGAACAACTCTGCAATTTACCAAATTCAACTACATTTAAAGTTAGCGTTACTTGTACAGGGTGCAGCAGAAATACAAGATGTCCATAAAGTCTCTTTACAATTTAAAAATATATTACAAAAGAAATTGATGAGATTTTTTAATCAGATTTATTCTATATAATCAGCAGTTATCAAAGTTTTTTAATCACATTGCAATTGTTGTGTATTTCGAGTATCCGGTTGATGAAAGAGGTACTGTTAAATAGCCCCTAAAAATGGCTACTCCTCGAGAAAAGGCACAATGTGTGTCATGGTTTATTGAAACAAAATTGGATACGTAAACTCAGCGAAACTACAGAACTTCTTTCTATGGAGTTATGTTAAAGATATCGTAAATAGAACAAAGTGACTTCACCGAAAAAATGACTGATGCCATTGCCACCATTGATGAAACTATGCTGCAGTGAACATGGCAAGAAATCGAGTAACATCTTGATGTGTTTTGTGCAACTAATGGCGCCCATATAGAGGTGCATTTAAATCAGTTACGAAAACTTCATTATCTACTCCTCGTTTTGTAACAATTTCTACATATTTGTCTGTTCATTTGCTTTTGTAGTATTTTTTTTAATTATAAAGAAACTTTATGGATTATTTTTTGTACCTCCCACATAATGGTAAGACATTAGCTAGAAGACACTATTGTCACTAATGTCTTACCATTATTTGGGAGGCATTTATGGGAGCTATATGTGAGAGTTATTTCTGCCGCACTCCTTACATCTATTAAATTTTCTAAATTAATCCATAAACAATGGACGTTCGGTATTAAATTATTTTTGTTCATACATGTTAACAATGTAGAAATTATTTGTTGAAATAAAATATAAATAATATTGATGATGGAAGAGGAAAATAAAAATAAATAAAAAGGTTAATATAATAAATTTTGAATAAAAAGAAGATAAGTGGGATATAATGAGAGAATTATATTGTAAAAAAATAGACTAGAATAGAAAAAATGTAACAACTATTTCTTTTATTCTTTTTGTAAAACAAATGTATTATTATTTCTGTTATGGTAATTTACTCACGCACGCATGGACTCTCCCAGCTATAAATAGGAACAGGTACTGCCTTTTGGAAAGGGAAGTTTCCAGCAGTCAGCTCTGACAGTCGGACCGAACATTCTTGCTGTAACACTTTCATTTTTATATGTTTGTATTACTGTTTCTGTTAATATATTTGTTTAACTCAATTCCTCTCTTTGTGTCTTTATTTCAGGTCCTAACAAGGCCACAACAATTTCACAGGTGTAATTTTTTATAACGTATTTTAAAACATAAATATTTTCATTTCTTTTTCTTTATGCTTTCATCACTTTTCTTCTTTGAATAATGACATGATTTCATATTTCAATGTGCGTTGTGGAGTAATGTAATAGATATTTGCTCGGAGTTCGAATTCCACTCGGGATCATTACACACGAAAAGATTTCACATATGTCACGTACTGAGAAGACACACACTCATACACACTCGCGCACACACATGAACATACTCATAAACACATTCTCACTTCTGTAATATACAAACAGATAAACGAATTATTCTTCTATCATAAATATCCATCACTTCTCCCTAAATATGGGTTAAATATTAGGATAGACTAGGTTCTATAGCCTTGGTTGGCAACCAGTCTACAGCAGAATCAAATGGCATGCTACTAAGGGAAAATCTCTGCCTAGTCAGTCATGAATCGAAAGAGATATGATCGTCCAAGTGTGTATCACGCGTGGCACTTAACTTGTTGGGGAAAGATTTCATGAGTCACCGTTTGTTGAAAAAAAAATGAGATGATAACTGCATGTTCAAATAAAATGATGTTTATTTAACATAAAATACACAGATTTTTTTAACTGTAATTGCTAGCATGAAATAAAAGTTTGTATTTAGAAAATTCTTCTCTCTTATTGAAAAGGAAATGAACATAGTCTTTCGGTGAGAAAGAGAGAAAGTTAAGTTGGGAGATCAAAGGAAGTCCGCTGTTGCTTTGGTAACAAAGACAGGCTGACGAGGTTGACTTGTATCTTTTTACTGCTGTAAATCTTTCTGCTGAGTTGAATGGAAGTTTGCTTTATATGGCTTCGTGTAGGCTCCAGAAGCTTATATTTATTTATTGGCGGGAGTTGATTTTATTGGCTATTCTTTATTTTTATTAATTTGAAATATGTTTGAAAGCGGAAGGTTGAGCGTGGTGTGTTTATTTTTGTCATTTAATCTTTTGATTTGAAACAGTTAACGTTCGCTTATTTTACAAACTGTCCGACAGACTGAATAAAAAAACAAACAAAACAAAACAAAAAAACCCCCAAAAAACAAACAAAAAACAAACAAACAAACAGATCGTTATAATCGAAGTAACCGCCAATGTTGACTCAACTCAAATGAAATTGCAAGTTGATGTAACAATTGATTTTTCTTTAAGTTAGGGCATTTTAACAGTATTGCTTTAACAAAATTTTCGCTATGATGTGCCATTTTCGCTGTTAACGTAACCCACTAACATTATACGGATTTTAAAATATTATCATATAAAAATATAATATGAATCACTTTCAGTTTTCTTGTTAAACAGAATATCTTTAAAATATTGTCACACATTACCAATTGAACCTCCAATATAGAGAAAATTGTAAACAGCAAATTTCAAAATCTCTTTAAAATCCAATATTTGTCCTAGAGATTTGTTTCAAAGTAAATTAATAAATTTAAGGATTAATTAACTGGATTTTGTAAAATCAATGCTTAATTTTGATTTAAAACAGCGAGCGTAACATTTATTTACGCACGGTGTCCTATGAACTGTCATCAAGATCATAGGTAAAAAAAAATAATTTTTTTTGTTGTCATGTGAACATGAGCGTAAAATTTTTAAAAGTACGAAGGATCAAAATGATTACAATGTAAAAATTGGTATTGTTTATTATTAAAAATAACCTTATATAGCCAATAGTTTAAGAATGTAATTTTTATTCGAAACGATTTTATTTACGAGTTTTACTTTTATACTACATTAGAAATCTGTCTATATCCTTAAAGACACGTGGTACAGTGGATTTAGATCCAGTGACAGGACCCAAAGAGTTGTGAGTTCAATACCTGGTTAAATCAGTGGAGAACTTGGAGAGGGAAATTAACAGGAGATAACTGATAACTGACATCCATTAGACATGTTACATAGACTAGAACAGTCTACCGCAGCGTGCGAAATAAAGGGTTCGACATTCCAACCACCTGAAGAAGGCCGGAGCGTACAACGGCCGAAACGTTGTGATAAATATGGCAACAAAGATGAGGACAGTAGTCCGAATAATGTAAATAGTGTACGTTAGAAATATAAAGGGAAATGAATTAAAATTAGTTAAATAATACTTTTGAGTTTAATCTATTGATTTTATTATTTTTATTTTGATTATTCAATGCCATAGAATATTTAATTTTCTCCCAGGCATTTTTCAATTATTCTGAGTTTAAGATTTATTAAACTAAAGGAAATGCTTAAAAAAGAAGGACTTATTGAATTGATATTTTTAATTGATTGCAGTCACAAAATTATTTCCTTTTTGAACTTTCATAAAAAAAAACAATCCACTTGTAAAAGTGCAAAAACTCATTTTATAAAAGT
>CAHIKZ030000444.1:520000-635000 GCA_903632075.3 Acanthosepion pharaonis
CGATTGCTATGTTTTTCCACGTCCACATTTTATTCGCCTGCGATTGGCTAATAAATCACTACTACTTTTATATAGGACAATTTAGCCATCGTAGTCGTTTCTTTGAATTCTTCGGTTTTGAGCTTGCTTGCTTGTTCTGTTAGTACGTATGTAGTGATTGGTTTAATTTTTAACCAATCACATATTTTAGTGCAAGATTAAGTTTTCCCGTATTGGCGTGGGAGCCTACCGTTTTTCCATAAAAGAGGCGACTTTTTCACAAGTCGTCAGTAAGATCCCACCCGTCAGCACAAGTCCACGATCTTACTCGTAACATTTCAAACGCACACATAGACACAGAATTTCGTAATAATAACGTACATTTCTCTCTGTGACTTAGCCAAGCTCAATCAACCAGGACTGTGTTAATTTTGTACCATTCTATAATGCAACACATTTCTGATCAATTGTATTCTTGTGTTATCTATTCTAACAAACAGACTTTTGTTCTAATAATGATTCCTGAACATTTTTCTCTCAAAAAGAACTTCCTTCGAATAATCAATTACAAATCAAAATACAATTAAAGGGGAACAACTTTTTCCCCTTAATCTATACATTGAATACAATTTTATTGCATATTTGTTTTTATTATTATTTCAATATATATTTGTTGATTCACATTTGGAGTTTTGTTGTTTACTTGAATCCCGTACGTTGAAAGTATAATAATATAAATAGTATTGGTCTACCTACAAACGAACACCTTTATAATTGGTAACACCGACGTTCCAAAAAATAAATCTTTCAACCAATAGGCCTTTATATATATATATATATATATATATATATATGTATATATATTAGTGAATATACATAATATCCAATGTCGATATTCGTGCTGTCGACATTGGATATTATGTATATTCACTAATATCTACTTATAGCTCTGCGCACTGTATTTATAACACCTGAGGAAGAAATATATTTATACGTACGTGCAATTATTTGTGCGTGTATGTAGATTTTTTATCCTACAACAATCCCTTCTCTCTCTTTCTTTCTTTTCCCTCTCTCTCTCTCTCTCTCTCTCTATATATATATATATATATATATATATATATATTGACGCTTTTTGTGTTTTCTTTTATATTACCTTTGAAATTTTTAGACGTTAGGTATTTGAACTATTAAATTTTGTATATTACTGGTGAGCGATGTTAGTTGGGTGTCCCATACTTTAACTAATAAGTAGATATGGGGACCCGTTTATTCCATTGTGCTAAATGGGCATTGAACCCACAAGAAGGTTCATCCACCCTTTTGAGAACTTTAGTTTTTAATCCTGATAGGTATGTAGCCATATTCCTAACCAGAAAATCCTGGTAAGTGAACCAGTCTAGTCGCCGATGATTCGATCACATGACAGGTTACATGGGTAGCACTCGTAGATTAACATGAAAACCTTTTTATACCAATGCGTTTCGTTCCATAAGGAACTTTATCACAGTAAATGTGGAGGTTTTATTTTGTAACTTGTATTTAAACACACAAGTAACGTGGAGGGAAACACCGTTAAGTTTTCAAGTTTTTAATTTGAGAATGCCCTAAAATATTCTTGAAGTTTGAAGTAAGATAAACTATGGATGACGCTAAGTGTCTATAAATGTGTGATGTAACTAGCATGTATGCTAAGTGTTGTGGATTCCGAGATGAAATTCGGTCTCCAATGAATGACAAACGCAAGAAATAAAGATAAGAAATAAAATGTATTTTGTATTTACGCAATAATACAAATGGTAATACTGTTAGTAAATCCAGGAACGCGGTTAGTAGCAATAACATATAGATATATACAGTCTCGAAGTAGGACTTTTTTAGAGTCTACGTGCTTGGAACTGACTTCTACAAGCGATTACCTCACACTATTACTCTACCTCCAACTCAATCAAAATCTCCGTCTTCTTACTATCACTCTGCCCTCTGACTGACTCTGAAGCTCTGGGTATTTAATGGCAGCAGTCCAAGTAACACTTTGGACGAGTCCACTTATATGAAAAAGGGGTGGACCCCATAACACTAAGTTATTTCTGTCTGTAAATATTCTTAAAGCTTATTGTGTAAGTAAAGGCAATCTATTGAGGACCCTAGGTTACTTCTGCGTGTCAATATAAGTTATGAAATCTTCACATTTAGCTTGATAAAGTTCCTGATGTAATGGAATAACCTGTCACCCGCATAAGTGACTACATTATAGGTAGTAACTATCGATAAGTATCTCTAAGTCAACGGACTACAGAGCCTAGCTGAAATCTTTTTCGGTTTTACAGTCAAACTCTCTGCCTTCGGACAGAGAGGAACCCAGACGAGGCTATGCCGAAGGGCAGAGTCTCGTCTGGGGAGGTAGACAGCTACCCGACCCCGTTTTTTACGGGGTCAACGGGGAAATTTTGCCCGAGTCTACGGGCTCAGAACCCCACGTTAAATTCGGCCATGAGCCACATCCGACCGCGTGGGGCGGTTGGCAAATATACAGTCGAACTCTCTGTCTTCGGGCAGAGAGGAACCTGGACGAGGCTCCGACGAACGGCAAAGTCTTGTTCAGGGAGGATACTGACCATAAACCTGTTTATACGGGTTCAAAAGGGAATATTTTTGGCCAAGCCTAAGGGCTCGGAAGACCCACGTTAAACTCGGCCTTGTGCCACATCTACCATAGTGGTTGGGCTGGTAAATAGCGTCTAGCTGGAATCTTTTTAGGCTGCACTGTCAAATTCTCCGCCTTCGGGCAAAGAGGAACCCAGACGAGGCTATGCCGAAGGGCAGAGTCTCGTTCGGGGAGGTAGACTGTCCCGATCCCGTTTATGCGGGTTCTACGGGAATGTTTTGGCCGAGCCTAAGGGCTCGGAAAACCCGCGTTAAACTCGGCCTTGTGCCACATCTACCCTCGTGGGCGGGGGTATGGGGAGCGGGATGGCTAGTAAATATTGTCTAGCTGGAATCTTTTCAGATGTGATTTTCGAACTCTCTACCTTCGGGCACAGAAGAACCCTGATGAGGCTATGAAGGTAGACCGAACCTGAACCTGTTTATACGGGTTCAAAGGGAATATTTTGGCCGAGCCTACGGGCTCGGAGGACCCAATTATAAACTCGGCCTTGTACCACATACGACCCTCGTGGGGGGCTGTTAAATATTCCAGCTGAAATCTTTTCAGCTGTACTGTTGAAATCTGTCTTCGGGCAGAACGGAACCCAGACAAGGCTATGCCGAAGGGCAGAGTATCGTTCGGGTAGGTAGACAGATCCCGTTTATGCTGGATCTACGGGGATGTTTTGGTCGAGCCTACTGGCTTGGGAATCCCACATTAAATTCGGCCTTATGCCACACCTGCGTGGGGCAGTTGCTAGATACCCTAGCTGAAAACTTTTCAGCGGTACTGGCGAACTCTCTGCCATCTGGCAGAACGGAACCCAGACGAGGCTATGCCGAAGGGCTGAGTCTCGTCTCGGGAAACACCTACCCGACCCTGTTTTATACGGGGTCTACGGGAAATTTTGGCTGAGCCTACATCCTCGGATACCCCACATTAAACCCGGCCTTGTGCCACATCTGATCGCGTGGGGAGGTTAGTAAATATACTAACTGGAATCGTTTCCAGCTGTGCTGGTCAAACTCCCTGCCTCTGAGCAGAGAGGATCCCCAGTCGAGGCTATGCCAAAGGGCAGTGTATCGTCTCAGGAAACACCTACCCGACCCCGTTTTATATGGGATCAATGGGAAATTTTTGGCAGAGCCTACGGGTTCGGATACCCCACATTAAACTCGGTCCTGTGCCACATCTGATCGCGTATGGAGTAGTAAATATACTAGCTGGAATCTTTTCCAGTTATGCTGTCGAACTCTGCCTTGGGCAGAGAGGAACCCAGACGAGGCTATGCCGAAGGGCAGAGTCTCGTTCGGGGAGGTTGACAGACCAGATCCCGTTTTATGCGGTAAAATAGTACAATAAAAAACTTACTAAAATATAATAGACATAACCTGTTAGTTGTCCTTAAGACTTATTTGAATGAACACTTAATATTTGCAGAATGTGATGGGAAGTTATCGCCATTTTATATTTTTATTTCGCACATTCGCGTTGTTTGTTTTTTATGTTGTTGACTGCATAGTATAGTAATGCCAGTTGGGCACTATCTATGAGAAAAAGAGCACCATGATGCCATTCACTCTGACAGAAATTTGGAAATAGCATGCTGTACTGCTTGGTATTTGTGCTGGAAGCTCCAATATGAATATTTCAGCATGTTTGGGTATCAATCTGAGGATAGTGCAGATGATTCAGAAACATGAGTTGGATGAGTCTAATGGTGATTACAAAGGTACAGCAGCTTGGAAAACTCACACTGATCATTCTGATAAGAAAAGAACTCCTGAATTTGTTGTTGAGGACCTCAGCCTCAACACGAGGGCCTACATCAATTGCCTTGAGGAGGTAGTGCTGCTCTGAGTCAGGAGGTTGGCTGATGGAAGACCCTGTGTTTGGGAACAGGACACTGCACCATTCCACACAAGCAGAAGAACCCAGTCATGGCTGTCTGGCAATATTTGTGACCATATTACCCATTACATCTGGCCACCTAATTCCCCAAAGTGCACCCTTTTTGATTAACGTGTGGGGTGCAATTCAGTGAGAGACCAACAAAACTCTTTGTAACAGCAAAGATGAAGTGAAGGTAAGGAATATGGGATCATTCACAAACTTAAACAAGGCGGCCACCCAGAAGAGTTGCAGGAGATTCCGAAGTGGTCTAGAGGCTGTGGTTGAAGCCAATGGCGATTTTATTGAATAAATTTACTCTAGTATTTCAAGATATTTTTGTGCAATTTTGGTAAATATATCTGTTAAAAAGAAATATCAGTGTTATTTTGCGTCATTTAAACGACAATTTATCCATCGCACCCTGTATATACACCGACGTATGGCTATTAGTGTTTATAGTAACGGACACCAACCAATCACCGGACAGGAAAACGCAAAACTACTAAACGGGGAAGAGAGGACACTTAGTATAAAGTTAGCATTGGGTCTACAAGATTAAGAGCTGAAGGTATGCCGGGATACACCCGTTGCAATTTTAGATCGACAGTTAAGCAGATATTGATTGCAGGCAAAAGCTATAAGCTTATACGTAGTAAATACTGTAAATATAATGGCTGACCACTCGTATGCGAGGAAGCCCATCTACTATGGCAGCTAGACAATCCCTGTTGCAGACACCTGCTCAGGCACATTTATGTTTGTTAAATACTCCCAGAGTTCGCCTGTGGTTTATACTGTAACTGGGCTGAGCGGACCATAGTTACAGTTTCTGATAAACCGTCTGAACAAGGAGAGCATGCTCAAATTCTCGGTCACAATGACTTGTGACTTCGTGCTAGCACAACCATCGATTGCTCGCAAAGGCTCCTGTCTACTCAATTTCACTCACAAGGCATGGGTCAACCCGTGGTATGGTTCTCAGGCACTTTCCAAAGGTTTCGAATGCTGAGATCACCTCCTCCAGATAACATCAAGAAGTCACAAATCGACCATGGTGGGAGTCGAAGCCGGTTCATAAAGCGAACGTTCTAAGCACTCGATCACGTGCCCATCTAGTAAATACTACAATGTCACAAGTATAAAATTATTGTTCAAATATGTTGCCATTGGCCAAATAATAGAATTTCTAAAAGAAATCGGAATTTTTAAAGTCCTTTAAAAATTGTTTTTATGTAGGCATATAAGAAATGTCGTTTTAATCATTTCAAAATTAACACAGAAAAAAAACAAACTAGTTAAGACTAGTTGAAACCACCAAAGTGAACTTCTCTAAGTATTGGAAAAAAGAATATATATATATATATACATATATATATATACATATATATATAAAGGGCGTTTCTTTAAGACATATTATATATAAGGGTGTTTCATTAAGACGGATCAAAGTCAGCAGTAAATAAATCAGTGTTATTGGTGAAAATTTATTTATTTCTCTATTGGATCATGTTATTGAAGCCATGTCAATTATGTGTGAAAAATAGTATCGCCTAAATGTCCGCCAAGGCTTCGGAGGCATACCTCCACTCGATGGTTAAAAGTTTTGATGACGTTTCTGCATAATTGTTCCTTGATCTCGCCAATATACCTTATTATCTCATCTTTCAGCTGTTGAATTGTTGTTGGCTTGTAGGATAGACATTCATTTTGAGATGACCCCTAAAGTAAGAAATCTAAAGGCGTCAAGTCACACAATCATGGTGGCCAATTGACTGTTTTGAGAGATGATGTCACCTGGGAACTTCTCATTGCATTTCAGTTTGAACGTTCATTTTCGTAATAGGTTTCCATAACAGCCTCGGTTCAAGTTATTGGAACACCCTTTATATATATTATATAAAAAGATTACTTAACTTTTAAATATCAATTTTATCCCGACATCTATGTTTCTTAGTAAAATTTCCAGTCTTCTTAGAAGGGGATTTCATTAACGTTCTATTTTTAAATCTTACACACACATACACACACATACAAACACACACACATACACACACATACACACACACATACACACACGCGCGCGTGTGTGTGCAACAAAAGTGGATGGATTTTTTTAATCTGACAGATTTTTATTACTTAACCGTTATTTTTAGTGGGTACTCGTATTTGAGGTAAACGCTCCTTTTATGTTTTAAGCAGTATATTTATTTATTTTTGCCTACAGGACTGAAGATTCGGGAAATCCTACTAGAGAAAAATATGCACACTCCGGTAGGATTCGAACCTCTATTGCCCTAGGGAGGACTGTCATTAGATCTGACGTGCTTTGGCATCTCGGCTACAGAGTGCGTTGATGGCCAAGCAAACTTCAATAGTGTCTTTGAACACAGATTTTTCTCTGACCCTCGAAATAGACATATCTTCTCAGTTTTAGTATCCTAACGTAAAACTAACGTCAAATTTGTGAAGAAAAGGATGGATTTTTTTATTTATTAGTCCGACAGAGTTTTATTACTTGAACGACATTTTTAGTGGATGCTAATATATATATATATATATATATATATATATATATATATATATATATATATATATATATTCATTTACCTGAATGACGTAAAATAACCCACATACGCGTTGATACGACGTTATACAAAATCTAACTTAATAGACAAGCGACACATTTAAATCATATACACATTCAATGTAGAGTTACTGGGTGCATAACCCATAGATCAGTTCAGCGTTCTTTAACTTTCGGGTTGACTGTAGGATTCACGCGTGACATAAGACTCATGAGGCCACGGACCTCAATTGTACTTCCATAATGGTGAGAGGTGCGATCACGTGGAATAAGTTGGGTCTGCTGGTTCGCCTACATAATTAACTGTTAATCGCTACGATTCAAGTACTCGACATTCCCAACAGCGATAGGAATATTGCTGGAATATCGGGCCCAACTTGCTCTGGATGGGTCTGACTAGCATTGTAAAAACTTCTAAAGAATGCTGTGGCCACCGCGTTCAGCAAGCTTGCACATTTATCAGACATGATGGAGAGATATTTGTAGGCAAAACTATCCACATAAATATCAGGAACTGTAGACATCATCTGAGCAACATGTCTCAACATCTCTGAAGATTTTTTCTTCATCGATGCCATATCAAGTTATTGAACTTTGCCGATCTAGAGGTACCTATCATATGACGTTTGGTACATTAATGTAATTGTTTTCATTTATAACATTAGGACAAAACAAAGGATCAATTGTTGCATTTTTAAATCATTTCGCTGCAAGAGAGGTGATAAATCCAATATGACGCAAGTGGTTAATAATTGTTAAAGCACACGAGAAAAAGAAAACATTATTAAGGAGAGGGAACAATAAATAAACAAACAAAAATTAAGAAGACAGAAGATAACGATTGACATTGCATTGGATTTCTTTTGGAAAGAAAGAAGCAGGATGAGTGTTTTATTAGCGAGAGGAGAAATAGAACTTACGGCTACGTCTAGCCATTTCAAGTGAAAATGATAAGACCATGTCTACAATATAGTACTGCGCTTAAATTCATATAACCAATATATCAAATAAAAAAGCTCTTCATAACAATTCCATGAAAATATTTATAGAAAATGCAAAGGGAAGCTACGTTACGGCGGTGCGAAAGAGAATGAAGTCGAGATGCCAGATCATAGCCAATAATGCTGCAGATTCTTCTTTGAATTTTATAAAGAATCTCTAAATACATAGCTGGAGTACCAAAACAGACGTGGAATTAATATTCAAAACAAAGACGAATGATAAACTTATAAATATGTAATATAGATACTGGTGAGAAAAATTGTTTATCACAACACAATATGAAACGAATTTCTTAGAAGCAGATCTAGCAGTTGATTAGATTTAATTATTCTTCTTCATGTTGGCGGAAAACGTTAATCTGAGAAGGCTCATCTGTGGGGTTAGCATCAGCTATGCTGATGGAAGGCAAAAAAAGTTTTCTTAGATGATTAAAAGAGAGCAGTTTTGTTTTGGAGGCATTACAATTAAGAAGCCATTTCTTGTCCCAGTTAACAACAGATTATAGTTCATCTTTGAGATCACCTGCCATTGTCCTAAAAAGGAAATGGTTTATCGTTTTATTTCTTCCATTTGTGCAATTTTAATTTAAGTTGGGTTAATTAATTAATTAATTAATAAGAAAAAGAAGAGCGGCTCTGAAATGTTCTCAGCCCAGTCCACTTCCACAAATCTGACCCAGAATTACCAAACATCTTAATGTGTTTTGGAATGCAAGAAGGCATTCTAAAAAAAACCTTCGAACAGACTGAGAGTTTTTCTGCAATACTCGTATTAAATATAGACAAGAAACCGTGGCTTCAGATTGGGGTTAATGAAGCAGTTACAACTGACTGAACGTATGAAGGAGTACAAAATTACATCTGGACTTCCATTATTTTAAATTACAGCCTCAACACAAACTTGAAAATCTGCGCAACTCTTAACCACCACAATGTCCTTGAAAACCATTGCGTACACCTTTTGATGACAACTTTGCATGTATTGATTTTAGAATAGGTATTTTTGGTTGTCTGATCCAAAATACACCCCACACGGCATAGCCTAGTAGGCTCATGTCAAAACTGGAAAAGGGCTATCCAGAAACTGGTTAACTTTCCAGTACTTCTGTACCTTTTTGGTTGTGTGGCTGGTATCAGCAGGATTCACACAGTAACACTTTGGGTAGTTGGCCTTGAGCCATGGCAAAATATATACCTCAAGACAATACCTCAAGATATCAGCACTCATTTTTCCAGTCTTTTAGAAAACTGGCAGTATAAGTCTTCAGCTGGATGTATGATCATAAAAGTGTCATTGACTTTTGTGAGGTAACGGTCGCTTCGGTAATTCAAACACAGTCTACTGTAATGATGTTAAAGAATATCTTAACATGATTTTTCAGATACCTGATCGCATTCTTATACTTTTCCCGCTTATTGGCTTTTATTGACTTTATAAACAGACGTCTTATTGTCTTGGTTTATGATTGAAGACCCAACTCTCCTGTCTAACTTTGGATATACAGTGTAACCCGGATATAAGAGACCCGGATATAAGAGAAACCCGAATATAACAGATTTTCTCTGGTCCCAAATTAGAGCCTGTGTTACCTAAACAAAATAGACCAAACCCGGATATAAGAGAAACCCGGATATAAGAGACTTATTTTCCGGTCCGAAAAACTCTTATATCCGGGTTACACTGTATATATATACATATATATATATATATATATATATATATATACAGTGTAACCCGGATATAAGAGACCCGGATATAAGAGAAACCCGGATATAAGAGACTTCTCCGGTCGGCAACTCTCTTATATCCGGGTTACACTGTATATATATATATATATATATATATATATATATATATATATATATATATATAAGAGAAACCCGGATATAAGAGAGATTTTCTGGTTCCAAATTAGAGCCTGTGTTACCTAAACAAAATAGACCAAACCCGGATATAAGAGAAACCCGGATATAAGAGACTTCTCCGGTCCCGACAACTCTCTTATATCCGGGTTACATTGTATATATATATATATATATATATATATATATATATATATATATATATATATAAGAGAAACCCGGATATAAGAGAGATTTTCTCTGGTTCCAAATTAGAGCCTGTGTTACCTAAACAAAATAGACCAAACCCGTATATAAGAGAAACCCGGATATAAGAGACTTCTTTTCCGGTCCCGACAACTCTCTTATATCCGGGTTACACTGTACATTCAACTTGGCAATGATCTTATTCATGATTTCTTTGCAATATTGATCTTGGTAACGTTAATGAAGGATTCAGCTTTATGTTGAACCTGAAATTGCTTGGCTTTTTTCTGAAGGTCATATTTATGAGGAAGTGATATTTGCATTTCAATTTCTATTTATCAAATACTTGAAAGAGAAGACTACGCAGCTCCAGCCCAAATATGACAGATATACTCCATTTTTATTCTGATCTGTTTCTTGTGAAGATACAGAATAACAACAGAATAACAACAGAATAACAACAGAATAACAACAGAAGTCATGTATTTACCGGAGTTTGTACAATGAACCGACCATGTCTTCAGCATTTTAAGCATTAAGTTTGGCATTTACAGAGATATGTGCTATCTCAGTAGTTGTTTTAGGGTTTTTTTTTTATGTAATTTTAGTTAGGTAAGTAATGAGTCCCAAAACAATAAAAATATTTTAGATTTGTTGAGGTACCGAAATGATAAACTTGGGTGCTGAAAACTTTAGGTATATCATTGCAACAATTCTAATATAGAATAAAATAATATGAAAAGGGTTTTAAGAGTTTCGATCTGACAGACTTGTGTGTATGTGTTTATGTGTGGTAGAATCTTATCTTAGTTGGCGTGAGAACATCTCAGCACTACTTCTAGTAATAATGAAGAAAGTATTGATGAAGGATATTATGATAAAAAGCACAATAATAAGATGAAGTACATGTAGTAATAAAATAATAATAATAAAGACTTTATCGACTCAGATTGCTATAATAAAAACCATAATAATAACTTGAAATAAAACTAGTAATATTCCTAATAATGGTAATAAGACGGAATAAACAAATGATAATCATCATAATAACAATAATCATAACGAAGCAACAATAAGAAAATGAAGTAAAATTTATGATAATTTAATAGTAATAGTGTATTGAATCAGAATGACGTGATGAAATAATATTAGGATAAAGTACTAATAATGATGACAATAGTAATGATATATATATATTAAGAAATGGACAAAGTCCGACAATTTATTTATTAAAGACATTTTTATGTTTAACGTTGTTTTTTTATAGATACAAGTATTTAAGCAAATGCTCTGTTTATGATAAACAGTATTAAATAACATTTACCGGCCTGAATGTCCGAGAAATTTTCATAGAAAATATTCATTCTTTGACAGGATTCGAACCTGCATCCTATACGGAACCATCATTTACGCTGACGTGCCTTACCTCTGGGCCACAAAGAACCTTTTCGGTAGACAAGGTCGAATTTACTGCTTATAAACTTCAATCTTCCATGAATCTCGTACATTCATAACTGCTCTGGCGTATCAAATGTAAACAAATGACGTCATATATTAAGAAATGGACAAGGTCCGACAATTTATTTATTAAAGACATTTTTATGTTTAACTTTGTGGCCGAGACGGTTAAGGCACGTCAGCCTAAATGACGGTTCCGTATAGGATGCAGGTTCGAATCCTGTCAAAGAACGAATATTTTCTATGAAAATTTCTCGGACATTTAGGCCGGTAAATGTTATTTAATACTGTTTATCATAAACAGAGCATTTGCTTAAATACTTGTATCTATAAATAACAACGTTAAACATAAAAATGTCTTTAATAAATATATATATATATATGCTTGGTAGAATAATCTAGTCATATTATGTTTATTTTTAAAAAATTGCAGGATGAGTATTTTTAAAACCTTAATAATAAAAAAAATTAAACTAATTTATCCCCCTTTCATACGTATTTACAAAAAAAAAAAAAAAATAAATAAATAAATAAAATAATACGCAACTATGAATTACATTAATTTTTGGCTTAGCAATTCACCACTGAAGATGATTTTGGATGAGATTGAAAGTACTTGGGAAATAAAAGAAATAACCAAAAAATACAGCGTCTTTCTTATTCAGTTTTGTCAGTACTAAGAAATTGATCCGCGAATTTGAGAGGATTAGAATAAAATAGACATAATATGTCTAGATTATTCAACCAAACATGCTTGAATGAAGGTATGCTGACTGCACACACACACACACACACACACACACACACACACACACACACGTGTGTGTGCGCGCAGTGTATTGAGATAAAAAGCAAAATTAACAAAACAGAAAAAGCTATTAAAATAACAGTAATAATGAAGAGTGTAACGTTTTCTTTTTAAAAAATGAATTCATCCCAAGCAAAGCGATAATGCTACTAAGACGACGCAAGGGGCTAATGCAAGTGAAAGAAAATGGAATACATTTGGAACCGGAAATCCAACTCTAAACAGGAAACTAGGGATAAAACTTCACTCCCGTTTAAAAACTGGAAAGGAGTGTAAACCGGGCGATAGGCGAACTTATTTACTCCTATTGCTAGCCACAGAATTATAAAAAAGCAACAAAAATAAGCTGAAATAAAAATAACAAAAAAATTAAAAATTGTGGAATGCTTCTGATAAAATTAAAAAAAAAGCTGATTATATTTGTTTAGTTTCTAGAAATGATTATATAAAGATTCATTTTGTAAAATCATCAAAGAATAGTTTGCTTTTGACCAAAATAAAGAAAGAAAAAGAAAAAATAGGAAAAACTCATCGCAAAACCGAAGGCAGTAACAAAACTATATATTTCGTCATAAATGCTAAATGGAAGATAAATGATTTTCAATAAGTTTTGAATATATTTTCATCACCTGTAAAATATATAATAAAAATTAGTTTCAATGATCTAAAAACACTTATACATAAAAATAATAATTCGAAATGACTCTAATAGAAAAATCGAAATAAATACTCAAAATTAATTCGGTTAAGTGAATAAAGCGTATATTTTAAATTCGTATATAATAAGTAAATCCCTTTAATAAGTAAATCCTTTTAATAACTGCTGCGAGAAAAAAGTGGTAGCGTCTTTTATAAAGCTTTTATCACATGACTCTTGGGTCGGGCATAGTTTAATTATCACTACTTATCAGGTATTTTCACCAAAACTCCATAGATTTGTGGTTGAGGATAATTATAAGTATAATATACTCTGCTTCAAGGGGCCATCTCTGCTTAAGCATCACCTTTCCTATTGCATTAAGAGGGTGAGAGTGAGGGTCAATCTCTGATGCTTGAGGCGCCCCAATTAAGAAGAGACGAGCAATTTTTGTGAACAATCCTGTGTACGCGTGAGAGACCCACTAAAAAACGACCGTATACCAGAGTGGGCTGAAAAATTCCTAGGCTATGAAGCTAGATACTAGAGCTGTGAAATTTTGCATGCCTTAATTTCAACTCTTCTTATTAATAACTGCGTTGTTTCTTTCTAGGTACGAGGGTTGGATGAAAAGTTCATAGGCTGACTATGAAGGAGTGATGCTAGAGCTATGAAACCTTGCATGTATTAATTTCAACGCTTCTTATTAATAACTGCATTGTTTTTTACCATATAAGAGGGAGGGATGAACAGTTCATAGGCTGACTATGAAGGAGTGATACTAGAGCTGTGAAATCTTGCATACATTCATTTCAACTCTTCTTATTAATAACGGCATTGTTTCTTTCTATGTACTAGGGTGGGCTGAAAAGTTCATAGGCTGACTATGAAGGAGTGATGCTAGAGCTGTGAAATCTTGCATACATTCATTTCAACTCTTCTTATTAATAACGGCATTGTTTCTTTCTATGTACTAGGGTGGGCTGAAAAGTTCATAGGCTGACTATGAAGGAGTGATGCTAGAGCTGTGAAATCTTGCATGCATTCATTTCATCTCTTCTTATTAATAACGGCATTGTTTCTTTCTATGTACTAGGGTAGGCTGAAAAGTTCATAGGCTGACTATGAAGGAGTGATGCTAGAGCTGTGAAATCTTGCATACATTCATTTCAACTCTTCTTATTAATAACGGCATTGTTTCTTTCTATGTACTAGGGTAGGCTGAAAAGTTCATAGGCTGACTATGAAGGAGTGATGCTAGAGCTGTGAAATCTTGCATACATTCATTTCAACTCTTCTTATTAATAACTGCATTGTTTCTTTTCTATGTACTAGGGTGGGCTGAAAAGTTCATAGGCTGACTATGAAGGAGTGATGCTAGAGCTGTGAAATCTGTTTGCATTGTTTCTTTCATTCATTTCATCTCTTCATTATTGTTAATAACGGCATTGTTTCTTTCTATGTACTAGGGTAGGCTGAAAAGTTCATAGGCTGACTATGAAGGAGTGATGCTAGAGCTGTGAAATTTGCATGCATTCATTTCAACTCTTCTTATTAATAACGGCATTGTTTCTTTCTATGTACTAGGGTAGGCTGAAAAGTTCATAGGCTGTTGAAACTATGAAGGTTAGTGATTGTTTCTTTCTAGAGGGTAGGCTGAAAAATAGCCAAAGATGAAGAATAGTTGGGAAATTGCATGCATTCATTTCAACTCTTCTTATTAATAACGGCATTGTTTCTTTTTCTATGTACTAGGGTAGGCTGAAAAGTTCATAGGCCAAACTATGAAGGATTGATGCTAGAGCTGTGAAATCTTGCATGCATTCATTTCATCTCTTCTTGTTAATAACTGCATTGTTTCTTTTTCTAGGTACTAGGGTAGGCTGAAAAGTTCATAGGCTGACTATGAAGGAGTGATGCTAGAGTTGGGAAATTTTGCATGCATTCATTTCATCTCTTCTTATTAATAACGGCATTGTTTCTTTCTATGTACTAGGGTAGGCTGAAAAGTTCATAGGCTGAAGATGAAAATGATGCTAGAGTTCATTTCAACTCTTCTTGTTGACATTGTTTCTTGAAGGAGGCTGAAAAGTTATGGCCAAAGATGAAAATCTTAGAGTTGGGAAATTTTGCATGCATTCATTTCAACTCTTCTTATTAATAACGGCATTGTTTCTTTCTATGTACTAGGGGTAGGCTGAAAAGTTCATAGGCTGACTATGAAGGAATGATGCTAGAGCTGTGAAATCTTGCATGCATTCATTTCAACTCTTCTTATTAATAACGGCATTGTTTCTTTCTATGTACTAGGGTAGGCTGAAAAGTTCATAGGCTGACTATGAAGGAGTGATGCTAGAGCTGTGAAATCTTGCATGCATTCATTTCAACTCTTCTTATTAATAACGGCATTGTTTCTTTCTATGTACTAGGGTAGGCTGAAAAGTTCATAGGCTGACTATGAAGGATTGATGCTAGAGCTGTGAAATCTTGCATACATTCATTTCAACTCTTCTTATTAATAACTGCATTGTTTCTTTCTAGGTACAGGGGTAGGCTGAAAACTGAAAGAAAGAATTGATGCTAGGTTGAAAAATGCATTCATTTCAACTCTTCTTGTTAATAGGCATTGACTATGAAGGGTAGGCTGAAAAGTTCAGAGCCAAATGAAGAATTGATGCTAGAGTTGGGAAATTTGCATGCATTCATTTCAACTCTTCTTATTAATAACAGCATTGTTTCTTTCTATGTACTAGGGAAGGGCTGAAAAGTTCATAGGCTGACTATGAAAGAATGATGCTAGAGCTGTGAAATCTTGCATACATTCATTTCAACTCTTCTTATTAATAACTGCATTGTTTCTTTCTATGTACTAGGGTAGGCTGAAAAGTTCATAGGCTGACTATGAAGAAGTGATGCTAGAGCTGTGAAATCTTGCATACATTCATTTCAACTCTTCTTATTAATAACTGCATTGTTTCTTTCTAGGTACTAGGGTAGGCTGAAAAGTTCATAGGCTGACTATGAAAGAATTGATGCTAGAGCTGTGAAATTCTTGCATACATTCATTTCAACTCTTCTTGTTAATAACTGCATTGTTTCTTTCTAGGTACTAGGGTAGGCTGAAAAGTTCATAGGCTGACTATGAAGAATTGATGCTAGAGCTGTGAAATTTTGCATACATTCATTTCAACTCTTCTTATTAATAACTGCATTGTTTCTTTCTATGTACTAGGGTAGGCTGAAAAGTTCATAGGCTGACTATGAAGAATTGATGCTAGAGCTGTGAAATTTTGCATGCATTCATTTCAACTCTTCTTGTTAATAACTGCATTGTTTCTTTCTATGTACTAGGGTAGGCTGAAAAGTTCATAGGCTGACTATGAAGAATGATGCTAGAGCTGTGAAATTCTTGCATTCATTTCAACTCTTCTTGTTTTCATTGTTTCTTTCTAGGTACAAGGGTAGGCTGAAAAGTTCATTAATGAAGAATTGATGCTAGAGTTGGGAAATGCATGCATTCATTTTTCTTGTTAATAACTGCATTGTTTCTTTCTAGGTACTAGGGTAGGCTGAAAAGTTCATAGGCTGACTATGAAAAGTGATGCTAGAGCTGGGAAATTTGCATGCATTCATTTCAACTCTTCTTGTTAATAACTGCATTGTTTCTTTCTATGTACTAGGGTAGGCTGAAAAGTTCATAGGCTGACTATGAAGAATTGATGCTAGAGCTGTGAAATTTTGCATGCATTCATTTCAACTCTTCTTGTTAATAACTGCATTGTTTCTTTCTAGGTACAAGGGTAGGCTGAAAAGTTCATGCCAAAGATGAAGAATTGATGCTAGAGCTGGGAAAGTTCATGCATTCATTTCAACTCTTCTTGTTAATAAGGCATTGTTTCTTTCTAGGTACAAGGGTAGGCTGAAAAGTTCATAGCCAAAGATGAAGAATTGATGCTCTTGCATGCATGCATTCATTTCAACTCTTCTTGTTAATAACGGCATTGTTTCTTTCTAGGTACAAGGGTAGGCTGAAAAGTTCATAGCCAAAGATGAAGAATTGATGCTACAGTTGGGGCTGAAAAGTTCTGCATTGTTTCTTTCTAGGTACAAGGGTAGGCTGAAAAGTTCATAGCCAAAGATGAAGAATTGATGCTAGAGCTGTGAAATCTTGCATGCATTCATTTCAACTCTTCTTATTAATAACGGCATTGTTTCTTTCTATGTACTAGGGTAGGCTGAAAAGTTCATAGGCTGACTATGAAGAATTGATGATGCTAGAGCTGTGAAATGATGCTACAGTTGGGAAATTATGCATTCATTTCAACTCTTCTTGTTAATAACTGCATTGTTTCTTTCTAGGTACAAGGGTAGGCTGAAAAGTTCATAGCCAAAGATGAAGAATTGATGCAGTTGGGAAATTTACATGCATTCATTTCAATGCATTGTTTCTTTCTAGGTACAAGGGTACTGAAAAGTTCATGAAGATGAAGAAATGATGCTAGAGCTGGGAAATCTTGCATACATTCATTTCAACTCTTCTTGTTAATAACGGCATTGTTTCTTTCTAGGTACTAGGGTAGGCTGAAAAGTTCATAGGCTGACTATGAAGAATTGATGCTAGAGTTGGAAATTTTGCATACATTCATTTCAACTCTTCTTGTTAATAACGGCATTGTTTCTTTCTAGGTACTAGGGTGGGCTGAAAAAGTTCATAGGCTGACTATGAAGCCAAATGATGCTAGAGCTGTGAAATCTTGCATGCATTCATTTCAACTCTTCTTATTAATAACTGCATTGTTTCTTTCTAGGTACTAGGGTAGGCTGAAAAGTTCATAGGCTGAAGATGAAGAATTGATGCTAGAGCTGTGAAATTTTACATGCATTCATTTCAACTCTTCTTGTTAATAACTGCATTGTTTCTTTCTAGGTACAGGGTAGGCTGAAAAGTTCATAGCCAACTATGAAGAATTGATGCTAGAGCTGTGAAATTATGCATGCATTCATTTCAACTCTTCTTGTTAATAACTGCATTGTTTCTTTCTAGGTACGGGGTAGGCTGAAAAGTTCATAAGCCAAAGATGAAGAATTGATGCTAGAGTTGTGAAATTTTGCATGCATTCATTTCAACTCTTCTTGTTAATAACTGCATTGTTTCTTTCTAGGTACAGGGTGGGCTGAAAAGTTCATAGGCAAAGATGAAGAATTGATGCTAGAGCTGTGAAATTATGCATACATTCATTTCAACTCTTCTTGTTAATAACTGCATTGTTTCTTTCTAGGTACTAGGGTAGGCTGAAAAGTTCATAGGCTGACTATAAAAGAATTGATGCTAGAGCTGTGAAATTTTGCATACATTCATTTCAACTCTTCTTATTAATAACTGCATTGTTTCTTTCTAGGTACAAGGGTGGGCTGAAAAGTTCATAGGCCAACTATGAAGAATTGATGCTAGAGCTGGAAATTATACATGCATTCATTTTCAACTCTTCTTGTTAATAACTGCATTGTTTCTTTCTAGGTACAAGGGTAGGCTGAAAAGTTCATAGGCCAAAGATAAAAGAATGATGCTAAGTTGGGAAATTTTGCATGCATTCATTTCAACTCTTCTTGTTAATAACTGCATTGTTTCTTTCTAGGTACAGGGGGGCTGAAAAGTTCATAGGCCAAAAGATGAAGAATTGATGCTAGAGTTGGGAAAATTATGCATGCATTCATTTCAACTCTTCTTGTTAATAACTGCATTGTTTCTTTCTAGGTACAAGGGTAGGCTGAAAAGTTCATAGGCTGCTAAAGATGAAGAATTGATGCTAGAGTTGGGAAATTTTGCATGCATTCATTTCAACTCTTCTTGTTAATAACTGCATTGTTTCTTTCTAGGTACAAGGGTAGGCTGAAAAGTTCATAGGCTGAAGATGAAGAATTGATGCTAGAGCTGGGAAAATTTGCATACATTCATTTCAACTCTTCTTGTTAATAACGGCATTGTTTCTTTCTAGGTACTAGGGTAGGCTGAAAAGTTCATAGGCTGACTATGAAGAATTGATGCTAGAGCTGTGAAATTTGCATGCATTCATTTCAACTCTTCTTGTTAATAACTGCATTGTTTCTTTCTAGGTACAAGGGTGGGCTGAAAAGTTCATAGGCTGACTATGAAGAATTGATGCTAGAGTGAAATTTTGCATGCATTCATTTCAACTCTTCTTATTAATAACGGCATTGTTTCTTTCTATGTACTAGGGTGGGCTGAAAAGTTCATAGGCTGACTAAGATGAAGAATTGATGCTAGAGCTGGGAAATTATGCATGCATTCATTTCAACTCTTCTTGTTAATAACGGCATTGTTTCTTTTTCTAGGTACAAGGGTAGGCTGAAAAGTTCATAGGCCAACTATGAAGAATTGATGCTAGAGTTGGGAAATTTTGCATGCATTCATTTCAACTCTTCTTGTTAATAACTGCATTGTTTCTTTCTAGGTACAAGGGTAGGCTGAAAAGTTCATAGCCAAAGATGAAGAATTGATGCTACAGTTGGGAAATTTTACATGCATTCATTTCAACTCTTCTTGTTAATAACTGCATTGTTTCTTTCTAGGTACAAGGGTAGGCTGAAAAGTTCATAGCCAAAGATATAAAGAATTGATGCTAGAGTTGGGAAATTTTGCATGCATTCATTTCAACTCTTCTTATTAATAACGGCATTGTTTCTTTCTAGGTACAAGGGTACCAAAGATGAAGAATTGATGCTACAGTTGGGAAAAGTTCATGCATTCATTTCAACTCTTCTTGTTAATAACTGCATTGTTTCTTTCTAAGGTAGGCTGAAAAGTTCATAGAAAGATGAAGAATTGAAAGTTGGGAAATTTGCATGCATTCATTTCAACTCTTCTTGTTAATAACGGCATTGTTTCTTTCTAGGTACAAGGGTAGGCTGAAAAGTTCATAGGCTGAAGATGAAGAATTGATGCTAGAGCTGGGAAATCTTGCATACATTCATTTCAACTCTTCTTATTAATAACTGCATTGTTTCTTTCTATGTACTAGGGTAGGCTGAAAAGTTCATAGGCAAAGATGAAGAATTGATGCTAGAGTTGGGAAATCTTGCATACATTCATTTCAACTCTTCTTGTTAATAACTGCATTGTTTCTTTCTATGTACTAGGGTGGGCTGAAAAGTTCATAGGCTGAAGATGAAGAATTGATGCTAGAGTTGGGAAATCTTGCATACATTCATTTCAACTCTTCTTGTTAATAACTGCATTGTTGTTTCTTTTATGTACTAGGATGAAGAATTGAAAAGTTCATAGGCTTGACTATGAAGAAGCCAAAGATGAAGAATGCTAGAGCTGTGAAATCTTGCATACATTCATTTCAACTCTTCTTGTTAATAACTGCATTGTTTCTTTCTATGTACTAGGGTGGGCTGAAAAGTTCATAGGCCAAAGATGAAGAATTGATGCTAGAGTTGGGAAATTATGCATACATTCATTTCAACTCTTCTTATTAATAACGGCATTGTTTCTTTCTATGTACTAGGGTAGGCTGAAAAGTTCATAGGCTGACTATGAAGAATTGATGCTAGAGCTGGGAAATCTTGCATGCATTCATTTCAACTCTTCTTGTTAATAACTGCATTGTTTCTTTCTAGGTACAAGGGTATGTACTAGGGTAGGCTGAAAAGCATTCATAGGCTGAAAACTATGAAAGATGAAGAATTGATGCTAGAGCTGGGAAATTATGCATGCATTCATTTCAACTCTTCTTGTTAATAACTGCATTGTTTCTTTCTATGTACAAGGGTAGGCTGAAAAGTTCATAGGCCAAAGATGAAGAATTGATGCTACTATGAAATTATGCATGCATTCATTTCAACTCTTCTTGTTAATAACTGCATTGTTTCTTTCTAGGGCAAGGGTAGGCTGAAAAGTTCATAGGCAAACTATGAAGAATTGATGCTAGAGTTGGGAAATCTTGCATACATTCATTTCAACTCTTCTTATTAATAACTGCATTGTTTTTTTTAGGTACAAGGGTAGGCTGAAAAGTTATAGCCAAAGATGAAGAATTGATGCTAGAGTTGGGAAATTATGCATGCATTCATTTCAAACCTTCTTGTTAAAACTGCATTGTTTCTTTCTAGGTACAAGGGACTGAAAGTTCATATGAAGGAAGAAATTGATGCTATTTCAACTGTGAAAAAATCTGATGCATGAAACATGCATTCATTTCAACTCTTCTTGTTAATAACTGCATTGTTTCTTTCTATGTACTAGGGTAGGCTGAAAAGTTCATAGGCCAACTATGAAGAATTGATGCTAGAGTTGGGAAATCTTGCATGCATTCATTTCAACTCTTCTTATTAATAACGGCATTGTTTCTTTCTATGTACTAGGGTAGGCTGAAAAGTTCATAGGCCAAAGATGAAGAATTGATGCTAGAGTTGTGAAATTATGCATGCATTCACAACTCTTCTTGTTAATCATTGTTTCTTTCTAGGTACTAGGGTGGGCTGAAACAAGGGTAGGCTGAAAAGTTCTAGCCAAAGATGAAGAATTAACTAGTTGGGAAATTATGGCATTCATTTCAACTTTCTTGTTAATAACTGCATTGTTTCTTTCTAGGTACAAGGGGGTTCATAGGCTGACTATGAAGGAGTGATAAAGATGAAGAATTGATAGTTGGGAAATTATGCATGTATTCATTTCAACTCTTCTTATTAATAACGGCATTGTTTCTTTCTATGTACTAGGGTAGGCTGAAAAGTTCATAGGCCAAAGATGAAGAATTGATGCTAGAGCTGTGAAATCTTGCATACATTCATTTCAACTCTTCTTATTAATAACGGCATTGTTTCTTTTCTAGGTACTAGGGTGGGCTGAAAAGTTCATAGGCTGAAGATGAAGAATTGATGCTAGAGTTGGGAAATTATGCATGCATTCATTTCAACTCTCTTATTTGTTAATAGCATTGTTTCATTGTTTCTGAAAAGTTCTAGGTGACTATGAAGGGTAGAGCTGTGAAATCTTGCATACATTCATTTCAACTCTTCTTATTAATAACGGCATTGTTTCCAATGATGGCTGAAAATTGATGCTAGAGCTGTGAAATCTTGCATACATTCATTTCAACTCTTCTTATTAATAACGGCATTGTTTCTTTCTATGTACTAGGGTGGGCTGAAAAGTTCATAGGCTGACTATGAAGGATTGATGCTAGAGCTGTGAAATCTTGCATACATTCATTTCAACTCTTCTTATTAATAACGGCATTGTTTCTTTCTATGTACTAGGGTGGGCTGAAAAGTTCATAGGCTGACTATGAAGGAGTGATGCTAGAGTTGGGAAATTATGCATGCATTCAAACTCTTCTCTTTCTATGTACTAGGGTAGGCTGAAAAGTTCATAGCCAGATTCAGTTGGGAAATTTGCACATTCATTTCAACTCTTCTTATTAATAACGGCATTGTTTCTTTTTATGTACTAGGGTAGGCTGAAAAGTTCATAGGCTGACTATGAAGAATTGATGCTAGAGCTGGGAAATTATGCATACATTCATTTCAACTCTTCTTGTTAATAACTGCATTGTTTCTTTCTATGTACTAGGGTAGGCTGAAAAGTTCATAGGCTAAAGATGAAGAATTGATGCTAGAGTTGGGAAATCTTGCATACATTCATTTCAACTCTTCTTATTAATAACGGCATTGTTTCTTTTCTATGTACTAGGGTGGGCTGAAAAGTTCATAGGCTGACTATGAAGGAGTGATACTAGAGCTGTGAAATCTTGCATACATTCATTTCAACTCTTCTTATTAATAACGGCATTGTTTCTTTCTATGTACTAGGGTGCTAGGCTGAAAAAGTTCATAGGCCAACTATGAAGTAAGGTGATGCTAGAGCTGTGAAATCTTGCATACATTCATTTCAACTCTTCTTATTAATAACGGCATTGTTTCTTTCTTTCTATGTACTAGGGTGGGCTGAAAAGTTCATAGGCTTTTTCAAAGATGAAGAATTGATGCTAGAGTTGTGAAATCTTGCATACATTCATTTCAACTCTTCTTATTAATAACGGCATTGTTTCTTTCTATGTACTAGGGTGGGCTGAAAAGTTCATAGGCTGACTATGAAGAAGTGATGCTAGAGCTGTGAAATCTTGCATACATTCATTTCAACTCTTCTTATTAATAACGGCATTGTTTCTTTCTATGTACTAGGGTGGGCTGAAAAGTTCATAGGCTGACTATGAAGGAGTGATGCTAGAGCTGTGAAATCTTGCATACATTCATTTCAACTCTTCTTATTAATAACGGCATTGTTTCTTTCTATGTACTAGGGTGGGCTGAAAAGTTCATAGGCTGACTATGAAGAAGTGATGCTAGAGCTGTGAAATCTTGCATACATTCATTTCAACTCTTCTTATTAATAACGGCATTGTTTCTTTCTATGTACTAGGGTGGGCTGAAAAGTTCATACAGGCATTTGACTATTAATAAGGATTGTTTTGATGATTAGAATTGAATAGAGCTGTGAAATCTTGCATACATTCATTTCAACTCTTCTTATTAATAACGGCATTGTTTCTTTCTATGTACTAGGGTGGGCTGAAAAGTTCATAGGCTGACTATGAAGGAGTGATGCTAGAGCTGTGAAATCTTGCATACATTCATTTCAACTCTTCTTATTAATAACGGCATTGTTTCTTTCTATGTACTAGGGTGGGCTGAAAAGTTCATAGGCCAACTATGAAGGATTGATGCTGAAATCTTGCATACATTCATTTCAACTCTTCTTATTAATAAGCATTGTTTCTTTCTGACTAGGGTAGCTGAAAAGTTCAGCCAAAGCTGACTATGAAGGAGTGATGCTAGAGCTGTGAAATCTTGCATACATTCATTTCAACTCTTCTTATTAATAACGGCATTGTTTCTTTCTATGTACTAGGGTGGGCTGAAAAGTTCATAGGCTGACTATGAAGGATTGATGCTAGAGCTGTGAAATCTTGCATACATTCATTTCAACTCTTCTTATTAATAACGGCATTGTTTCTTTCTATGTACTAGGGTGGGCTGAAAAGTTCATAGGCTGACTATGAAGGAGTGATGCTAGAGCTGTGAAATCTTGCATACATTCATTTCAACTCTTCTTATTAATAACGGCATTGTTTCTTTCTATGTACTAGGGTGGGCTGAAAAGTTCATAGGCCAACTATGAAGAATTGACTATGAAATTATGCATACATTCATTTCAACTCTTCTTGTTAATGCATTTCTTTCTATGTACTAGGGTGGGCTGAAAGTTCATTGAAATTTGCATACATTCATTTCAACTCTTCTTATTAATAACGGCATTGTTTCTTTCTATGTACTAGGGTGGGCTGAAAAGTTCATAGGCTGACTATGAAGGAGTGATGCTAGAGCTGTGAAATCTTGCATACATTCATTTCAACTCTTCTTATTAATAACGGCATTGTTTCTTTCTATGTACTAGGGTGGGCTGAAAAGTTCATAGGCTGACTATGAAGGAGTGATGCTAGAGCTGTGAAATCTTGCATACATTCATTTCAACTCTTCTTATTAATAACGGCATTGTTTCTTTCTATGTACTAGGGTGGGCTGAAAAGTTCATAGGCTGACTATGAAGGAGTGATGCTAGAGCTGTGAAATCTTGCATACATTCATTTCAACTCTTCTTATTAATAACGGCATTGTTTCTTTTCTATGTACTAGGGTGGGCTGAAAAGTTCATAGGCTGACTATGAAGGAGTGATACTAGAGCTGTGAAATCTTGCATACATTCATTTCAACTCTTCTTATTAATAACGGCATTGTTTCTTTCTATGTACTAGGGTGGGCTGAAAAGTTCATAGGCTGACTATGAAGGAGTGATGCTAGAGCTGTGAAATCTTGCATACATTCATTTCAACTCTTCTTATTAATAACGGCATTGTTTCTTTTCTATGTACTAGGGTGGGCTGAAAAGTTCATAGGCTGACTATGAAGGATTGATGCTAGAAAGCTGTGAAATCTTGCATACATTCATTTCAACTCTTCTTATTTGCATTGTTTCTTTCTATGTACTAGGGTCATTGAAAAGTTCATAGGCCAACTATGAAGAATTGATGCTCTTCTTGCATACATTCATTTCAACTCTTCTTATTTAATAACGGCATTGTTTCTTTCTATGTACTAGGGTGTAGGCTGAAAAGTTCATAGGCTGACTATGAAGGAAGTGATGCTAGAGCTGTGAAATCTTGCATACATTCATTTCAACTCTTCTTATTAATAACGGCATTGTTTCTTTCTATGTACTAGGGTGGGCTGAAAGTTCATAGGCTGACTATGAAGGAGTGATGCTAGAGCTGTGAAATCTTGCATGCATTCATTTCATCTCTTCTTATTAATAACGGCATTGTTTCTTTCTATGTACTAGGGTAGGCTGAAAAGTTCATAGGCTGACTATGAAGGAGTGATGCTAGAGCTGTGAAATCTTGCATACATTCATTTCAACTCTTCTTATTAATAACGGCATTGTTTCTTTCTATGTACTAGGGTAGGCTGAAAAGTTCATAGGCTGACTATGAAGGAGTGATGCTAGAGCTGTGAAATCTTGCATACATTCATTTCAACTCTTCTTATTAATAACGGCATTGTTTCTTTCTATGTACTAGGGTAGGCTGAAAAGTTCATAGGCTGACTATGAAGGAGTGATGCTAGAGCTGTGAAATATTGCATGCATTCATTTCATCTCTTCTTATTAATAACGGCATTGTTTCTTTCCAGGTACGAGGGTGGGCTGAAAAGTTCATAGGCTGACTATGAAGGAATGATGCTAGAGTTGTGAAATCTTGCATAATTGCTGGCATCCCGCTCTCACCCCTTCACTGTCGAAACTCCTAAATGTACCCGTTTCTTCTACTCTAATAGCTTCATGTCTCGCACCTCTCGCCTGTCCCTCCCTTCCCTTCTCCTGTTTCCCTGTGAGCTATAATCTCCAGCTATTCAAGTGTAATGTCAATCGACATCTCCAGTTGCCTTGATCTATCCACTACCCTCATCCTTTCTTCTATCACTCCTATCTGATCTTGCTCTAAATTTTCTGTAACCCCTTGCGTCCTAGTGGCTTCCCGCCTTGCTTGGGGTGAAATGCTTAAAAAAAAAAAAAATTAGCCTATGAACTTTTCAGCCTACCCTCGTACCATATTCTGCTTAACTTGTACAACTAGTGAGTATTACTATTAACACAGAGCTTCTCTGTAATACCCCACAATAGCATCAAACATTTTTTACTTTCTCTGTGTGGAAATACCAGATTCATGCAACCTCTTGTAGCTTGTAAATAAAAAAATTCTTCTTTTTTGTTGATGGCAGGAAGGTCTTTTGCGACAATTAGAAACAACGTAGCCTCAAGGATAGAGCCCTGGGGAACACCAACATTAAAGCAAAATGATCTAAAAGAGATAACTTTCATTTCGCGATTTGATAAGATTGAATCAATTCAAAAAATCGTCCAAAAATATAACCTTTCAACTCAAGACAAGTATTCCAAACACTGTCAAATACCTTTGAAATATACAAAGTGACAACCCGAGCTCCACCATTCTTATCTAAAGCTTGATAGACTCTTTCAACAATAATCGTTAGAAAGTCAACAGTTGAATTAGAGAAGCGAAAGCCATATTGCTTATTTGAAAGAAGCCCCCGCGATGAGAGATGCTTAAGCAATTCAGTTAATCAGAGCCTTTAATATTTTTACCAAAAAGATGTAAGCCGATAGTTAGAAGAATCAGATGGTTCGCCTGAGTTCTATGCTAATGCCCCCCCTAGAGCTTTATCATTGGACATAGCTGTTTCTGATCTTCATCAATGTTCTCCCCGATGTCATCAGTTCCCAACTAGATACTTATGCAAATGACACAACCATTTACTTCTGTTTTAGTAACAAATTCAACAGACCCGCCAAAGCAAACCTGGTTACTATTCTTGAAAAGGACCTTCAATTAATGGTTAACTGGGCCAAGAAATAGCTTGTAAATTTTAACATCTCCAAAAATAAAACTGCTTTCATTTATCACCACAGATAACCTTTTTTTTTCTACCATCAGTATGGCTGATGCTAAACTCCAGGAGACTAACTCTCTACGATTTCTTGGCGTCACGTTTTCCACTGGCATGAAGTGGGATGACGATATACAATCAATAGCATACACAAATGATAATAATATTTTATTATTTTGGTTTCTATATTGTTCTTTTATATTTAGAATTATTTGGGCACTTCGAGGCGGTGTAGTGGTTAGCAAGCTTATCTCGTTAGAACAATTACAACTGGGTAGTGAGTTCGATCCTCACTGGGTGCCGCATCTAAGCTACACTTGGAAAATCCTATAGTTAGGATTATTTTCATTTGTAATCATGCTTTTATTATTTATAATCGTAAATATTTTTTCCTGGGTGTTTAAGTATTATCCCCGTAAGACACAGAATGATTTAAAAAAAAAAAATTTACACCTTATTTAGTGAAAAATTATACAAAATACAAATCGTTCTTGCTTGTAGTTAAATGAGGACTGTTTTTTTTTTGTTTTTACTTTACGTTAAAACAAGCGTTTTCCGTCTCCTAGATTAGAGAGCTTTCTTCCTTCAGATCGTATCTAATCCCTTCTCGTTTATTTGCATCCATTACTCTACTTTTGAGTCAAACTTACAAGATAATGTGCATCACAATTAATCTGAAGGAATCAACAGAAGCGAAAGGCCAGCAAACTGATTACTTGTGAAATGATGGGATTATTATCTGATCACTATGAAGTCATATAAATGATGAACGAACCGAAATGAATACATAGTCTAATTGTTAGTATACGAGAGTGGGTCAAAAAGTAATAGTTTTTCTTTAATTACAACACAGACCATATCAAAATAAATTTAGAATCTCTGGATTCTAAATCTAGTTCTCAATCATGATATTCCACATTTATATGAACGCATATATACCCATCTTCTTGGTGACTTTTTTGCTGTGAGTGAGCTGCTTCTTTTACATTGCTAGAAAACCTCTGCATTCTGAGTGCCTCATTCGTAAGTCTAAAGATGAAAATATATATTTTTTGTTTGATTAATTCAATTTTTACAGCTTATCAGCCTTTTGTGAGTTATTTAAAGCCGAAAAATATTTCGAATTATATGAGGTTGCTTACAGAACCCGGTGTTCTCAATCGCTTCCTCATCTAACTACTGACCAGGTTCGATGCTGCTTAACTTCGATGATAGAATGAGAATTGGTGAATTCGGTGTCATTTGACTGTAGGTGATGCAAATAGAAGCATTCCTGGTTATTACTGATGAGTGGATGAAATAATGTTGCGTCGTCATGTGGTGCCAAATTCAGATCTTATAACGAGAGAAAACCTTCCGCATACGGATAGAAAATGGACTGAGCAGCTACTCAAAATATAGGGATTTTCCAAGTTTAGCTTAGATGCGGCACAATGTATGGGGGTACCCAGTAAGGATCGAACTCACTACCCAGTGAGTGTCAGTGACGCTATCCTAAGAAAACTGAACTCCTTCCTATGATTTATTATCGGTGTGCCATATTTTAACAATATAAGATACGCATATAACACTGTGTTGATGGCTGATTCGAAAATAAAACTACAGGACCTCCTAGACGGAGCAATAGAAAAAAAAGGACTGACTATTAACTGCAAGAAGACTGAAAGTTCGATCATCAACAAAAGAAAAAGCCCAAGATGTGAGTTTCAAATTGGAGATGTAAACATCAAATAGGTGCAGAAGTTTAAATATCTGGGAAAAGGGTAGAAAATGTGGCATCGAAATTCGAAGTATGCATTGAACTAGCGAAAGAAGCATTCTAATTACTGAGGAAGCTGTTGAGAAATGGAAAAATCGTTAGAAACAAAGAAAAGAATGCTGGATTGCTAAGTGATATGCATCATCTCATATGGAAGTTAATGTTGGACAATCCTCCCAAGGATGAGGAGAAAACTGGAGGCAACAGAAATGTGGTTCTACAGAAAGATACTGAGAATTCCATGTACAAAGTGAGTAAGAAACAAGGGAGTATTAAAGAAAATGATAACAGAAAGAAGACTTATAATCAGAATTATGAAAAGATAGCTGAAATTTCTTGAATACATACTGAGGAAAGAGGGCTTGAAAAACTTAATCCTCATGAGTTATATTTAGGCAAGAGAGATAAGAGAAGGCAGTGAGTCACTTACCTGATGAGCTTGAGAAAATGGAAGGCGGAACAGAGGGTGGGGGCTTTAAAAAAAGGGAGAAAAACTGTTAAGGGCCACAAGGGATGTTGTGGAGAATCAGTACGGCTTATGTCCTTATATAAAATGCTGTGATATTTTGCATCTCTATACTTCAACAGCCCATCACCCATTTTCAGATGTGGTATATCTCGAAGAAGGCTTGCTTTGAGTTTTGTCAATGTATTAACGTAGGAGTCAGAATTTATAGAGGTTCCGCTTGGTATAAACTCTTAGTGTATGACACCTTTTTTGTTCCAGAACATTGTAACCATCACTTTACTCTGTAGCATGCTATTGTCGTATTCTGACGGGCTTCTAGATTACCCCCCCCAAACAACTAGAAGAAGTTTAACCAGCATTGTTTTAAGACTCTTTCAGGATATAATGAGGCCTCAAAACCAACAAAAAAGTTTCAGCTTAGATGAAGTGTATTATCTACTTCAGCAGCCGACCGTTAGTCCACGGCTCCGGTCACCAATAGCAGTTTCAGCTAGCTAGATGTCATCAGCTTACCATATGCCGTCGCTCTAGTCATCTCAAGTAGGCCTTCAGCTCCTGCCTCTTCAGCCATACTTGCCAACGATATGCACTAAACCGTCCTTTCAGGACTATATTCTTATGATATAATGGAATATGCGTACAGCTGTGTTTCCCCACTGGAATAGGATTGGCTGGTGTCCGTCATAAATACCGACGGACATGTAGGACAGTCAGGAGTGAAGAGACTTATTTTGAGAGCTAAGAAAATAATAACGTCCATTGAACTACGCCAGTGATCTACACTTCTTACCTGCGACTACGACGTGTACCAGTCGATTACTGCTACCTTTTTCTACTTGGTTATAGTAACCAAAACCACTTCGCTACTTCGTTCAAATATATCCCTTTCCGGGACATGTCATCTTCAGCAACCGCAAAATAGTCCTTTTTAGGACAACGCACTCCAGCAACTATCAAAACTGTCTTTGTTAGGACAACTCTATTCTCACCTTCCACATGAGCTTGCAAAGTTATTTTTTTGCCTAGTGCGCTCGACAGTTATTTTTGTTTATATATTTTTCTTTATCATAAATAAGATTGGCAATATATTTTTACGTTTAAGTCTTCGATTAGTTTGTTGTTTTCCGTCATTCAATATCTATTTGCGGACCAATATACCACCCGCAACATTATTTTAAATCTTTTCTGGATGAGTATGGGTGGTGATCTTCATTTGCTTTCCAGCTCATCTCCTGTGATTCTCTAGAGCCCATTTTCTGTAATATCCTGTCCAGGGAGGTACTACCAGTGTTGTGTAGCTTCAGAAGCCACTATTCTCTGCTTGATACTGTTTAGTTAAATTTTGTATTTCGTCAAATATTCTGGGAACTCACTTTTTATGGATCTTTGAGTAACTAAGAAACTTCTCTAAACTACAGTTACTCTATTTTTTACAGTAAGATTCATTCTGTACAAGGCCTAAGAGCCACTCGGGTTAGAGGGTTACGCTAAGGGGTAGTTTATACATCGGAAGGGAAGATGGTGGTTAACTCTAGACGTGAACAGCTTAAAACTGTAGTGATCGGGGAAACACTCTTTTGGGAGTTTATTTCACAGAGCAATGATTCACGGGAAGAAGCTGTTCTCATCAATGGGATACAGAGGGGATATGGGTGCTTGGCTACTATGTGAGTAGCATGGCGTGTCCTTACCATGAAGGTTTTAATTGGTGGGACCAAAGAATATAGTTCGTCCAAGATTGACAATACTCTAATTTCTAAGAACCGTTCCCATAACTTCTAAATAACCGGAGGTTAAAAGAAAAAAATGATGTATAAAGAAAAAAATTAAATTATACACAATATAAAAAATTAAATTATACACAATATAAAAATCCCAACAACGTTGAAAAAGCATCTTAAAGCTGTACATAATTTTAGATAACAAATTTACTTGAAATTAAATGTAAGTTTCCTATTAGTTTTGAGAAAAAATAGTTTTAAGAAACGTAGTAAAGACATTTCTAATTAACAAGAGATAGAGATTGAAAGATATTTTTAAGAGAGAGAGAGAGAGAGAGAGAGAAAGAAAGAGAGAGAGAGAGAGAGAGATCAAGCACTAATTACATCAAAATGTTCAACCAGTTCTCTGTGTACTGAATGAACCCACCATAGAAATAATGGCTCGTAAGTGAACATTATTGTCCTTTTTTGTTTTTTATTCTTTTTTATAGTAAGGTTCACTCTGTACAAGGCCCGGGTCCACTCGAAGTAGAGGGTTACGTTATAAGGGAGTTTATACAGATAAGGTGGGGAAGATAATAGTTAACCGTAGCCCTGAACAGGTTAAGATTGTAGTTGTGGTTCACGGGAAGAAGTCTTGCAATAGAAGACAACGATCCTGCTTTTCTTCCTGCGGCCAATATTCTGTTGATGAGGGCGATTATGCTGATGACATTGATATTCATAGTTGGGATAAGAATGGTCTTGAACGGAAAATCAACATCCTTTATCAATGGTGTTTCAAGAAATAGAACTCAGAAACTATGATCTGGAATTGGAATGAAAGCAATGATGGCACCTACATTGAATCCATCATAAAAATTCAGAATGTGGAATTAATAAATATTAAACACTTCAGATACCTTGGTGGCATATAAATCAATTATAATAAATTAGATATAGAAGAAAAAGAATATAAAAAAGGGATGTGCCAGATGTAGTTTTGCCCAACAACACAAACTGCTACAAAACCAAAACATTAACCTAAAAACTAGAGTCACGTTCTTAAATAGCCTAGTCAGATCAAGACTTTCATATGGATGACATGCATGATGGCAAACTTGTTCAGGAACATCTAAACTATCAGCTGTATACAACTGCTTCCTAAGATCAATGGTGAAAAAAGGCTTCAAGCAAGTAAAGCCTGTATGTCTTGGCAAAGATCATCCTTCTATGAACTTTTAATTCTATAGCGCCTGTCCACAAAGAACTGAACCAAATAACAGAAGCCACATCACATGAGGACTTCCGACAGCAGCAACAACTAAAATGGATAGCACATGTAACTCAAAGAGAAAATAATGACATAAGATGTTAAAACTAGATCAAATAAAAAGGTTAGGAAGGAAACTTCCATCAATAATGGAAAGAGTGATATCAGCTGCTGGACTCAAGAAACCAGTTTTCCTAAAAAAGAGAAAGATTTTTAAAATTTCAACCAAAAGCAGCACTGGCTGCTCAGTCAATGAATGCTAAATGTTTCTTTATAGAGAAACGGCTATTATTATCATTATTATTACCATCACCATCGAGAAAGGCAGCCTTTTTGAAGCTTATAGGTAGGAAAAGAGCATTGATAGATACTTTATAGTTCATAGCAAAAAAAAAAAAAAAAATTAAATATGAAAACGAGAAAGAAAGAAAGAAAAAAAATTTGGCTAATACTTTTAAAATTAAATTAGAGCAGGCATTTTGACCCAGCAGCCGTGTAAGCATCATTTGAATTCTTTTATACCATCATATGAGGGTGACATCAAAGTATCCAGCATTATGTGTGACAAAACCTTTTATTCATAAAAATCCATAGAATCATTATTCAACAATCAAAACATTTTAATTCGTGTTCTATTATGGTGTGAATTTTAACATAAAAGAACTTAAAGACATAATAAATATGACAAATAATAATCAGAACTTAAAGACATAATAAATATGACAAATAATAATAAGAAAAACATAATTATGTTTAAAAACATAAATATGATTTTGATTCGATTAAATTTTCATAGAGTTTTATGATGTATTGAGTTTGTTGGAATCGTCTGCTAGATTTTTCAAAATCACAGAAAATGGTATCAATAGAAATATTTCCATGAACTTAACAGAGAGATAACGGAAAGTAAACATCTACAAATGCAACTCTTTTCAGTCAATAATACGACGGAAAATAAAGTAAAAGTATTTAAAAAAATATCTATAACTTGCTTTTAATATTTTTTTTACCTTTTTGTCTATTTTTGTTTTTCGGTATTTTAGTCTCGTGCATTTATTCTTTCTAACAACGATATGTTTTTTTGTGGCTCATTTGAAATAAATGGGTAATTGGAAATGTGAATTACAATTAGGGATTATATTAGGTAAAAGCGAAAAATAAATTTGAAAACACCAAGTAAACGTTTGTCCTTTTCATGGATACTGAAATTATATTTTTTCAGAAATATTATTTTGAATGGAAAATAAATCATTATTGTAATATCGCAAGGAAAGCTGAGAACAGCATATAAGAAGAGATGAATTAGAAACATTACAAGACGAAAAAAAAGAAGCCACATTGAGGAACCGGGAATTGCAAGAAAAGCTGAGAAATAAGTATTGGAAAAATAAGATGAGAAATTCATGTTGTAAGAGAAGATGAGTGCGATAAACTAAAATAAATCATGAGAAAAATAAATGGCAAAAAAGAGGGAAATGGTGCATTATAAGAAAAAATGACGGCAAATTGTAAGAAAAAAAAAACAAAACAGTACTAGTCATATAGCTTGACTTGCTATACCATTTAGCTACAGAGGAAGCGTCTGGTTAGCAAAGTCAAATTACAGTTTTTAAACAACAAATTTCCCATGATTTCTCTCGAATGCTCATATTTAAGTAAATGTTCTGTTTATAATAAACAATACTGTTTATTATAAACTTAAATTTACTTAAATATTTGTATCTATAAAAATAAGGTATAAAAAGAAAATATATTAAAATAATTGTCGGACTTTTTCATAATATATATCATTTGTTTACGTTAAGATAAGCTTCGAGTAGATATGGGCGTTCGAGAGAAATCATGGGAAATTTGTTATTTAAAGTATAGTACTAGTAAGGATTCGAAAAATATATTACAGCGAAAGAAGATAATAAAATGTTTCCAGAAAAGTTAATATATACATACAAAAGATTATCGAGCTATCTTAAACTGTTCGTATCTATCTATCTATCTATCTATCTATCTATCTATCTATCTATCTATCTATCTATCTATCTATCTATCTCGACCTCTTGTCTAAACCATCTTTTAGCGTATTCAATGAACTTATTCTCTATTCATATGCAGGCTGCAAAGATTATGAATTACTGAAATATTTTTCTTATATGAATCAAGCATTTCTACAGGGTACCCAGTAAATAGTCGGTAAATTCAGAAAGACGGGAGACAAGTGTTAAAAACTGGGGACGACTAATGCGACTGGAAAATCCAGGACGAATTTCTGCACATTTCGTCAATCCCCACGTCGGATGATCTTTGTAAAGCACGATAACTTGACACTCAAGATCAGTGAGTTGTTTTGTCATATGAGAGGAGCAAACGAAATACGAAAGTTGTCTGCAAATAATCATTAGATAACGAGTCACAATATCAAGCAGCAATTAAATCAATCATAAAAAGAATTAAGTAATTACGTGAGAGTCGTATGAGTATTGAAGGTCATAAATATTCAAGATATTTATTCAAGGTTATTCAAGATTAATTATTTCTGGAAAATAAAACAGTATAATAAATATGCTGCTTTTGTTTTTACTAGGCACCCTGCAGTATTTCAAGTACATATTTTTGCAATTTATAGAGACACGGTGGAGTAATGGATTGCTGCCCAGATTGAAAAATCGGAGAGCCAAGTTCAAATTCTAGTCGAGTTCATTAGATTCACTTACTTGCTAATACCATTGGGAAAGATATGAATCCAACACTTCTCCCTCCAGCTATGGGTAAATAGTAAGACAGCCTTGCGGGGCAACCAGTCTAGGAGAAGGAAATCTCTGACTTCAAAACTATGTAGCCTTAATCAAGCACATATTATGCGGCTAAAGAAAGGATCGTTTCTATTTACTCTATGATCCCAATTACTGTCGACTCCTTTTCTGTGCAATTTATTCACAAAAGTAATAGTCTATATTCATTTGTATTGTTCGCTCTGAAAGAATTATGATTATAAAGATAGCATTTCTTGTTCCAGTGTCTTGAACAAAACCATACAATTCTAAAAGATATAATTCATGACAGGAACTGATAAACGATTTAGTTATTTATTGTTTCATCCACATCAATCGTTGATGTTCAAGTCTTGGTAGATTTTAGATTTTCGAATGCTAATAATGAACGTTGGCCGACACTCGTAACGTTGATCTTTGGTGCAGCATAATCTTTCTTCATTCTGCACCGAACTGAGCTAATTTTACTAAATATTTATAGCAGATATAAAATAATGAATGTATCTAGGAGGACATTGTGTTATAACGTACATGTACACTATAGTAAAATCCAAAGAAAAATCAGCAATATTATTGGTCCTGATATGGCATTTCGGCTTTAGTCACTTTCCCACCGCGGTAAAGTAATTGTTCTGATGAAATTTTCGCTGTGAACTTTCCTAGATTTTATGAATTCAAGCGCAGTACTAGACTTTTATTGTCATCCGTGTTTATTTCAATTTCAATTGGTTTTATCGCTTTGCTTTGGGTGAAAGGACTAATTCTATAAAAACTACCGCAGTAGGGAACATAGATTCAACGATCATTTAATTAGCTACATATAGGATTTTGAATTTACAGTTGTCCTTCTCCTAGACTGTTTGCCAACCAAGGCTGAAGAGAACAGTATACCCATAGTCGGATATTTTTGAATTCAAAGTTGCCATTCTCCTACACTGATTGCCACCCAAGGCTATAGGAACCAGTTTGTCCTGCTATTTACCCATAGCTGGTGTGTGTGTGTGGGGGGGGAGAAGATATCGATTCATCCTTTTTTCATAGTTATTTGCAAATAAGTGAATGTAATGTATTCAACTGGAATTCGAATTCGATTCTTTAATCCGAGTCGCTATCTATTACTCACCGTACCTATATTTATTTTAGAAAAAAAGAACAGAAAACTGTTGTTACCTTATCTATGTGAATTATTATCTATTGGTAAACTAGAAGAATTAGAACTAATATAGTTATTGGAATTACGTTTTATATTTTATTTTATCATTGCTTCTTTACCATAAACTGATAACCAAGTATACACACTTTCTAATTTACATTCTGATTTTACCTACGTTTGAAGATAGAGATAAATGGTTACGTTCTCCCATTTGACCTTTATTAATTCAATGGTTACCTACTTCATTTAAATCACAACCTAACTTTATTATTGCTGCAGTCATCACTAAAATCCAAATATATTCAACAAAAGTATTAAAAAAACCCCAAAAGTTTAAATAATTGCGATTTGATTTTCAAAAGGTTCACATGTTTATTGTTTATTTAAAGTGTTCTTAAATCATATTTAAATACAAATTTCCTTCTCGATATAGGCGGTCATCCACAGCATCGTTTATTTATTATCCGTCAGTTCTTGGCAAAGTTAATAAAATGTGTTTCCTTTTGCTTTTCTCATGATTTTGAATTCAGAGCGCTTCTGTCACTAGCTACTGCCCAAGGCTCGAGAATTCATTTTTTTTTTCTGTTATTTAAACAATATCCTAGGGGAGGAAAGAAGAAATGATTTATATCGTTCCTGACGTATTAGTTCGAAGTGAATATATCAGACTCTGGGAGGGCGCCTCGACGTGGTGTAATGGTTAGAAAACTTGTCTTGCTAGATCAATTACGACTGAGTAGTGAGTTCGATCCTCACGACAAGCCCCATACCTTCGGCCTTATGCCGCATCTAAGTCGTGCGTAGAAAATCACTATCAGACTCGATGAGAATTTGAACTAATCTCGTTGGTTTAAATTTCTTTAACTGGCAAATAGCATCAAATCAGTACGTTTAGAGTTTTCCGGGTTGATTTCGTCTTTTTCCTCAAATCATATTAAAAATTCGAAACAATAAACAAAGAAAATATACATTTAGGTTGTATTCTTCTTCATTATCCCTTCACAACTTCCTATCCTTTGTTGCCTTTAGTAAATTTTGTCTTTTTTTCTATATCTCCTAACCGATGTTCTGACAACGATTCACACAAAGCCCGTTCTACTTCTTCATTGTGTCTCGTCCTTCAGGATGTGAGTGAGCATGGCTCTCCATAACTTCCTATCCTTTGTAGCCCTTAGTAAAGTTTGTCTTTTTTTCTATATCTCCTAACCGATGTTCTGACAACGATTCACACAAAGCCCGTTCTACTTCTTCATTGTGTCTCGTCCTTCAGGATGTGAGTGAGCATGGCTCTCCATAACTTCCTATCCTTTGTAGCCCTTAGTAAAGTTTGTCTTTTTTTCTATATCTCCTAACCGATGATCTGACAACGATTCACACAAAGCCCGTTCTACTTCTTCATTGTGTCTCGTCCTTCAGGATGTGAGTGAGCATGGCTCTCCATAACTTCCTATCCTTTGTAGCCCTTAGTAAAGTTTGTCATTTTTTTATATCTCTCCTAACCGATGATCTGACAACGATTCACACAAAGCCCGTTCTACTTCTTCATTGTGTCTCGTCCTTCAGGATGTGAGAGGCATGGCTCTCCATAACTTCCTATCCTTTGTAGCCCTTAGTAAAAGTTTATCATTTTTTCTATATCTCTAACCGATGATCTGACAACGATTCACACAAAGCCCGTTCTACTTCATCATTGTGTCTCGTCCTTCAGGATGTGAGTGAGCATGGCTCTCCATAACTTCCTATCCTTTGTAGCCCTTAGTAAAGTTTGTCTTTTTTTCTATATCTCCTAACCGATGTTCTGACAACGATTCACACAAAGCCCGTTCTACTTCTTCATTGTGTCTCGTCCTTCAGGATGTGGTGAGCATGGCTCTCCATACTTCCTATCCTTTGTAGCCTTAGTATAGTTTGTCTTTTTTTCTATATCTCCTAACCGATGTTCTGACAACGATTCACACAAAGCCCGTTCTACTTCTTCATTGTGTCTCGTCCTTCAGGATGTGAGTGAGCATGGCTCTCCATAACTTCCTATCCTTTGTAGCCCTTAGTAAAGTTTGTCATTTTTTCTATATCTCCTAACCGATGATCTGACAACGATTCACACAAAGCCCGTTCTACTTCTTCATTGTGTCTCGTCCTTCAGGATGTGAGTGAGCATGGCTCTCCATAACTTCCTATCCTTTGTAGCCCTTAGTAAAGTTTGTCTTTTTCTAGTATCCCTCTCAACCGATGATCTGACAACGATTCACACAAAGCCCGTTCTACTTCTTCATTGTGTCTCGTCCTTCAGGATGTGAGTGAGCATGGCTCTCCATAACTTCCTATCCTTTGTAGCCCTTAGTAAAGTTTGTCTTTTTTTCTATATCTCTAACCGATGATCTGACAACGATTCACACAAAGCCCGTTCTACTTCTTCATTGTGTCTCGTCCTTCAGGATGTGAGTGAGCATGGCTCTCCACTAACTTCCTATCCTTTGTAGCCCTTAGTAAAGTTTGTCTTTTTTTTTCTATATCTCCTAACTGATGATCTGACAACGATTCACACAAAGCCCGTTCTACTTCTTCATTGTGTCTCGTCCTTCCAGGATGTGAGTGAGCATGGCTCTCCATAACTTCCTATCCTTTGTAGCCCTTAGTAAAGTTTGTCTTTTTTCTATATCTCTCAACCGATGATCTGACAACGATTCACACAAAGCCCGTTCTACTTCTTCATTGTGTCTTGTCCTTCAGGATGTGAGTGAGCATGGCTCTCCATAACTTCCTATCCTTTGTAGCCCTTAGTAAAGTTTGTTTTTTTCTATATCTCATAACCGATGATCTGACATCGATTCACAAAGCCTGTTCTACTTCTTCATTGTGTCTCGTCCTTCAGGATGAGTGAGCATGGCTCTCCATAACTTCCTATCCTTTGTAGCCCTTAGTAAAGTTTGTCTTTTTTCTATATCTCTAACCGATGATCTGACAACGATTCACACAAAGCTTATTCTACTTCTTCATTGTGTCTCGTCGTTCAGGATGTGAGGTGAGCATGGCTCTCCATAACATCTTATCCTTTGTAGCCCTTAGTATAGTTTGTTTTTTTTAGTATATCTCTAACCGATGATCTGACATCGATTCACACAAAGCCCGTTCTACTTCTTCATTGTGTCTCGTCCTTCAGGATGTGAGTGATCATCTCTCTCCATAACTTCTTATCCTTTGTAGCCCTTAGTAAAGTTTGTCTTTTTTTCTATATCTCTATTCGATGTTCTGCCATCCATTCACACAAAGCCCGTTTTACTTCTTCATTGTTTCTCGTCCCTTCAGGATGTGAGTGATCATGGCTCTCCATAACGTCCTGTCCTTTGAAACCCTTAGTAAAGTTTGTCATTTTTCTATATCTCTAACCGATGTTCTGACAACGATTCACACAAAGCCCATTCTACTTCTTCATTGTGTCTCGTCCCTTCAGGATGTGAGTGATCATGGCTCTCCATAACGTCCTGTCCTTTGAAACCCCTAGTAAAGTTTGTCATTTTCTATATCTCCTAACCGATGTTCTGACAACGATCCATAAACCCCGTTTACTTCTTGTTTGTGTCTCGTCCCTTCAGGATGTGAGGAGCATGGCTCTCCACTACACTTCTTGTCCTTTGTAGCCCTTAGTAAAGTTTGTCTTTTTCTATATCTCCTATTCTCTGATCTGACATCGATTTACACAAAGCCCATTTCTACTTCTTCATTGTGTTCGTCCTTCAGGATGTGAGGTGAGCATGGCTCTCCATAACTTCTTATCCTTTGTAGCCCTTAGTAAAGTTTGTCTTTTTTCTATATCTCTCAACCGATGATCTGACAACGATTCACACAAAGCCCATTTCTACTTCTTCATTGTGTCTCGTCCTTCAGGATCTCCAGGATCATGGCTCTCCATAACTTCCTATCCTTTGTAGCCCTTAGTAAAGTTTGTCTTTTTTTTTTCTATATCTCTCATTCGATGTTCTGACATCCATTTCACACAAAGCCCGTTTTACTTCTTCATTGTGTCTCGTCCCTTCAGGATGTATGTGATCATGGCTCTCCATAACTTCCTGTCCTTTGTAACCCTTTGTAAAGTTTGTCTTTTTTTATATCCCTCTCATTCGATGTTCTGCCATCCATTTACACAAAGCCCATTCTACTTCTTCTCATTGTTCGTCCCTTCAGGATGTGAGTGATCATGGCTCTCCATAACTTCTTGTCCTTTGTTGCCCTTTAGTAAAATTTTGTCTTTTTTTATATCTCTCTAACCGATGTTCTGACAACGATTCACACAAAGCCCGTTCTACTTCTTCATTGTGTCTCGTCCCTTTGCCCCTTCAGGATCATGGCTCTCCATACATCTTCCTGTCCTTTGAAACCTTAGTATAGTTTGTCTTTTTTTCTATATCTCTAACCGATGTTCTGACAACGATTCACACAAAGCGCGTTCTAATTCTTCATTGTGTCTCGTCCTTCAGGATGTGCCCCTTGAGGATGGCTCTCCATAACTTCCTATCCTTTGTAGCCCTTAGCAAAGTTTGTCTTTTTTTCTATATCTCTCAACCGATGATCTGACAACGATTCACACAAAGCCCGTTCTACTTCTTCATTGTGTCTCGTCCTTCAGGATTGAGTGAGCATGGCTCTCCATAACATCCTATCCTTTGTAGCCCTTAGTAAAGTTTATCATTTTTCTATCCCTCTCATTCTGATGTCCTGCCATCCATTTACACAAAGCCCATTAGGTACTTCTTCATTGTGTTCGTCCTTCAGCCCCTTCAGTGTCATGTCTCTCCATAACATCTTATCCTTTGTAGCCCTTAGTAAAGTTTGTCTTTTTTCTATATCTCTCATTCGATGTTCTGCCATCCATTTACACAAAGCCCATTCTAGGTTCTTCATTGTTTCCATCCTGCCAGGATCAGGTCATGGCTCTCCATAACTTCTTATCCTTTGTAGCCCTTAGTAAAGTTTATCATTTTTTCTATATCTCTCATTCTCTGTCCTGCCATCCATTTACACAAAGCTTATTAGTTAGGTTTCTTCATTGTTTCTCGTCCTGCCCCTTCAGGTCATGTCTCTCCACTACATCTTTATCCTTTGTAGCCCTTAGCAAAGTTTATCTTTTTTTCTATCCCTCTATTCTCTGATCTGCCATCCATTTACACAAGCTTATTTCTACTTCTTCATTGTGTCTCGTTTCAGGATGTCAGTGAGCATGTCTCTCCACTACATCTTATCCTTTGTAGCCCTTAGTACCATATTTTTTTTTTTTCTATATCTCACCGATGATCTGACATCCATTACACAAGCCCGTTCTACTTCTTGTTTGTGTTGCCCTTCAGGATCATGTCTCTCTCCACACTTCTTATCCTTTGTAGCCCTTAGTAACCATTTTTTTTATATCTCTCTCATTCGATGATCTGCCATCCATTCACACAAGCTTATTCTACTTCTTCATTGTTTCCATTTGCCAGGATTCAGGTCATGTCTCTCCATAACATCTTATCCTTTGTAGCCCTTAGTAAAGTTTGTCTTTTTTAGTATCCCTCTCATTCCCTGATCTGCCATCCATTTACACAAAGCTTATTCTAGGTTCTTCATTGTTTCCATTTGTCCTTCAGGATGTGTGAGCATGGCTCTCCACTAACATCTTATCCTTTGTAGCCCTTAGTAAAGCACCATATTTTTTTAGTATCTCTAATTTCTGATCTGCCATCCATTTCACACAAAGCCCGTTTCTACTTCTTCATTGTGTCTCGTCCTTCCTTTGTGCCCTTAGGAGCATGGCTCTCCTCTCAACTTCCTATCCTTTGTAGCCCTTAGTAAAGTTTGTCTTTTTTTCTATATCTCTAACATTCTCGATGATCTGCCATCCATTTACACAAGCTTTATTCTACTTCTTCATTGTTTCCATTCCAGGATTCAGAGCATGTCTCTCCATAACATCTTATCCTTTGTAGCCCTTAGTAAAGTTTATCTTTTTTTCTATATCCTCATTCTCTGTCCTGCCATCCATTTACACAAGCCCATTCTAGGTTCTTCATTGTTTCCATTTGCCAGGATTCAGGTCATGTCTCTCCACTACATCTTATCCTTTGTAGCCCTTAGCAGTTTATCTTTTTCTATCCTCTCATTCTCTGATCTGACATCCATTTACACAAGCCCATTAGGTAGGTTCTTCATTGTTTCCATTTCAGGATTCAGGTCATGTCTCTCCACTACATCTTATCCTTTGTAGCCCTTAGCAAGTTTATCTTTTTCTATATCTCATTCCCTGTCTGCCATCCATTTACACAAGCTCATTCTACTTCTTCATTGTTTCTCGTTTGCCAGGATCAGGTCATGTCTCCACTACATCTTATCCTTTGTAGCCCTTAGCAACATCTTTTTTTAGTATCCCTCTCATTCGATGTCCTGCCATCCATTTACACAAAAGCTCATTAGGTAGGTTCTTCATTGTTTCGTCATTTCAGGATTCAGGTCATGTCTCTCCACTATATCCTATCCTTTGTAGCCCTTAGCACCATTTATTTTTAGTATCCCTCTCATAACCGATCCTGCCATCCATTTACACAAGCTTATTTCTAGGTTACTCATTGTCGTCATTTCAGGATTCAGGTCATGTCTCTCCATAACGTCCTATCCTTTGAAGCCCTTAGCACCATTTATCTTTTTTTTATCCCTCTCATTCTCTGTCCTGCCATCCATTTACACAAACCCTCATTCTACTTCTTGTTTGTTTCCTTTGCCCCTTCAGGATGTCTCTCCACTACATCTTATCCTTTGGTAGCCCTTAGCAACTATCCTGTCCTTTTTGTATCCCTTATTAAAGTTAAAGTTATTTTTCTATATCTCATTAACCGATGATTCTCCAACGATTCATCCTTTGTAGCCCAAAGCCCGTTCTACTTCTTCATTGTGTCTCGTGCCTCCAGGACACAAGTGATTAGGTAGGTTCTCCATTGTTTCATTTATCCTTTGTATGTCTAGTATCTTATCCTTTTGTCTTTTTCATATATTTTCTATCCCTCTCATTCCCTGACATCCATTTACACAAGCTCATTAGGTAGGTTTCATTGTTTCCATTCCCCCCTTCAGGTCATGTCTCTCCACTAACTTCCTATCCTTTGTAGCCCTTAGCAGTTTATCTTTTTTCTATATCTCCCTCCGATGTTCTGTCAACGATTCACCATCCATTTACACAAGCTTCTTCATTGTGTCTCGTCCCTTTCCATTGCCCCTTCAGGTCATGGCTCTCCACTACATCTTATCCTTTGTAAGCCCTTAGCACCATATCTTTTTAGTATATCTCATTCTAACCGATGTTCTGCCATCCATTTTCACACAAAGCCCAGTTCTAGGTTCTTCTTTGTCTTGTTTCCATTTCAGGATGTGGGTCATGGCTCTCCACTACATCTTATGTCCTTTGTTGCCTTTAGTAAATTTTGTATTTTCTCATTCTCTAACCGATGTTCTGACATCCATTTACACAAGCCCGTTCTACTTCTTCACTCATTGTTCTCGTCCCTTCAGGATGTGGTGATCATGGCTCTCCACAACTTCCTGTCCTTTGTAGCCCTTAGTATAGTTTGTCTTTTTTATATCTCTAACCGATGTCCTGCCATCCATTTACACAAAGCTCATTCTAGGTTCTTCATTGTTTCCTTCAGGATGTTCAGGTCATGTCTCTCCATAACATCTTATCCTTTGTAGCCCTTAGCACCATTTATTTTTTTTATATATCTCTAACCGATGATCTGACAATCCATTCACAAAGCTCATTAGGTTCTACTTCTTCATTGTGTTCGTCATTTGGATTCAGTGAGCATGGCTCTCCATAACATCTTATCCTTTTGTAGCCCTTAGTAAAGTTTGTCTTTTTTCTATATCTCTAACCGATGATCTGCCATCGATTTACAAGCCCATTCTACTTCTTCATTGTTTCCATTTCAGGATGTTCAGAGCATGGCTCTCCATAACTTCCTATCCTTTGTAGCCCTTAGCAGTTTATCTTTTTTCTATATCTCTAACCGATGATCTGCCATCCATTTACACAAAGCCCGTTCTACTTCTTCATTGTGTCTCATTGTTTCAGGATGCCCCTTCAGGTCATGGCTCTCCATAACTTCTTATCCTTTGTAGCCCTTAGTAAAGTTTGTCTTTTTTCTATATCTCTAACCGATGATCTGACATCCATTTTACACAAGCCCGTTCTACTTCTTCATTGTTTCTCGTCGTTCAGGATGTCAGTGAGCATGTCTCTCCATAACTTCCTTATCCTTTGTAGCCCTTTAGTAAAGTTTGTCTTTTTTAGTATATCTCCTATTCGATGATCTGCCATCCATTCACACAAAGCCCGTTCTAGGTTCTTCTTTTGTTCGTCCTTGGATTCAGGAGCATGGCTCTCCACTACATCTTATCCTTTGTAGCCCTTAGTAAAGTTTGTCTTTTTCTATATCTCTCATTCCGATGATCCTGACCATCCACACAACACAAGTTCTATTCTTCAGGTGTCTCATTCCTTCATTTGCCCCTTCAGGTCATGTCTCTCCACTACATCTTATCCTTTGTAGCCCTTAGTAAAGTTTGTCTTTTTTCTATATCTCTCAACCGATGATCTGCCATCCATTCACACAAAGCTCATTAGGTACTTCTTCATTGTTTCCATTCGCCCTTCAGGATGTCATGATCATCTCTCCATCTTATCCTTTGTAGCCCTTAGCACCATATCTTTTTAGTATTCCCTGTTTTACACAAGCTCATTTTTTTCTATCATGTCTCTCCTCCTAACCTTTGATGATCTGACAACGATTCACACAAAGCCCGTTCTACTTCTTCATTTGTTTGTCCTTCAGGATGTCAGTGTCATGGTCTCTCCATAACTTCCTATCCTTTGTAGCCCTTAGCAGTTCATCTTTTTCTATATCTCTAACCGATGTCCTGACATCCATTCACACAAAGCTCATTCTAGGTTCTTCATTGTGTCTCGTCCTTCAGGATGTCAGGTCATGGCTCTCCATAACATCTTATCCTTTGTAGCCCTTAGTAAAGTTTGTCTTTTTTCTATATCTCCTAACCGATGATCTGACATCGATTCCACAAAGCCCGTTCTACTTCTTGTTTTTGTCTCGTTCTTTCAGGATGTCAGGAGCATGGCTCTCCATAACTTCTTATCCTTTGTAGCCCTTAGTATAGTTTGTCTTTTTTTCTATATCTCTAACCGATGATCTGACAACGATTCACACAAAGCCCGTTCTACTTCTTCATTGTGTCTCGTCCTTCAGGATGTGAGTGATCATGTCTCTCATAACTTCCTATCCTTTGTAGCCCTTAGTAAAGTTTGTCTTTTTTTCTATATCTCTAACCAATGTTCTGACAACCATTCACACAAAGCCCGTTCTACTTCTTCATTGTGTCTCGTCCTTCAGCCCTTCAGTGATCATGGCTCTCCATAACGTCCTATCCTTTGAAACCCTTAGTAAAGTTTGTCATTTTTCTATATCTCTAACCGATGTTCTGACAACGATCCACACAAACCCCGTTCTACTTCTTGTTTGTGTCTCGTCCCTTCAGGATCAGTGAGCATGGCTCTCCATCTTCCTGTCCTTTGTAGCCCTTAGTAAAGTTTGTCTTTTTTCTATATCTCTAACCGATGATCTGACATCGATTCACACAAAGCCCGTTCTAGGTTCTTCATTGTGTCTCGTCCTTCAGGATGTCAGTGTCATGGCTCTCCATAACTTCCTATCCTTTGTAGCCCTTAGTAAAGTTTGTCTTTTTTCTATATCTCAAACCGATGATCTGACAACGATTCACACAAAGCCCGTTCTACTTCTTCATTGTGTCTCGTCCCTTCAGGATCTGAGTGATCATGGCTCTCCATAACTTCCTATCCTTTGTAGCCCTTAGTAAAGTTTGTCTTTTTTTCTATATCTCCTAACCGATGTTCTGACAACGATTCACACAAAGCCCGTTTTACTTCTTCATTGTGTCTCGTCCCTTCAGGATGTGAGTGATCATGGCTCTCCATAACTTCCTGTCCTTTGTAACCCTTTGTAAAGTTTGTCTTTTTTTCTATATCTCCTAACCGATGTTCTGACAACGATTCACACAAAGCCCGTTCTACTTCTTCATTTGTCTCGTCCCTTCAGGATGTCAGTGATCATGGCTCTCCATAACGTCCTGTCCTTTGAAACCCTTTAGTAAATTTTGTCTTTTTTTCTATATCTCTAACCGATGTTCTGACAACGATTCACACAAAGCCCGTTCTACTTCTTCATTGTGTCTCGTCCCTTCAGGATGTGAGTGATCATGGCTCTCCATAACTTCCTGTCCTTTGAAACCTTAGTATAGTTTGTCTTTTTTTCTATATCTCTATTCGATGTTCTGAAAACGATTCACACAAAGCGTTCTAATTCTTCATTGAGTCTCGTCCTTCAGGATGTGGTGAACATGGCTCTCCATAACATCCTGTCCTTTGTTGCCCTTAGTAAAGTTTATCTTTTTTTTTCTATATCTCTAACCGATGTTCTGACAACGATTCACACAAAGCCCGTTCTACTTCTTGTTTGTGTCTCGTCCCTTCAGGATGTGAGTGATCATGGCTCTCCATAACGTCCTGTCCTTTGAAACCCTTAGTAAAGTTTGTCTTTTTTTCTATATCTCCTAACCGATGTTCTGACAACGATTCACACAAAGCCCGTTCTACTTCTTCATTGTGTCTCGTCCCTTCAGGATGTGAGTGATCATGGCTCTCCATAACTTCCTCTCCTTTGAAACCCTTAGAAAAGTTTGTCTTTTTTTCTATATCTCCTAACCGATGTTCTGACAACGATTCACACAAAGCCCGTTCTACTTCTTCATTGTGTCTCCTCCCTTCAGGATGTGAGTGATCATGGCTCTCCATAACGTCCTGTCCTTTGTAACCCTTAGTAAGTTTGTCTTTTTTTCTATATCTCTAACCGATGTTCTGACAACGATTCACACAAAGCCCGTTCTACTTCTTCTTTTGTGTCTCGTCCTTCAGGATGTGAGGATCATGGCTCTCCATAACTTCCTGTCCTTTGTTGCCTTTAGTAAATTTTGTCTTTTTTTCTATATCTCCTAACCGATGTTCTGACAACGATTCACACAAGCCCGTTCTACTTCTTCTTTGTGTCTCGTCCCTTCAGGATGTGAGTGATCATGGCTCTCCATAACTTCCTGTCCTTTGTAACACTTTGTAAAGTTTGTCTTTTTTTCTATATCTCCTAACCGATGTTCTGACAACGATTCACACAAAGCCCGTTCTACTTCTTTGTGTCTCGTCCCTTCAGGATGTGAGTGATCATGGCTCTCCATAACGTCCTGTCCTTTGAAACCCTTAGTAAAGTTTGTCTTTTTTTCTATATCTCTAACCGATGTTCTGACAACGATTCACACAAAGCCCGTTCTACTTCTTCATTGTGTCTCGTCCCTTCAGGATGTCAGTGATCATGGCTCTCCATAACTTCCTCTCCTTTGAAACCCTTAGAAAAGTTTGTCTTTTTTCTATATCTCTAACCGATGTTCTGACAACGATTTCACAAAGCCCGTTCGACTTCTTCTTTTGTCTCGTCCCTTCAGGATGTGAGTGATCATGGCTCTCCATAACTTCCTGTCCTTTGTTGCCTTTAGTAAATTTTGTCTTTTTTCTATATCTCATTAACCGATGTTCTGACAACGATTCACACAAGCCCGTTCTACTTCTTCTTTGTGTCTCGTCCCTTCAGGATGTGAGTGATCATGGCTCTTATTAACTTCCTGTCCTTTGTAGCCATTAGTAAAGTTTGTCTTTTCTGCTATATCTCCTCATCTGTTTTCTGTCAACCATTCACACAAGCCCTTTCTTCTTCTTTGTGTCTCGTCCCTTCAGGATGTGAGTGATCATGGCTCTCCATAACTTCCTCTCCTTTGTAGCCCTTAGTAAAGTTTGTCTTTTTTCTATATCTCTAACCGATGTTCTGACATCCGATTCACACAAAGCCCGTTCTACTTCTTCATTGTGTCTCGTCCCTTCAGGATGTGAGTGATCATGGCTCTCCATAACTTCCTCTCCTTTGTAGCCCTTAGTAAAGTTTGTCTTTTTTTCTATATCTCCTAACCGATGTTCTGACAACGATTCACACAAAGCCCGTTCTACTTCTTCATTGTGTCTCGTCCCTTCAGGATGTGAGTGATCATGGCTCTCCATAACTTCCAGTCCTTTGTAGCCATTAGTAAAGTTTGTCTTTCTGCTATATCTCCTAATCTGTTTTCTGTCAACCATTCACACAAGCCCGTTCTTCTTCTTCTTTGTGTCTCGTCCCTTCAGGATGTGAGTGTTCATGGCTCTCCATAACTTCCTTAGCCCTTAGTAAATTTTGTCTTTTTGCTATGTCTTCTAATCTGTTTTCTTTTAACCATTCACAAAAGCCCGTTCTACTTCTTCATTGTGTCTTGTCCCTTCAGGATCTGGTGATCATGGCTCTCCATAACTTCCTATCCTTTGTAGCCCTTAGTAAAGTTTGTCTTTTTTCTATATCCCTAACCGATGTTCTGACAACGATTCACACAAAGCCCGTTCTACTTCTTCATTGTGTCTCCTCCCTTCAGGATGTGAGTGATCATGGCTCTCCATAACGTCCTGTCCTTTGTAACCCTTAGTAAAGTTTGTCTTTTTTCTATATCTCCTAACCGATGTTCTGACAACGATTCACACAAAGCCCGTTCGACTTCTTCTTTGTGTCTCTTCCCTTCAGGATGTGAGTGATCATGGCTCTCCATAACTTCCTGTCCTTTGTTGCCTTTAGTAAATTTTGTCTTTTTTTCTATATCTCCTAACCGATGTTCTGACAACGATTCACACAAGACCGTTCTACTTCTTCTTTGTGTCTCGTCCCTTCAGGATGTGAGTGATCATGGCTCTCCATAACTTCCTGTCCTTTGTAGCCATTAGTAAAGTTTGTCTTTCTGCTATATCTCCTAATCTGTTTTCTGTCAACCATTCACACAAGCCCGTTCTTCTTCTTTGTGTCTCGTCCCTTCAGGATGTGAGTGATCATGGCTCTCCATAACTTCCTCTCCTTTGAAACCCTTAGAAAAGTTTGTCTTTTTTTTTATATCTCCCAACCGATGTTCTGACAACGATTCACACAAAGCCCATTCTACTTCTTCATTGTGTCTCGTCCCTTCAGGATGTGAGTGATCATGGCTCTCCATAACGTCCTGTCCTTTGTAACCCTTAGTAAAGTTTGTCTTTTTTTCGATATCTCCTAACCGATGTTCTGACAACGATTCACACAAAGCCCGTTCTACTTCTTCATTGTTTCTCGTCCCTTCAGGATGTGAGTGATCATGGCTCTCCATAACGTCCTGTCCTTTGAAACCCTTAGTAAAGTTTGTCTTTTTTTCTATATCTCCTAACCGATGTTCTGACAACGATTCACACAAAGCCCGTTCTACTTCTTCATTGTGTCTCGTCCCTTCAGGATGTGAGTGTTCATGGCTCTCCATAACGTCCTGTCCTTTGAAACCCTTAGTAAAGTTTGTCTTTTTTCTATATCTCTAACCGATGTTCTGACAACGATCCCACAAACCCGTTCTACTTCTTGTTTTGTCTCGTCCCTTCAGGATGTGAGTGATCATGGCTCTCCATAACTTCCCTATCCTTTGTAGCCCTTAGTAAAGTTTGTCCCTTTTTTCTATATCTCCTAACCGATGTTCTGACAACGATTCACACAAAGCCCGTTCTACTTCTTCATTGTGTCTCCTCCCTTCAGGATGTGAGTGATCATGGCTCTCCATAACGTCCTGTCCTTTGTAACCCTTAGTAAAGTTTGTCTTTTTTCTATATCTCTAACCGATGTTCTGACAACGATTCACACAAAGCCCGTTCTACTTCTTCTTTGTGTCTCGTCCCTTCAGGATGTGAGTGATCATGGCTCTCCATAACTTCCTGTCCTTTGTTGCCTTTAGTAAATTTTGTCTTTTTTTCTATATCTCCTAACCGATGTTCTGACAACAATTCACACAAGCCCGTTCTACTTCTTCTTTGTGTCTCGTCCCTTCAGGATGTGAGTGATCATGGCTCTCCATAACTTCCTGTCCTTTGTAGCCATTAGTAAAGTTTGTCTTTCTGCTATATCTCCTAATCTGTTTTCTGTCAACCATTCACACAAGCCCGTTCTTCTTCTTTGTGTCTCGTCCCTTCAGGATGTGAGTGATCATGGCTCTCCATAACTTCCTCTCCTTTGTAACCCTTTGTAAAGTTTGTCATTTTTTCTATATCTCCTAACCGATGTTCTGACAACGATTCACACAAAGCCCGTTCTACTTCTTCTTTGTGCCTCGTCCCTTCAGGATGTGAGTGATCATGGCTCTCCATAACTTCCTGTCCTTTGTTGCCTTTAGTAAATTTTGTCTTTTTTTCTATATCTCCTAACCGATGTTCTGACAACGATTCACACAAAGCCCGTTCTACTTCTTCATTGTGTCTCGTCCCTTCAGGATGTGAGTGATCATGGCTCTCCATAACTTCCTCTCCTTTGTAGCCCTTAGGAAAGTTTTTCTTTTTTTCTAAAGCTCCTAACCGATGTTCTGACAACGATTCACACAAAGCCCGTTCTACTTCTTCATTGTGTCTCGTCCCTTCAGGATCTGAGTGATCATGGCTCTCCATAACTTCCTGTCCTTTGTAGCCATTAGTAAAGTTTGTCTTTCTGCTATATCTCTAATCTGTTTTCTGTCAACCATTCACACAAGCCCGTTCTTCTTCTTCTTTGTGTCTCGTCCCTTCAGGATGTGAGTGTTCATGGCTCTCCATAACTTCCTTAGCCCTTAGTAAATTTTGTCTTTTTGCTATGTCTTCTAATCTGTTTTCTTTCAACCATTCACAAAAAGCCCGTTCTACTTCTTCATTGTGTCTTGTCCCTTCAGGATCTGGTGATCATGGCTCTCCATAACTTCCTATCCTTTGTAGCCCTTAGTAAAGTTTGTCTTTTTTTCTATATCTCTAACCGATGTTCTGACAACGATTCACACAAAGCCCGTTCTACTTCTTCATTGTGTCTCCTCCCTTCAGGATGTGAGTGATCATGGCTCTCCATAACGTCCTGTCCTTTGTAACCCTTAGTAAAGTTTGTCTTTTTTCTATATCTCCTAACCGATGTTCTGACAACGATTCACACAAAGCCCGTTCTACTTCTTCTTTGTGTCTCTTCCCTTCAGGATGTGAGTGATCATGGCTCTCCATAACTTCCTGTCCTTTGTTGCCTTTAGTAAATTTTGTCTTTTTTTCTATATCTCTCTAACCGATGTTCTGACAACGATTCACACAAAGCCCGTTCTACTTTCTTCATTGTGTCTCGTCCTTCAGGATCTGAGTGATCATGGCTCTCCATAACTTCCTGTCCTTTGTAGCCATTAGTAAAGTTTGTCTTTCTGCTATATCTCCTAATCTGTTTTCTGTCAACCATTCACAAGCCCGTTCTTCTTCTTCTTTGTGTCTCGTCCCTTCAGGATGTGAGTGTTCATGGCTCTCCATAACTTCCTTAGCCCTTAGTAAATTTTGTCTTTTTGCTATGTCTTCTAATCTGTTTTCTTTCAACCATTCAAAAAGCCCGTTCTACTTCTTCATTGTGTCTTGTCCTTCAGGATCTGAGTGATCATGGCTCTCCATAACTTCCTATCCTTTGTAGCCCTTAGTAAAGTTTGTCTTTTTTTCTATATCTCTAACCGATGTTCTGACAACGATTCACACAAAGCCCGTTCTACTTCTTCATTGTGTCTCCTCCCTTCAGGATGTGAGTGATCATGGCTCTCCATAACGTCCTGTCCTTTGTAACCCTTAGTAAAGTTTGTCTTTTTTTCTATATCTCCTAACCGATGTTCTGACAACGATTCACACAAAGCCCGTTCTACTTCTTCTTTGTGTCTCTTCCCTTCAGGATGTGAGTGATCATGGCTCTCCATAACTTCCTGTCCTTTGTTGCCTTTAGTAAATTTTGTCTTTTTTTCTATATCTCCTAACCGATGTTCTGACAACGATTCACACAAGACCGTTCTACTTCTTCTTTGTGTCTCGTCCCTTCAGGATGTGAGTGATCATGGCTCTCCATAACTTCCTGTCCTTTGTAGCCATTAGTAAAGTTTGTCTTTCTGCTATATCTCCTAATCTGTTTTCTGTCAACCATTCACACAAGCCCGTTCTTCTTCTTTGTGTCTCGTCCCTTCAGGATGTGAGTGATCATGGCTCTCCATAACTTCCTCTCCTTTGAAACCCTTAGAAAAGTTTGTCTTTTTTTTTATATCTCCTAACCGATGTTCTGACAACGATTCACACAAAGCCCATTCTACTTCTTCATTGTGTCTCGTCCCTTCAGGATGTGAGTGATCATGGCTCTCCATAACTTCCTGTCCTTTGTTGCCTTTAGTAAATTTTGTCTTTTTTTCTATATCTCCTAACCGATGTTCTGACAACGATTCACACAAAGCCCGTTCTACTTCTTCATTGTGTCTCGTCCCTTCAGGATGTGAGTGATCATGGCTCTCCATAACTTCCTCTCCTTTGTAGCCCTTAGTAAAGTTTTTTTTTTTTTTCTAAAGCTCCTAACCGATGTTCTGACAACGATTCACACAAAGCCCGTTCTACTTCTTCATTGTGTCTCGTCCTTCAGGATGTGAGTGATCATGGCTCTCCATGACTTCCTGTCCTTTGTAGCCATTAGTAAAGTTTGTCTTTCTGCTATATCTCTAATCTGTTTTCTGTCAACCATTCACACAAGCCCGTTCTTATTCTTCTTTGTGTGTCTCTTCCCTTCAGGATGTGAGTGTTCATGGCTCTCCATAACTTCCTTAGCCCTTAGTAAATTTTGTCTTTTTGCTATGTCTTCTAATCTGTTTTCTTTCAACCATTCACAAAAGCCCGTTCTACTTCTTCATTGTGTCTTGTCCCTTCAGGATCTGAGTGATCATGGCTCTCCATAACTTCCTATCCTTTGTAGCCCTTAGTAAAGTTTGTCTTTTTTCTATATCTCTAACCGATGTTCTGACAACGATTCACACAAAGCCCGTTCTACTTCTTCATTGTGTCTCGTCCCTTCAGGATGTGAGTGATCATGGCTCTCCATAACTTCCTATCCTTTGTAGCCCTTAGTAAAGTTTGTCTTTTTTCTATATCTCCTAACCGATGTTCTGACAACGATTCACACAAAGCCCGTTCTACTTTTTTCATTGTGTCACGTCGCTTCAGGATGTGAGTGATCATGGCTCTTCATAACTTCCTATCCTTTGTAGCCCTTAGTAAAGTTTGTCTTTTTTCTATATCTCTAACCGATGTTCTGACAACGATTCACACAAAGCCCGTTCTACTTCTTCATTGTGTCTCGTCCCTTCAGGATGTGAGTGATCATGGCTCTCCATAACGTCCTGTCCTTTGTAACCCTTTAGTAAAGTTTGTCTTTTTTTTCTATATCTCCTAACCGATGTTCTGACAACGATTCACACAAAGCCCGTTCTACTTCTTCATTGTGTCTCGTCCCTTCAGGATGTGAGTGATCATGGCTCTCCATAACGTCCTGTCCTTTGAAACCCTTAGTAAAGTTTGTCTTTTTTTCTATATCTCCTAACCGATGTTCTGACAACGATTCACACAAAGCCCGTTCTACTTCTTCATTGTGTCTCGTCCCTTCAGGATGTGAGTGATCATGGCTCTCCATAACGTCCTGTCCTTTGAAACCCTTAGTAAAGTTTGTCTTTTTTTTCTATATCTCCTAACCGATGTTCTGACAACGATTCACACAAGCCCGTTCTACTTCTTCTTTGTGTCTCGTCCCTTCAGGATGTGAGTGATCATGGCTCTCCATAACTTCCTGTCCTTTGTAACCCTTTGTAAAGTTTGTCTTTTTTTCTATATCTCTAACCGATGTTCTGACAACGATTCACACAAAGCCCGTTCTACTTCTTCTTTGTGTCTCGTCCCTTCAGGATGTGAGTGATCATGGCTCTCCATAACGTCCTGTCCTTTGAAACCCTTAGTAAAAGTTTGTCTTTTTCTATATCTCCTAACCGATGTTCTGACAACGATTCACACAAAGCCCGTTCTACTTCTTCATTGTGTCTCGTCCCTTCAGGATGTGAGTGATCATGGCTCTCCATAATTTCCTCTCCTTTGAAACCCTTAGAAAAGTTTGTCTTTTTTTCTATATCTCCTAACCGATGTTCTGACAACGATTCACACAAAGCCCGTTCGACTTCTTCTTTGTGTCTCGTCCCTTCAGGATGTGAGTGATCATGGCTCTCCATAACTTCCTGTCCTTTGTTGCCTTTAGTAAATTTTGTCTTTTTTTCTATATCTCTAACCGATGTTCTGACAACGATTCCACAAGCCCGTTCTACTTCTTCTTTGTGTCTCGTCCCTTCAGGATGTGAGTGATCATGGCTCTCCATAACTTCCTGTCCTTTGTAGCCATTAGTAAAGTTTGTCTTTTTCTGCTATATCTCCTCATCTGTTTTCTGTCAACCATTCACACAAGCCCTTTCTTCTTCTTTTTGTGTCTCGTCCTTCAGGATGTGAGTGATCATGGCTCTCCATAACTTCCTCTCCTTTGAAACCCTTAGAAAAGTTTGTTTTTTTTTTTTATATCTCTAACCGATGTTCTGACAACGATTCACACAAAGCCCGTTCTACTTCTTCATTTGTCTCGTCCCTTCAGGATGTGAGTGATCATGGCTCTCCTCCTTCTTCTCTCCTTTGTAGCCCTTAGTAAAGTTTTTTTTTTTTTCTAAAGCTCTAACCGATGTTCTGACAACGATTCACAAAGCCCGTTCTACTTCTTCATTGTCTCTCGTCCCTTCAGGATGTGAGTGATCATGGCTCTCCATAACTTCCTGTCCTTTGTAGCCATTAGTAAAGTTTGTCTTTCTGCTATATCTCTAATCTGTTTTCTGTCAACCATTCACACAAGCCCGTTCTTCTTCTTCTTTGTGTCTCGTCCTTCAGGATGTGAGTGTTCATGGCTCTCCATAACTTCCTTAGCCCTTAGTAAATTTTGTGTTTTTGCTATGTCTTCTAATCTGTTTTCTTTTAACCATTCAAAAGCCCGTTCTACTTCTTCATTGTGTCTTGTCCCTTCAGGATCTGAGTGATCATGGCTCTCCATAACTTCCTATCCTTTGTAGCCCTTAGTAAAGTTTGTCTTTTTTCTATATCTCTAACCGATGTTCTGACAACGATTCACAAAGCCCGTTCTACTTCTTCATTGTGTCTCCTCCTTCAGGATGTGAGTGATCATGGCTCTCCATAACGTCCTGTCCTTTGTAACCCTTAGTAAAGTTTGTCTTTTTTCTATATCTCCTAACCGATGTTCTGACAACGATTCACACAAAGCCCGTTCTACTTCTTCTTTGTGTCTCTTCCCTTTTAGGATGTGAGTGATCATGGCTCTCCATAACTTCCTGTCCTTTGTTGCCTTTAGTAAATTTTGTCTTTTTTCTATATCTCTAACCGATGTTCTGACAACGATTCACACAAGACCGTTCTACTTCTTCTTTGTGTCTCGTCCCTTCAGGATGTGAGTGATCATGGCTCTCCATAACTTCCTGTCCTTTGTAGCCATTAGTAAAGTTTGTCTTTCTGCTATATCTCCTAATCTGTTTTCTGTCAACCATTCACACAAGCCCGTTCTTCTTCTTTGTGTCTCGTCCCTTCAGGATGTGAGTGATCATGGCTCTCCATAACTTCCTCTCCTTTGAAACCCTTAGAAAAGTTTGTCTTTTTTTTTTATATCTCCCAACCGATGTTCTGACAACGATTCACAAAGCCCATTCTACTTCTTCATTGTGTCTCGTCCCTTCAGGATGTGAGTGATCATGGCTCTCCATAACGTCCTGTCCTTTGTAACCCTTTAGTAAAGTTTGTCTTTTTTCTATATCTCTAACCGATGTTCTGACAACGATTCACACAAAGCCCGTTCTACTTCTTCATTGTGTCTCGTCCCTTCAGGATGTGAGTGATCATGGCTCTCCATAACGTCCTGTCCTTTGAAACCCTTAGTAAAGTTTGTCATTTTTTCTATATCTCCTAACCGATGTTCTGACAACGATCCACACAAACCCCGTTCTACTTCTTGTTTGTGTCTCGTCCCTTCAGGATGTGAGTGATCATGGCTCTCCATAACTTCCTATCCTTTGTAGCCCTTAGTAAAGTTTGTCTTTTTTTCTATATCTCCTAACCGATGTTCTGACAACGATTCACACAAAGCCCGTTCTACTTCTTCATTGTGTCTCCTCCCTTCAGGATGTGAGTGATCATGGCTCTCCATAACGTCCTGTCCTTTGTAACCCTTAGTAAAGTTTGTCTTTTTTTCTATATCTCCTAACCGATGTTCTGACAACGATTCACACAAAGCCCGTTCTACTTCTTCTTTGTGTCTCGTCCCTTCAGGATGTGAGTGATCATGGCTCTCCATAACTTCCTGTCCTTTGTTGCCTTTAGTAAATTTTGTCTTTTTTTCTATATCTCCTAACCGATGTTCTGACAACAATTCACACAAGCCCGTTCTACTTCTTCTTTGTGTCTCGTCCCTTCAGGATGTGAGTGATCATGGCTCTCCATAACTTCCTCTCCTTTGAAACCCTTAGAAAAGTTTGTCTTTTTTTTTTATATCTCCTAACCGATGTTCTGACAACGATTCACACAAAGCCCATTCTACTTCTTCATTGTGTCTCGTCCCTTCAGGATGTGAGTGATCATGGCTCTCCATAACTTCCTGTCCTTTGTAACCCTTTGTAAAGTTTGTCATTTTTTCTATATCTCCTAACCGATGTTCTGACAACTATTCACACAAAGCCCGTTCTACTTCTTCTTGGTGCCTCGTCCCTTCAGGATGTGAGTGATCATGGCTCTCCATAACTTCCTGTCCTTTGTTGCCTTTAGTAAATTTTTGTCTTTTTTCTATATCTCTAACCGATGTTCTGACAACGATTCACACAAAGCCCGTTCTACTTCTTCATTGTGTCTCGTCCCTTCAGGATGTGAGTGATCATGGCTCTCCATAACTTCCTCTCCTTTGTAGCCCTTAGGAAAGTTTTTCTTTTTTTCTAAAGCTCCTAACCGATGTTCTGACAACGATTCACACAAAGCCCGTTCTACTTCTTCATTGTGTCTCGTCCCTTCAGGATCTGAGTGATCATGGCTCTCCATAACTTCCTGTCCTTTGTAGCCATTAGTAAAGTTTGTCTTTCTGCTATATCTCCTAATCTGTTTTCTGTCAACCATTCACACAAGCCCGTTCTTCTTCTTCTTTGTGTCTCGTCCCTTCAGGATGTGAGTGTTCATGGCTCTCCATAACTTCCTTAGCCCTTAGTAAATTTTGTCTTTTTGCTATGTCTTCTAATCTGTTTTCTTTCAACCATTCACAAAAAGCCCGTTCTACTTCTTCATTGTGTCTTGTCCCTTCAGGATCTGAGTGATCATGGCTCTCCATAACTTCCTATCCTTTGTAGCCCTTAGTAAAGTTTGTCTTTTTTTCTATATCTCCTAACCGATGTTCTGACAACGATTCAAAGCCCGTTCTACTTCTTCATTTGTCTCCTCCCCTTCAGGATGTGAGTGATCATGGCTCTCCATAACGTCCTGTCCTTTGTAACCCTTTGTAAAGTTTGTCTTTTTTTCTATATCTCCTAACCGATGTTCTGACAACGATTCACACAAAGCCCGTTCTACTTCTTCTTTGTGTCTCTTCCCTTCAGGATGTGAGTGATCATGGCTCTCCATAACTTCCTGTCCTTTGTTGCCTTTAGTAAATTTTGTCTTTTTTTCTATATCTCCTAACTGATGTTCTGACACAAAGCCCGTTCTACTTCTTCATTGTGTCTCGTCCTTCAGGATCTGAGTGATCATGGCTCTCCATAACTTCCTGTCCTTTGTAGCCATTAGTAAAGTTTGTCTTTCTGCTATATCTCCTAATCTGTTTTCTGTCAACCATTCACACAAGCCCGTTCTTCTTCTTCTTTGTGTCTCGTCCCTTCAGGATGTGAGTGTTCATGGCTCTCCATAACTTCCTTAGCCCTTAGTAAATTTTGTCTTTTTGCTATGTCTTCTAATCTGTTTTCTTTCAACCATTCACAAAAGCCCGTTCTACTTCTTCATTGTGTCTTGTCCCTTCAGGATCTGAGTGATCATGGCTCTCCATAACTTCCTATCCTTTGTAGCCCTTAGTAAAGTTTGTCTTTTTTTCTATATCTCCTAACCGATGTTCTGACAACGATTCACACAAAGCCCGTTCTACTTCTTCATTGTGTCTCCTCCCTTCAGGATGTGAGTGATCATGGCTCTCCATAACGTCCTGTCCTTTGTAACCCTTAGTAAAGTTTGTCTTTTTTTCTATATCTCCTAACCGATGTTCTGACAACGATTCACACAAAGCCCGTTCTACTTCTTCTTTGTGTCTCTTCCCTTCAGGATGTGAGTGATCATGGCTCTCCATAACTTCCTGTCCTTTGTTGCCTTTAGTAAATTTTGTCTTTTTTTCTATATCTCCTAACCGATGTTCTGACAACGATTCACACAAGACCGTTCTACTTCTTCTTTGTGTCTCGTCCCTTCAGGATGTGAGTGATCATGGCTCTCCATAACTTCCTGTCCTTTGTAGCCATTAGTAAAGTTTGTCTTTCTGCTATATCTCCTAATCTGTTTTCTGTCAACCATTCCACAAGCCTGTTCTTCTTCTTTGTGTCTCGTCCCTTCAGGATGTGAGTGATCATGGCTCTCCATAACTTCCTCTCCTTTGAAACCCTTAGAAAAGTTTGTCTTTTTTTTTATATCTCCTAACCGATGTTCTGACAACGATTCACACAAAGCCCATTCTACTTCTTCATTGTGTCTCGTCCCTTCAGGATGTGAGTGATCATGGCTCTCCATAACTTCCTGTCCTTTGTTGCCTTTAGTAAATTTTGTCTTTTTCTATATCTCTAACCGATGTTCTGACAACGATTCACACAAAGCCCGTTTCTACTTCTTCATTGTGTCTCGTCCCTTCAGGATGTGAGTGATCATGGCTCTCCATAACTTCCTCTCCTTTGTAGCCCTTAGTAAAGTTTTTCTTTTTTTCTAAAGCTCCTAACCGATGTTCTGACAACGATTCACACAAAGCCCGTTCTACTTCTTCATTGTGTCTCGTCCCTTCAGGATGTGAGTGATCATGGCTCTCCATAACTTCCTGTCCTTTGTAGCCATTAGTAAAGTTTGTCTTTCTGCTATATCTCCTAATCTGTTTTCTGTCAACCATTCACACAAGCCCGTTCTTATTCTTCTTTGTGTCTCTTCCCTTCAGGATGTGAGTGTTCATGGCTCTCCATAACTTCCTTAGCCCTTAGTAAATTTTGTCTTTTTGCTATGTCTTCTAATCTGCTTTCTTTCAACCATTCACAAAAGCCCGTTCTACTTCTTCATTGTGTCTTGTCCCTTCAGGATCTGAGTGATCATGGCTCTCCATAACTTCCTATCCTTTGTAGCCCTTAGTAAAGTTTGTCTTTTTTTCTATATCTCCTAACCGATGTTCTGACAACGATTCACACAAAGCCCGTTCTACTTCTTCATTGTGTCTCGTCCCTTCAGGATGTGAGTGATCATGGCTCTCCATAACTTCCTATCCTTTGTAGCCCTTAGTAAAGTTTGTCTTTTTTTCTATATCTCCTAACCGATGTTCTGACAACGATTCACACAAAGCCCGTTCTACTTTTTCATTGTGTCACGTCGCTTCAGGATGTGAGTGATCATGGCTCTTCATAACTTCCTATCCTTTGTAGCCCTTAGTAAAGTTTGTCTTTTTTTCTATATCTCCTAACCGATGTTCTGACAACGATTCACACAAAGCCCGTTCTACTTCTTCATTGTGTCTCGTCCCTTCAGGATGTGAGTGATCATGGCTCTCCATAACGTCCTGTCCTTTGTAACCCTTAGTAAAGTTTGTCTTTTTTTCTATATATCCTAACCGATGTTCTGACAACGATTCACACAAAGCCCGTTCTACTTCTTCATTGTGTCTCGTCCCTTCAGGATGTGAGTGATCATGGCTCTCCATAACGTCCTGTCCTTTGAAACCCTTAGTAAAGTTTGTCATTTTTTCTATATCTCCTAACCGATGTTCTGACAACGATTCACACAAAGCCCGTTCTACTTCTTCATTGTGTCTCGTCCCTTCAGGATGTGAGTGATCATGGCTCTCCATAACGTCCTGTCCTTTGAAACCCTTAGTAAAGTTTGTCTTTTTTTTCTATATCTCTAACCGATGTTCTGACAACGATTCACACAAAGCCCGTTCTACTTCTTCATTGTGTCTCGTCCCTTCAGGATGTGGTGATCATGGCTCTCCATAACGTCCTGTCCTTTGAAACCCTTAGTAAAGTTTGTCTTTTTTTCTATATCTCCTAACCGATGTTCTGACAACGATCCACACAAAGCCCGTTCTACTTCTTGTTTGTGTCTCGTCCCTTCAGGATGTGAGTGATCATGGCTCTCCATAACGTCCTGTCCTTTGAAACCCTTAGTAAAGTTTGTCTTTTTTCTATATCTCTAACCGATGTTCTGACAACGATTCACAAAGCCCGTTCTACTTCTTCATTGTGTCTCGTCCCTTCAGTGTCTGAGTGATCATGGCTCTCCATAACTTCCTCTCCTTTGTAGCCCTTAGTAAAGTTTGTCATTTTTTCTATATCTCCTAACCGATGTTCTGACAACGATTCACACAAAGCTCGTTCATGGCTCACCATAACTTCCTCTCCTTTGTAACCCTTTGTAAAGTTTGTCTTTTTTTTCTATATCTCCTAACCGATGTTCTGACAATGATTCACACATAGCCCGTTCTACTTCTTCATTGTGTCTCGTCCCTTCAGGATATGAGTGATCATGGCTCTCCATAACTTCCTCTCCTTTGTAGCCCTTAGTAAAGTTTGTCATTTTTTCTATATCTCCTAACCGATGTTCTGACAACGATTCACACAAAGCCCGTTCTACTTCTTCATTGTGTCTCGTCCCTTCAGGATGTGAGTGATCATGGCTCTCCATAACTTCCTGTCCTTTGAAACCCTTAGTAAAGTTTGTCTTTTTTTCTATATCTCCTAACCGATGTTCTGACAACGATTCACACAAAGCGCGTTCTACTTCTTCATTGAGTCTCCTCCCTTCAGGATATGAGTGATCATGGCTCTCCATAACTTCCTGTCCTTTGTTGCCCGTAGTAAAGTTTGTCTTTTTTTCTATATCTCCTAACCGATGTTCTGACAACGATTCACACAAAGCCCGTTCTACTTCTTCATTGTGTCTCGTCCCTTCAGGATGTGAGTGATCATGGCTCTCCATAACTTCCTCTCCTTTTTAGCTCTTAGTAAAGTTTGTCTTTTTGCTATATCTCCTAAACTGTTTTCAGTCAACCATTCACACAAGCCCGTTCTTCTTCATCTTTGTGTCTCGTCCCTTCAGGATGTGAGTGATCATGGCTCTCCATAACTTCCTGTCATTTGTAGCCCTTAGGAAAGTCTATCTCTTTGCTACATCTCCTAATCTATTTTCTGTCAACCATTCACAAAAGCCCATTCTTCTTCTTCTTTGTGTCTCGTCTCTTCAGGATGTGAGTGATCTTGGCTCTCCATAACTTCCTGTCCTTTGTAGCCCTTAGTAAAGTTTGTCTTTTTCCTATATCTCCTAATCTGTTTTCTGTCAACCATTCACACAAGCCCGTTCTTCTTCTTCTTTGTGACTCGTCCCTTCAGGATGTGAGTGATCATGGCTCTCCATAACTTCCTCTCCTTTGTAGCCCTTAGTAAAGTTTGTCTTTTTCCTATATCTCCTAATCTGTTTTCTGTCAACCATTCACACAAGCCCGTTCTTCTTCTTCTTTATGACTCGTCCCTTCAGGATGTGAGTGATCATGGCTCTCCATAACTTCCTCTTCTTTGTAGCTCTTAGTAAAGTTTGTCTTTTTCCTATATCTCCTAAACTGTTTTCAGTCAACCATTCACACAAGCCCGTTCTTCTTCATCTTTGTGTCTCGTCCCTTCAGGATGTGTGTTATCATGGCTCTCCATAACTTCCTGTCCTTTGTAGCCCTTAGTAACGTTTGTCTTTTTCCTATGTCTCCTAAACTGTTTTCTGTCAACCATTCAGAAAAGCCCGTTCTTCTTCTTTTTTGTGTCTCGTCCCTTCAGGATGTGAGTGGTCATGTCTCTCCTTAACTTCCTCTTCCTTGTAGCCCTTAGTAAAGTTTTTCTTTCCCCTAATCTGTTTTCTGTCAACCATATACACAAGCTTGTTAAGTAGATTATGCGCTGCTTCTTTTCTGTCACCCTCATCTTCATTATGTTCTGTCAGTGTCATATCTTCCAAGCCGTCATTCCTCATCATATAGAAATGTCAACGGTCTCTTTTCGAGGTCCCGTGCGTGTCGTTTTTGTTTCCAGTTCCCATAAAATCTCATCGTTGTTGACATGTTCAGTCCATGGTATCGTTCTGTAGAGCCACATTCTTTTGCTTAATGTCTATTCACTGCCATATAGGACTAACGATATTACATATAATTTCGGTATTTTTTCTTTGTTTCCAATGTGTTATAGAAGACTAATCTGCTGATACTTGAGTTTGAACATAGATCGACCAAGAGCAAACACAGGCGATGTCAGTATTGAATTAAGTGGGTCACATGACCATGGGAGAAACGCATAAGTATATAGTAGCGTGACGTTTAAACGATCGCTATTTCTACTCTATCCTTTATTACTATACGGATCGCTATTTCTCTATACTATTCACCATACTATTTCTCTATACTGATCACTACACGGTGGTTACTATTCGAGCTAGTGTTATCGAGCAAGTACAATTAGTGTGAGTGTTATTCCAAGGCGTCTGACACCAGCATTGTTCAACAGCGTAACTGCAGTTGCATCGTCGATTACAAAGCCTTTACTACAACGAGCTTTACGAAAGTGACAACAAGTATTCGTTGACATTACAAAAGTGGCGACGAGTGTTTGTTGACATTACAAAACAATGTAATTTTCCTGTTTTTAATAATTTGCATAACATTTGGAAAGTATTTATCGCAATGCAGCTTCGAATTTCGTTAAAACAGTTTCTAGATATTTAAATTCGGGTAAAGCCACTAAGGCACAGGGGTTTCAGTGTGTTTAAGAATAGAAATATTAATAATGAGCAAGAAGAGAAAAGAGTAGTCAGGAGGACAGTAGATAGCGACTGACATTTCATTTAAATGTTTGAAGATTAAAATTGGCCGTAAAACGTGGAGTCGGAAGGGAGTTCTAAAAGAAAGGCAGCAAAGCCAGTAAAACACAAGGTTTACATGGTGTGGAAGAATTAGAAACAGAAATATTAATGATGAGCAAAATGAGAAGAGAGTAATCAGGAGGACTGTAGATAGCAATAGATATGGCATTTAAATTATTGCAGATTAAAGTTGGCTGGAAAGCATGGAACTGTGTTGGGGCGCACCCCCCTTCTCATCAGAATGGACTGATCTCTCTACTACTAATAGGACAGTTCTATAGAGTTCAGGAAGATCAGGTGACCATCACACTTCCGTCTCTCTACCGGAAGAGACAGCTGGCCTTTATACTCTTTCTGATTGTTACTGACTAACCTGCGTTCGTTTGACTACTAATCTCTCTGTTGTAAATACCTCTTCAGATATACCAGTATTTTTCCCTACGTATGTGTTTGTCCTTATTTCAATACACGCACGGGGAAACACTCAACATCTCAACAAACTGGAAGGGAGTTCCACAAGAAAGGCAGTAAAGCCACTAAGACACAAGGGTTATAGGGTATGAAAGAATTAGGAACAGAAACATTAATAATGAGTGGGAAGAGGAAAGAGTAATCAGAACAGTAGATAGCGACTGACATTGCATTTAAATTTTTGTAGATTAAAATTGGGTAGAAAGCATAGAATCGGAAGAGATTTCTACAAGTGAGAAGTGTGAGAGAAGAAACTCTCATCATAGAACTTACGACTACATCTAGCCAGCTCAACTGTAAATTGATGAGATCTCTACGCCAATCTAGTACTGTATGATTGCTTGTATATTGTCGTATTTAATGCCAATATTTTGCTGGCGTTACCAATACGAATAGTTACTTTACGATTGTACTGTTATCAAGTTGAACCGCCTATCACTGATGCCACATTTAGCATAATCATTTGAACATTTTATAAATGTAACTTAAACATCATATTTTTTCTTAAAAATATGACATTATCATTTTTTTCCTACTGATATTAATACAAGTATCACTTTTTAAATTACTGTGTCTACTAAATTTATTGCATAGTACTTTTAATATTACTATTATTTAAACTGCAACCATCGCATTTACACCGATTACAAAACTTTACTAAATTCACTCTCGCTAATATTACAACTAACCTTATTTCTACTGTTGCCATAAGTATTCCAAACACCCCCACCACAAGCCCAACCACCACTACCGCCGCCGCCATTACTACATTTCTCATTCTTATTGACATTAGTGTTGACCAACATGAAGGCTGCAGGGTAACTTGTCAATCCTACTTGAAGGAAATGAGTGTGTTTCTAATTAAAAGAGAAAAAGTGGATTATATTATATTGATTGGTTTCGTTGCTATAGCTGCATTCGTGACACACAAACGTACGCATGTACGCACAAAAAGAGTGATAGATAGATAGATAGATAGATAGATAGACAAATATGAACAGACTGAGATACATAGATAGATAGATATGAACAGATAGATAGATAAATATAACAGACTGATAGATAAATATGAACAGAGATAGATAGATAGATAGATATGAACAGATTGAGATAGATAGACATAGATTAACAAACTGAGATAGATAGACATACATTAACAAACTGAGATAGATAGACAGATAGATAGATAAATATAACAGATAGACAAATATGAACAGACTGAGATACATAGATAGATATGAACAGATAGATAGATAAATATAACAGACTGATAGATAAATATGAACAGAGATCGATAGATATGAACAGATTGAGATAGATAGACATAGATTAACAAACTGAGATAGATAGATAGATAGATATGAACAGACTGAGATAGACAGACATATATTAACAAACAGATAGATATGAACAGACTGAGATATATAGATATATCTTAAGAGACTGAGATAGGTTAATAGATATGAACAGACTGAGATAGAAAGATAGATATGAACAGACTGATAGACAAACAAATACATATAAAGAGAATGATAGATATGAACAGACTGGGATAGATAGATATGAACAGAGATAGATATGAAAAGACTGATATAAATAGATAGATATGAAAACTGAGATAGATAGATAAAAAATATAGACAGACTGAGATAGATAATGAACAAACTGGTAGATAGACACGTATGAAGAAACTGAGATTAGATAGATAGATATGAATAGGCTGATATATATATATATATATATATATATATATATATATATATATATATATATGTGTGTGTGTGTGTGTTTGTGTGTGTGTGTGTGTGTGTATACAAAAGAGGAATGTGAAGAGACTGATACTGATATAAAAATAGAAACAGAATAATATATATCTAGCGGGCTAGCAATGTAGATAGACAAAACATGATCGATATAAACAGACTGAGGTAGAGAACCCTAAGCATACTTGATAGGTAAATATAAACAGACTGATAATGTTTGCTTGTATGCGTGCGTGCATGCGTGTGTGTGTGTGTATGTGTGTGTAGAGAAAGATAGAGAGAGGAAGAAAGAGAGAGAGAGAGAAAAGAACACATTGACATAGAAAGAAGCAGGATGAAATGAACAGACTGAGATAAACAGATCAATCTGAATAAACTTTGATGTAGGCTGACTACTGAATCGATAGATAAACAAAAATCAATAATTATCACCAATGTAGATATAGATACAATACAACACCGTAGAAAATCTATACTATACTACTATAACAAGATATGTAACTAAAAGGGCCAAAACAATAATTTTGGCGTAATAATGGGTAGCTATGATGGTGCGTAAATATATGAGCTCGTAGGCATATACATAATCAACAAATTAGCAAATATAATTAAAAAAATATAATTAACAAAAAGATATATATTACGAAATTGTAACGCTAGAACAACAGATATAATAAAAAAGAAATAATAAATACCTTCAAAAACATCGGATTCTCAATTCTCAAAATGACATTCTGCAAAATAACATCACCAACTAAAATGGTAGAAACAAATAAAATTGACCACTTAACAACAAATGTTTAACCAATAGCATAATATACACAGCTACCGTAATTAATAACGTTAACACAGACGAAAAAATATATAATTGCTACAGAAAAAAAATAAAAGAAAGATATTACAATCACAAAATGTTTTTTGAAAGGAAAATACACAAACAACACAATTCAATAAAAATACATATGGGTCCAAAAAGAAAAAAATCACAACCAAAATCAAATAGAAAATTATAAAAAGGGTAACCCCATACAATATTAACAGTAAAAACTGTAAACTATGCTTAAAGGAAAAACTAATAATAATTAATTTTAGAAGCCAAAATAAACTCTTATACAAGAAAACTGAAATAATGGGGAAGTGTAGCCATATAAATAAATACATACTTTGCCATCTAAGCACTAATTAAAATAAACAAGACAAAATAAACATAAATTAAAATAATTATAAATTAAATTAAACAAATAAATAAGAAAACAAAATAATCTCATCAGGTGGTGATCAAAGATAGTTATAAAAGATTTAAAAAAAAATGCTTGTTATGAAACATCACTTCTTTTTATATTTTTAAAAAATTAGAATGACATAAGAAAAATTTCCATAAAGGAAAAGAAAGAAATATATAAATTTGCCATAAAAGGAAAAAAAGAGAAGAAATACACAGTGTAAAGCAGAAAAAAGAAGAGGACAATAAATCAATAAAAGGAAAAATAAAGAAGAAAGAGAAATAGAAAAAGGAAAAAATATAAGAAATCTTCCTTTCTCCAAAGAAAAGGAAAGAAGAGATGTAATATATCAAAAATTACAATTGCAAATAAAAAGAAAAAAAAAAAGAAAAGAAAAGAAAGAAGAAGGGAAAACAGAAGTTGTTGATTATAATTTAATCAAATGAATTAGAGAAATTATAATAAGAGTAATGTGAAGTATTGATTAGATAAGAGATTATTTTTAGTGAGGAATATATAAAAACTTAACGAATAAATGGCATCCTAGCAGAGAGAGAGAGAGAGAGAGAGAGAGAGAGAGAGAGAGAGGAGAGACAGAGAGAGAGACAGAGAGAGAGGGAGAGAGAGAGAGAGGAGAGAGAGAGGGAGAGAGAGAGAATGAGAGAGAGAGAGAGAGAGAGAGAGAGAGAGAGAGAGAGAGAGAGAGAGAGAGCAGAAAGGGTTAACGTGATGAAAATGAAAAGAAGTCAAATAGCTTTAGATGGTGGATACTTTTGGGGAGAGGATGAAAAATAATGAAAAGAAAAAAATTATAGTTATAAATAAAAATGAAAAGGAGATCGGTGCAATATGGACATTACGCATTGTCATAAGACAAAAAGAAATTGATGAAGATATCTTTACAGAAGTCAGGTTAAACTATAAACAGGTAATACACTTTCCATTATTATCCAAAGTTACGAAATTTAAAGATAGGAAGAAATCTGAACATGAGTTCAAATTCTGAACATCGCGCTTGTTCGGAAGTTCAGTCGCTGATCTATAGATGGATTTACTGCAGCTGCATAACGTAACTCTATAAGGATAACGTAGTTGTCTCCCTTTAGTATCATTGTGTCTTTCGTGGCTCTCACAAATCTATATCTAAGCATATCAAAGAAGTATAAGTAAAGAACCAGAACTTGTGGTAATGTCAAGAAGTGTCGCATTGTTACGCTAGAAAGTGAAACAGACATCATAAAACGAGGTGAAAGGTGGGAAAATTATAAACATAGCAGGTTCATATGGGTTGGATCTTTTTACTGTTACGACATTTTAAAGAATCAAGATCGCATTATGCAATATATGAGAAGTGCCTTTATTAATATTTACTAAGCTCAGTTTATTATGGCACAAGACCAGAGTAAAAAGGCATCCAATGAGAATCAAACTCACTAGAGTAGTAATGGTCTGTGAGAGTAGATTGCTAACCATTGCTCTATGGTGAGGTGCCCTTATTGATATTTACTAAGCTGAGTCTATTATGACACAAGGCCAGAGTAAAAGGGCATCCAGTAAGGATCAAACTCACTACAGTAGTAATGATCTGAGAGACTAGATTGCTAACCATTGCTCTATGGTGAGGTGCCCTTATTGATATTTACTAAGCTCAGTTTATTATGGCATAAGGCCAGAGTAATAGGACATCCAGTGAGGATCAAACTCACTACAGTAGTAATAGTCTGTGAGACTAGATTGCTAACCATTGCTCCATGGTGAGGTGCCCTTATTGATATTTATTAAGCTCAGTTTATCATGGCACAAGGCCACAGTAATAGGGCATCCAGTGAGGATCAAACTCTCTAAAATAGTAATGATCTGTGAGACTAGATTGCTAACCATTGCTCTATGGTGAGGTGCCCTTATTGATATTTACTAAGCTCAGTTTATTATGGCACAAGGCCAGAGTAATAGGGGATCCAGTGAGTTTTGTAACGACACGTTTCTCCGATGTATGTTGGGTTTGGTTTCTTCATGCTGGAATGAAAGACAAAATTGTGTGTAAGAAACATGCGTTGAAATTTTTAGGTTAAGTACAGCAATAAATTGAATTACCTTATCAGATCCGACGACCAAAAGTGTTTTTATATATTAGTGCCGTTGGTATCTGTTAGATTTTAAATTAGTCAACTCAGATTAGATTATGTATGTCATTTCCACTAGGACTTCAATCAACACTACACATTCTGCTGTTTGAAAAAAGGTAAAATATACATCTGACCAGCGACACCTTCTAAGCATGGTATTAATAAAAGTAATGTTCGAACGGCTTAATACCCTTGACATATTTGGGAAGGATATTAAAATAATCGATAAACTATAATAGCAGAAAACTGCCTGCATGTGGATAGAAAATGAATTCAATGAGTGGTTAAATACAAAATAAATAATAGAAATGTCCAACAAACAAAATTGAGAAAGTTTGCAATAAGAAAAGAAAAGAACAGGGCAAAAAAAAAAAAAAAAATAATATACAGCAAGCAAACAATATATGCAAGCCAAATTAACAAAGGCAAGGCAACGCTATTATGGCAAAAAGTTCACAAATTAAGAATTAGGGTTGACATATAAGAGCAAGTTCGGACAAGTGAACGTAGCTTTCTGACTTCAAGACAAGACAGACTGGGACTGAGTCATATGAAACTTGCGGACCAGCCTATTTTATTGGCTAGGAATGAATCCCAGCATACATTTGTGTGCTTTTTCCTATAAACTGGGGAATTATTTATTCAGTCATTCTTCCATAATTGGAGCCAACATTATGTAAGGCTCAGGCCTTTGGGTTATTGTTGAGAATTGTACGGTTAGCACACTCTAAATGCTTTTACTTATTCGTGAATCTTTTCTCTGCTCATCAGACTGGCATTTCTCTTTGCACATAGTTTTGTCTTTCATTCAAACCTGAAGAAATCGAACCCAATATACGTGGGCGAAATTGCTGTACGGTAAAGCACATCGGACCAAAAGGTGGTTTCTCCTATAAAGAGTGACGCATGTTCGATTTCTAGTTACAGTTGCATGAATAACATAGTAATAATAATAATAATAATAACAATAATAATAATAATAGTAATAATAATAATAATAATAATAATAATAATAATAATAATAATAGTGTCATATAGGAATAAAGTCTCGCAGCCGACATATGGGTTTGATCGCCAGAGAGCAAGCACAGTCGACCTCATCTTGAAATAATTAGATCACGTGACGGGTAAAGGAAATATATATATATGGGAATTAGCGGCATCTGACCCAGGATTGTTTGAAGGCGTAACTATTATTGTATCTGTGATTTACAAAGTCTCTCCTACAAATGAGCATTACAAAAATAAGTTGTCTGGAACTAGCAAAAAATAAATATACCCACAGACATAACAAGGTAGCGGCATATATGGACTGGAAGATATGCAAGAAGCACAAAATCGAAACTATTGAGAGATGGTGTGATCATCATCCAGACATGTAAGTATGATTTGCCAATTCAAACTGATAAGGAAATAAAAGCCAACAGATCTTATATTATCATAAAAGATAAGAAATTCAGGAAGTGTATGCTTACTGACATAGCAGTACCATCTGAGAGAAACACCTCCATAAAAATTATCGATAAATTGTCCAAATACAAGGACCTGGAGATCGAGATTAACAGGATGTGTGGGATGAAGAATCGGAACTCTGTGCCTTGTGAGAAAAAGAATGGACAATTTTACTAACAGTGTCCCAAGTAACATCAACATACAAGTTGCCCAGTAGATCGCCCTACTAGGAACATCACATATACTAAGAAAAGTGCTATCAATTAAATGAAAATTCTCCTATAGGGCCTAAGGACCATAGTTTGAACCCGACTCTACGGGATATAAAGCAGGATAACTTAACATACATAGATAATAATAATAATAATAATAATAATAATAATAATAATAATTACGGGAAGGAAACTGAAAGAAACTGGTATGAACACCACCCAGACCCGGTTACGGAGATAGGACCTGTTACAATTCTATGGGATTACACAATACACACTGACAGAACAATCAAGGCCAACCGGCCAGATATTGTTATTAAAGACCACAAACAAAAACGGTGCCTCCTTATTGACATGGCAGTCCCTGCTGACTGCAATGTATCTTTGAAGATATTCAAAAAGCTGTCAAAATACAAGGACCTTGAAATAGAAATCTCAAAAATGTGGCACATGGGAACATCAACAATCCCTGTTGTAGTTGGAGCCCTAGAACTGGTTGGAAAAGATTCCAGTAGACTAATTGAAGGGATTCCTGGAAGTCCATGCCTCAAAGAGATACAAAACATTGTTCTGACAAGTACAGCCCACACTTTACGAAGGGCTTTATCTATGTAATATTTTTTTTTGTCTGTGGAAAGTGTCATGATGCCATTTCTAACCTTAGGTCCCTGGGCGGGACCCAGAAAGAAACGTGTAAACGCCAGAAATCAAAGAAAATAATAATAATAATAATAATCAAAACAACAAAATACTAAGTATCAAAAATATTAAAAGGATCACAAAAATACAACTGTATTCTAAATGTTTAGTGCAGTGAAACCACAGAGAGGGAAATGTATGATACTAGGCAAAAGTGATAAGTCGAGCCCTAAGAATAAAACATCGGAACAACTAAGAAAAAATTTAAAAAGGGATAGAAATCATTTAAATATGTAAATCATTTAAATATGTAAAACATAAGGGAAACGCTATGTTGTCAAAAGTTAAAAATAAAGCAAAAAAAACAAAAAAAATCATTAGTAGAATGAAGTATAATAAAAAAAGTGGAGTATAATAAAAATAGAGATAAAGATAGGAAGAAATTTCAATCTATGTGTAGAGGAGAAACTACAGATTATAGAATTTAAGAACGAGAATAATTTGATAAGCGAAGGGAATGAAATTATTTTGAACTTTCGACATGCTGAGTCATTCCCTAAAAACGGGAAAAGAAAAATAAATGTCTAGAACGCCATTAAAACATTTAAGTATTTTGAAAATTGCTAACCATGAAACAGCGAAGTAAATAGGCAACAAAGAAAAAATAGTATTTGTTCATTATCTATCTATCTATCTATCTATCTATCTATCTTATTCTTATCTATATTATTCTTATCTATCTATCTATCTATCTATCTATCTATCTACCTATTTATATTATTCTTATCTATCTATCTATCTATCTATCTATCTATCTTATTCTTATCTATCTATATTATTCTTATCTATCTATCTATTTATATTATTCTTATCTATCTATCTATCTATCTATCTATCTATCTATCTATCTACTTAATTTGATTCTGGGTGTATGCCCATTGTTTAACGAATATATATTTATACGTGTGTGCATTTTCTTTTAATCGATCTTTATGCCTATAACCTGGTTATTTTGTTTTTATATTTGCACACAGTATGCACGTTTGTACCTTTATCTACCTTTTTGTTTTCGTTTTATTTTTCTTCGCAGTCTTAGGCCAATGACCTGCCAATCACAGGAGGGTGAAGGTGAAAAAAGTTAAAATGTCGTAGAAAAGAGCAGGCAGGTTTTTGTATATGTATGCGTGTGCAAATATTCACTCAAACATACATTCGCAAATTTATATGCACATTACGACATCTAAAGCCTATACGGAAAGAATAGAAAGATGGGAGAGAGGTACGGATTGAGAGAGAGAGAGAGAGAGAGAGAGAGAGAGAGAAAGAGAAAGAAAGAGAGAGTGAGAATGAGAGAGAAAATGAGAGAGAGTGAAAGAGAGGGAGACATAGAAAAAGAAATAGAATGAGAGGGAAAGAGAGAGAAAAACCAAAGTAGTGTGAGAATCAAATGATAGACATAAAAACATGTTTCGAGAGAAATAGAAATAATTATTTAGGAACATAAAAGTGACAGACATTGAGCGAAATAGATATATATATATATATATATATATATATATATATATATATATGTATTTGAACAGAAAAATAGTTAAACAGATACATATGAACACACTGACATAGATATGAACAAACTGATATATAAAGATAGATATGAACAGATAGCATAGGTAGAAATAGCTTGAGAAATATATAATATAATTATGCTTTCACTTATATATATATATATCTTTGTGTGTGTGTGTGTATGTGTGTGTGTGTCCTGACGTTCTGTACCATTCAGCTACAGAGAAGCGTCTGGTTATATGTATATATATCGATTTACTAAGCGTAGCTTAGATGTGGCACACAGTCAAAAGTACGGGGCATCCAATATATATATATATATGTATATATATATATAAAGTGATAGATAGAGGGCGAGATCTGTAAGAAGAGTCAAAGAACTCGTAACATTATCAAAAGATTTAGTGAAAAGAAAAGTAGAATAAGAAATGACGAAGAGAATCTTTGATTAGAATAGAGAGAGAGAGAGAGAGAGAGAGAGAGTGACAGGAGTCAGGATAAAATTGACTCATGTGGTTCTGAATTAATCCCATCATCCTTTTACTTTTTAACTTTTTATGTTTGTTTTTTGGTACTCTTCATTCGTTCATTCAGTCCTCTTTAATTTTTTTTGTTGGTGAGTAGATTCTCTTTTCTTTCTTTCTTTCTTTCTTTTTTTCTTTCTTCACCCTCTCTGCCCACAGAATGACTTTGATTAAATGTTTCTTAATCTCTGTAGTAAGTAATTCAACACTAACTCCAGCAAATTAAAGCAACTTTGAATGTGTGATTAGTTTTATTGAAAAGCAAAGACTAATTTTGGCGTTTGCAAGTGTCAGGAACGGGCAAAGGCAGCTGTCACCCTGGGACATAGACACGTGCCTGCCTCCAGGCACCCACCACTTCAGACATCGTCAAGAAGTGCGACTTGTTTTCTTTCTCTGTATCAATGGACTCGGCGCCTCTCTTTTCTCCAATTGGAGCAGCAGTTATCAAAAGACAGACGCTGCCCTTGTCTTTCTGTCTCACTTTCAGTGTCTCCGATAATGTTTAGTTGCATACGAAAACAAAGACTTCAGTCTTCAGTGTACTTTTTGATTTGATCACATTTTGCATATAAAGAAGTCGGAAAGTATTTGAAGACAAGATGCAGCTTAAGAATTCACTTAAAAACTATGGGGTATTGTTTTTTCTTAAATACTTTCAACAGACAATTTTATCCATACATAAAACATACATAAATAAATATCTGGGCAGTAAAATTAATATTTTCTCTAGTTTTGCCTTTTCGCTAACTAACATCATTTTCTGCTTTTTATCACTTACGTTATTTTGGAATATATATATATATATATATATATATATATATAGCGACTCCGGAGGTCGGGTTTGTCGGGTTTAGCTTCAAGTATATTTATTTCAAAGCAACACAAATCTTTCGTATTGTGTCGTTTTCATACTTGACTTCAACTGAATCCAAAATTAATTGTTTTAACTCCATGCCTCAAAATATTGACCGGAACACGTTTCATTGATTTTGGTCATAATAAAAAAGAAAAGCAAAAAAAAAAAAAAACAAAGAAAGAAGGCAAAAAGTGAATGAAATAAAATTAACGTGGCTAGTGGAGTTATGTTGATCTGAGCCCTATCTGAGGAGGAGACATTTAATAGACAATGCATTTTTTGGTTTAATTTTATAAATAATCTTTTTTAAGAAATAACTGGTATGGCATGTTTTTCAAAGAACGCATTTTAATTTCAAATTATTCTTCTCAAATATCCATTTTAGATAATTTATTCCGTACAGTATAAGATTTTTTAGGACAATGCATCAATTGAAAAGGAAAATTAAATTTAACTCGGCTTAAAGTCGGCAAAAATCAAAACAAGCCTTAACTCGTCGACTGGAAGCTTAGGGTGAAGAGTGTGACTGGGTTAGTATTGAGGAAATATGATATCGGTCAGCAGTACTGATCATAAACGTAAAATTCACAGAAAGAGAGATACATAAACACACTAACGCATATATATATTTATATATACAAACACACAAACGATAAATGCATACGTTATTTAAAAAACATATCTGGTTAGAGATTTTTAAAAGTTATATATTTTAGTTGGAGTAAAGGAATCATTTTAGCATCTAAGTTATACCAATAGTAGATTTTTTTCTATCAATAGTATATTTTGTTAAAGACTCTAATGATGACATGTTTATATATATATATATATATATATATATATATATATATATATATATATATATATATATATATATATACTAGTTTAAAAACCACCCTACCAGGCGGCATCTAGACTAGCTATTGTGGAGAGTATTTGATTGAGCCTTCACCAGAATAGGTAGGGAGGAGTAGATGCAATAGGCAACAATAAACTACAGAAGAACGTAAAATTGATCACTGCATTTAAGTATTGTACTAATGTTTAAGCTTACTTTTAAAAGAGGTTATAGTTGTTCCAACGAGAGAAAAGTGTATATTTTAAAAAAGAAGATAAACCGCAAACCTTTTTGGTTGAACTGTGGATTTTTTTATTTTAAAATAAATATTATACTCTATTTTCCATAATTCTGGTACACGTGGTTTCTGGTTTCGCAACCTTCTTGAAGCAAAGAGTAGATAGATTAAAAAATGAATTTGTAGCGTGGTAGTGATTCAAATGTCTTTCTTGGACATATATATATATATATATATATATATATATATATATATATATATATATATATAAGTTTCGTTAAAGACGACTGATAAGATACTGTGATTAAGCCTTTTATTTAATTTTTCTTGTATCGTACAAGTGTTTTCTTTTCTGGACTTAATGTATAAAAAACTGCACCTTCCACTTCAGAATGCTCCCAAAAGTTTTCAGTCGCGTTATTGTTGAGGGGAAAAGGCGGCCACTTCATCAAACGATTGCCTTTTCGAAACTCATTTTATTTAGATATTCACTAGTTTTTATTTTAATTTAAAAAAAAATTATTTTGGTGTATATAATAGGCATTCTTATACATAAAATGTTATTTTTGAAAGAATTTGACTCTGCTTGAACTATGCCTTTTTGTATGCCTTCAGAAACAATGATATATCACCAAAAAGCATCTGAAGTTATTAGGTGCTGCATTTCTTCACAGTGAAACAGTCTATGCAGAATACAGAATAGCACATCTTTTCCGATAAATTACCGTTCACAAGTTTGCACTTACAATACAGAAAAAAGGGAAATGAAAAAAAGAAAGAAGAAAGAATAAGGGGCTTAAAATAAAAAAAGAACAAGAGGGGAGAAAAGCATAGAAAGATGTGAGATAAAAAGAAAGAAAGAAAGAAAGAAAGAAAAAGTAGGAAAGAAAGAATAAGGAGCGTAAAATAAATAAATAAATAAAAAGGGGTAAAAGATAGAAAGAATAGAGATAAAAGAAAGAGAGAAAGAAAAAAGAAAGAGGGAAGTAAAACAAGGAAAGAAGAGGAAGGTAAAAGGTAGAAAGAAAAAAAAGAAAGAAAAAGAAAGAATGCATAAGGGGCGTAAAATAAATAATGAAAGGGGAGCAAGCGATAGAAAATAAATAATGAAAGGGGAGCAAGCGATAGAAGGAAGAAAGAAAGAAAGAAAAAAGAATGAGGGTCGAAAAGTAAAATAATGATAGAAAGAAGGGAGGTAAAAGAAAGAAAGGAATAAAAAGAAAGAAAGAAAGAAAGAAAGAGGGAGGTAAAATAAAGAAAGAAGAGGGAGGTAAAAAGGATAAAAAAGGGAGGTAAAAGAAAGAAAGAAAAAGAAAAAAGAAAGAAGAAAAAGAAAGAATAAGGGAAGTAAAATAAATAGAGGGGAGGAAACAATAAAAAGAAGGGAGATAAAATAAAGAAAGCATGAAAGAAAGAAAGAAAAAAGAAAGAAAGAAAGAAAAAACAAGAAATAAAGAACGAAAGAAAGAACGAAAGAAGAACGAAAGAAAGAAAGATAGGAAGAAAGTATAAGTGGTGTAAAATAAAGAAAAAAGAAGAGAAAGTTAAACTTTGCAATAAGGGTGATGAAAGAAAGAAAGTAAAAAGAAAGAAAGAAAAAAGAAAGAAAGAAAAAAGAAAGAAAGAAATAATAAGGGGCGTAAAATACAGAAAGAAGGAAGAGGGGAGTAAAACGTAGAAAGAAGGGCGATAAAAGAAACGAAGAAAGAAAAACGAAAGAAAAAGGGTGGTAAAATAAAGAAAAAAGAAGTGGGAGGTAAAAGGAAGAAAGAGGGTGGTAAAATAAATAAAGAAAGAAAGAAAGAAAGAAAGAAGGGAGTTAAAATAAATAAAGGAAGAAGCCATTTAAAATAAATAAATAACTTAAAAATTATAGAGATGAAAGCTACTGGGTTAACTCGACCAGTATATATTTGTTTCCACCACATTAAAACATATACTTTAATGCAGATACAACATTCAATTATTTAAGCTAATGTCGCTGAAGCAGAGAGTATTTTTTTACTGGCACCATTATCATTATATTACTTCTGTCGCTATCAGATGAACATGGATTCGACTTAAAAATAAAATAACTTCGTTATAACTTGTTATATCCTGAAATTTGTATTTCTTCCAATTACCCCACTTTTGTTTCCCTGTCTGTCTTTATTTTATTCAACTAGCTTTCACCATATTCTTTCTTACATATTTTTCTTCCACACGACTTTGTCAATTTTAAAGGAAACATAAAAAACATGACTTGCTTTTGAAGTGTTGAACACATAGTTCAATACAGGCAAAATGTACGCATGAAAGTTATGAAAAACATCTGGAATTGAATAACCCAGGGGCCGATATTATGTAATTAGTTTAGAATGACGCTGCAAAAATCTTTCTTTTGTACGATATCAATGCGATTAGATTAATAACCGGTCCCTTTTTCTCTTTATTTGTCAATTGTTCACTTGGTTTCATCTATTGCAATGATCGAACGCACATAACTATATTGTAACTATTACTATCTTTCCAACATCAAACGCTGCATTCGACTTCAAATACTTACGGTTGCCATAACTCATACACGGAGATGACTTTGCCATTTTTGTTCGACATGCATATTAGTTTTTTTTCCGGTGGCAAACTTCGTAGATCTTTTTATCTGTAAAATTTTCTTTATAGGATAATAATTTTATTCGCTCTATAATTTGACTATTTTAGGAAATTACCTGATATTTCATGGTTTATACTTATGTTCTTAAATAAGATCGTCATATCAAGACTTCGTATGGATGCCATATGCATGGCGCCACACCTGTTCAGAAATATAAAAACTGTCAGCTGTATACAAAAGCTTCCTAAGATCAATGGCGAAAAAAGGCTTTGAGCGAGTAAAGCCTGTGTGTTCTGGTAAAGATCATCCTTCTTTGAATATAGACTGGCGCTACAGATTCAAAAAGAATCGTAGAAAATAACAAAAAATCACATCTCTTGAGGACTACCAGCAGCAATAACTAAAATGGATAACATAGATAGAAGAGAAAATAATGACATAATCAAGATGTTAACATTCCACCACTTCAAATAAAAAGGTTAGGAAGGAAAACCCCTATCAGTACTGGAAGAGGGATAAAAGTTACTGGACCTGTTTTCATAAAAATTCATTTTAAGAAAAAGATTTTATAAATTTCAACCGAAAACAGTATTAGCTGCTCAGTCAATGAATGCCAAATGTTCCCTTGTGCGGAAACGATTAATATTACCGTTATCCTTGCCATACTGGTGCGAAAGAATACTTTATGATCTTACTTATTATAAAACGCAGATTGTGTGTGTGTCTGTACGTTTATTGGGATTGGTTTTCCTACATTTTTCAAACGATTTCAACAAAACTTCACAGGACTACGTAAAATTACCTTGCGCTGCTTCTGACAGCGCCAAAAATGGGAAAAACACAATTGTTTTTGCACAAAATGAATTTGAAAACACGATTAAGAAGCATCACTCGCCAGAATGAAAGGGGGACAACTCATATCGAGTTATATTTATTATAAAACCCAGGTTGTTTGTGTGTGTTCATTTATATATGGGATCGGATTTCCTACATTTTTCAACCGATTTCAACAAAACTTCACTTTTTTTTTTGGCAGGTAGTGTTTCTTATTGTCTTGCACACTTTTTTTCTTTATTTTTTACATTCAGAATGCTTTAAAAATTCCATTTACAAGACAATTGTTTATAATAAAAAATTCTATTCAATCGATAGACTCATAACGATTGAAAACAATGTTTTTGTTTGAGTTTGGGTTTGACCAATTCGTAAAAAACAAAACAAAACAAAAAAAAACAAACAAAAAAACAATTAAGACATGCGTGTCCGTCAACCTTAAACAATAATCTTTGTCAATTTTATTTTTTAGTCTTTATGATGGTCGATACTTGATCTATCTCTTACTGTTACATCCCCGGACAACGCCGGGCTCTACTGCTAGTTACTTATAAATTACTTATAAAATGCTGGTCAACAGCAGCATTTTTTAAATTTATTTTTTAGCATATTTTTAAATTTAAAAGTGAAGAGGTTTTTAATCTTTTTGTAAGTTATGATCAATTGTTGCTGCATTCGTTATTTATTCCTTTGCTGATTGGTCCATGTAAATTTATCATCATGTGTAGTTGATAAGACAAAGTGGAAATGACTTATAAACGACGCGTTTCGCCGACGTCTGTTGGTCACGGTTTCTTCAATTAAAAATGAAAGACAAAACAAAGGTTCACTATAGCATCTTTTACTTAACAACGAAAAGTGAAAATAGCACAACTCTTTCAACACTTGTATGGGAATATAAAACAAAAACTAAAACTCATGGGAAATAAAAGAACAAAACAAAACAGCACCAGATTATAAAAACACATCAAAACGTAGTAGCCTTTTCCTAGAGTAGAAATAGCCATAATAATCTTAACAGAACAAGATAAACTCCTAAACAAACAATTATTTCTAAATTTCAGGCACGTATACAAATTCAAAATACATTACCTATACCTACATGATGACTCAAAAGGCTAAATAAAATCCAATAACCTAAATCTAATAAACTTATTTCAAATGCCAACATTTAGAACTTGGGAATACAAAAAATGCAAATATCTAAATAAATAGAGTAATCAATGAGGGCAAATAATATAAAACATTATTTCTAAACGAAAGACCTAGGAGAGACTGGTTTCCTTCTTCCCTAAAGCACTAACTGCACACACACACACACACACACACACACACACACACACACATATATATATGGTACAAGTTTTCCGCAAGGACACACGTCCCAGTGATATAAACCTTGTTTGAAGTAATCCAGTGACTTGACCAAAAGAATTGTGAGTTCACTGCAGAAGGGAATTAAAGGGAATTAACAGAAAAGGCATGGCACGTGGAACTAGAACAATCTACTCCCGTTGACTAAATAAATGGTTCTGTTCGAAATTTCAACGTATATTACCTGAAGAAGGCCGGAGCGTACAACGGCCGGAACGGCGAGAATATAACAATAAAGATGAGGACAGTAGTCCGAACAATGTAAATAGTGTAAATATAGTACGTGTACTGATACAACGTCTGAAGATCTTTTGAGGTCTGAAACTATCACCATGAAGCGTTGATTTCTGGCCTTCGTTTCTGTCTACAAACTGTATTTCTCTCCACCATAAATATAGTCAATTTTAAGAAATGTATGTGTCTGTGTGCGTGTGTTTATATATTTATTTATTAAAGACATTTTAATGTTTATGTTTATGTTTATAAAGACATTTTTATGTTTATGTTTTATAGATACAAGTATTTAAGTAAATGCATTTACTTAAATACTTGTATCTATACAAAAGAACGTTAAACATAAAAATGTCTTTAATAAATAAATTGTCGGACTTTGTCCATTTCTTAATATATATATATATATTTAGGTCTGATACTAGGGAAGTTGGTTCACTGTGTCATGATAGACAGTTTTCTCATGTGACATATTTATTCGTAATTATATTTCAACATTGCTGCCACTTTTAGTCTGATGTTACATATTTAGAGATCTGTTATTTTATTGTTCCTGATCTGGCATCTCGGTTTCAGTCATTTCCCCACCACATTAACGTAACTTCCTTCTGCTTTTACTGTAAATATTTGCATGGAAATTGTTCTGAAGAACTTACATCTATGGTAACTAGTCTTTATGAATTTAAGCGCACGAGTAGATAGACGGGAAAGTCTCATTATTTTACAGTTGGAAATGGCTAGATGTAACCGTAAGTTCTGTATTAACAGCTTCTTTCCTTGCACTTCGCGCTTGTGTAATTCTTTTCCGGTTTCTTGATTTTCAGTCAAGTATGATATTCAAATATTTAAATTCAATGTCAATCTTTATCTTCTGTCTTTTTAAAAACTTTTTTTTTCTCGGTCTCGCTTCTTAATAATGCATCTTTTACTTATATTCTTTTACACTCGGTATCTACCTGCGTCTTAGTGGCCTTTGCTTGGGGTGAAATGATTATATATATATATATATATATATATATATATATATATATATATATTTTAAAGACATTTTATTATATTTTAACGTTGTTGTTTTATAGATACAAGTATTTAAGCAAATGCTCTTTTTATGATAAACAGTATTAAATAACATTTACCGGCCTGAATGTCGAAATTTTGTTAGAAAATATTCGTTCTTTGATTTTCTGAAATATGAAAATAAATTCTCGTTAAACATTAAATGTCTTAATAAATAAATTGTCGGACCTTGTCCATTTCTTCTAATATATATATATATATATATATATATATATATATATATATAAGGAATACTAGAAAATATTCCTCTAAAGCTAGTGAATGTTTTTGGAAAGACTGCACTTGATGTAATCACAATAAAGAGATAGGTTAGTGGAGTTAATGAAAATCATAGAGAGAAATGAGAAACTTATCTTGGTGACAAGCCAGCACCGAACACACACACACACACACACACACACACACACACACACACACACACACACACATATATATATATATATATATATATATATATATGCGTGGACGCACGCACGCACACACCAACACAAGTACAAAAGTACAATCACTATACTTGCATTATAGTGAAACATATCATTAAACATATACTCAAGCAAGCATATATATATATATATATATATATATATATATATATATATATATATATATATATATAAGAAATATAGTCTTAAGATGTGCTATATTTATCGGATAAAGTGCTCATTGTCAGAGATAGAGGGTGTGTAAATATAAAGTGAACATAGAAGTCAACACTTAGAGGTGACAGGCTGTTTCATGCTATATATATATATATATATATATATATATATATATATATATGCACAAAGCATATATATGCATATATACACTAGTGAAACAGATATATATACATATAAACAATCGCACATATATATACACATATTCACAATCGCACATATATATACACATATACATAAACGCACATAAATATATATATATATATACAGAAGCGCACGCGCACATACATTTATATATGCACACATACACAAGCGCAGATATATATACACACATATACAAAAGCACACATTTATATATGAGCATATATACAAGCCTACATACATATACAGAAATATATATATATATATATATATATATATATATATATATATATATATATATATATATATATATATACAAGCACACATATGTATATACACAAGTGCACACATATATACCCATATACAGAAACGTACAAATACAGGGTGCGTTGAGTGATTTGTCTCTATTTTATATTTTTAATTTCGCATATGCGCGTTGTTTGTTTTTGATTGTGTCGGTTGGGCACCATTAGTGAGAAAAAGAACACCGTGACACAATTCACTCCGCCAGAAATTTGGAAACAGCATGCTGTACTGCTTAGTGTTCCCGCTGGAACCTCCAATACGAATATTTCAGCGTCTGGATAGAAATTTGAGTACAGTACAGAGGATTCGGAAAGAGTTGGCTGAGTTTAATGGTGATTACGAATGTACAGCAGCTCGTAAAACGCACTCGGATCGTTTTGATAAGCAAAGAACTCCCGATTTTGTTGGTGAGGGACTCAGACTCAACACAAATGCCTTGAGGAGGCAGTGCTCTCCTGGGTCAAGAAGGTGTCTACTGGAAGACCCTATGTTTGGCAACAGGATTCTGCACCATGCCACACTAGCAGGAGAACAGTCATGACTGCCATAAAATTTCTGCGACCACATCAGCCTTTACATGCTTTCCAGACTGCAATCCTCTTGATTATTATGTGTGAGGCGCAAAAACCTCTTGTAACACAAACAATGAACTGATGGCAAGGATTATACCAGCATTCACCAACTTAAACAAGAAGACTATTTAGAAGGTTTGCAGGATTTTCCGAAGTCTGTAGGCTTTGATTGCGATTTTACTGAATAAATTTACTCTTTAGTATTTCAAGATATTTTTGTGTAATTTTGGTAAATATATCTGTTAAAATGAGATGTCAGTTTTCATTTTTTGTAATTTAAACAACAAACGCGTCATGTATATGTACACAAGCGAAAATGTATATATATACATATACTCCTGCTTCGATAGTAAGACTGATCAGTCAGAGAAGGTCAAAATGGCAGCTGGTGTCTAAAACGACTTCAAAACTGTCCAAACTAAACTTCTATCTATTAATCATCTGAGGGAACCTATTCTGCTTTCCATAAGCATGGCTGATGCTATCCTCTAGTGACTAGTTGTACTTCTCGAGCTAACGTTTACAGCTGACATGAAGTGGAGAGACTATATTGAATCTATTGCTAGATCAGCTGCTAAGAAAGTCTGTTCACTGTATCGGGCGAGATAATTTTTCTCCAGGGAATCTATCTTGCATATCTATGCATTTAATTTTTGTAAATTTTATTGTTTTGGTCGACTGGGTTTGTGTATTTATGATATTTCAAAGAGAAAATTAGTCTTTTTTATAGTTAACATGTATTTGGCCTTTATAGAAGATGTCAATGTGTCGGGCGACACGATTTTTCTCTCCGGAATCTTTTTTGCATATCTATAAGTCCACAATTTGGCCATACTTGGACTATTGTTGCCATGTATGGTTCGGTCCCACTGCGATTTACCTTGATCTCCTTGATAAGAACCAAAGAAAATCAGCAATATTATTGGTCCTAACCTGGCGGTTCGGATGTAGCCATAAATTCGATGCTAACAGTTTTTTTATATGGCAGTTCTGGTTTGTGGAACTCCCTTCCGACCCCATGCTTTCCGGACAAAAATTTAAATGCAATGTCAATCGCTATCTACTTTCCTCCTGATTACTCTTTTCTTATTCGGCTTATCATTAATGATTCTGTTCCTAATTCTTCCAAACCCTGTAACCCCTTGTGTCTTAGTGGCTTTACTGCCTTTCTTGTGGAACTCCTTTCCAGCTAACTTTAATCTGCAAAAATTTAAATGCAATGTCAATCGCTATTTACTGTCCTTTATTTCTCTTTTCTCTTTCTCCTCGTCACTAATGTTTCTGTTCCTAATAGGTCCATACCCTGTAGACCCTTGCGGGATAGTGGCTGCACAGCCTTACTTGGGGTGATACCGTTTAACAAAACAAAACAAAGACAAGCATATATATATATATATATATATATATATATATATATATATATATATATATATGCACACAAGCGTGCACATATATACACATATACGCAAGTGCAATTATTACAGTCGCTCTATCATAGACGTGATGTCGCCTCCCTCTGATCTTTTCTACAAATACTTTCACGGTAACTGCTCCGACGAGCTAGTCCCCAAACTGCATGAATTTAAACGTGTCTCTAGGTCGGCATTTCAGTACCACCCTTTTACTGTTGAAACGTTTAAATGTAGACGTCTCTTCTACTCCAATAGGTTCATGTCTCGCACTTCCCGTGACTGGAACTCCCTTCCTTATAGATATTTTTATTTTTACAAAATATTATATATATATATATATATATATATATATATATATTGGTGGCATATCTGCATTCTCATTTCTATTCATTTTCATTTCTATTTTCCAAAGTATTTAGCAATTCACCCCTGAAGATGATCGCGGATGAGATTGAGAGTACTTGGGAAAATAAAAATGAAAAGAAAAGAAAATGAAATACGGATTTGAATTTAATGAATTTAATTGAAAATGAAATACGGATAATGAATTTAATATCAACATTAAGAAGTTGGTTAGAGAATTCGAGAGGATTAAAATAAAAATAAATAGTCATAATATGTCCAGATTATTCAACCAAATATGCCTGAATATATATATATATATATATATATATATATATATATATATATGAATAAGGACAAAAGGAAAACTTATCTTAGTCGACGTGTTTCGTCCTCTGAGGGACTTTATCAAGGAAAACGGATAAAGCTTATCAGATGACGAAACGCGTCGACAAAGAATAGGTTTTCCTCGTCCCTTTTTATTCATTTTGTCTCCTCTACAGATACACTCTATCTAAGAATATTTACACACACGCGCGCGCACACATATATGTGTCTGTTTTTGTGTGTGTGTGTGTGTGTGAAGGTGGAAAATTCATTAACGACGCGTTTCGCCAAAGCGTTTGTTCTCTTTCGCGTCCTTACGAATAGAATGAAAGAAAGACAATATTGTAAGGAAGGGAATATGGTAACTTGGGTCTCTGAGTATAATTAGTAATCATAAATCAAATTAAATTTGATACAGATGTCTTTGTAGAGAGAAAGTATTCGGTGACTTGCGGTCTGTATATATATATATATATATATATATATATATATATATATATATATATATATATATATATATATCGGAATAATACTTTGAGAAAACAGAATTTAAGACCAATGGCCATTAGTCTTAAATTGCAGCAACCATCTCTCTGCAGACAAGAGAATAATTTTTTGCTGTCTTTAAACTTATTTGGAGCGATTCTTTACTTGTTTTATGCTCTGGTTCGTTCATTTACTTATCCTTTTAAGTTTACGCATTTATTTTAATCGTAAATCTGTTTTAGACGTGTTTCAGCCTTATCTCGAAGAATTTTTACCGCATATTTGCAGTTTAATTTTCATTACATCAGTTGTACCAACAATCGGCCCCTGAAGAAGCATTGGCTGAAAGGTTGCCTAGGTACCCCTTCTCAAAAAATAAGGATAAAATTGTGTTTATTCATATATATATATATATATATATATATATATATGTGTGTGTGTGTGTATGTACGTATACCTACTCACATACATATGAGAGAGACAGTGAGGTTGAGAGAGAATGTGTGCATCTATTTTCTCCTACATACACAAACCAATGTATACAATAATACACTCGCAGAAATTCACACGCATCTACAATATTGAGTATTATATTATTCCGATGTATAAATATATTTAAGTCTTTTTTTTCTATGAGTGTTCGATGATTTTTGGTGTATACGCGTGCCAAATCAGCTTAGAGCAGTTTTATTCTTTATCGATTCACTTATTTTTAGGATTTTAATCAATCATCAAAGACATGAGAAAGAAAAAGTTTACTGATGTTGAAACAAGAAGAGAGAAATGGTCATTCCTCAAAAAGACATTATTTGATCGTAAAAGTAAAACCTTTCTGACTATTAAATATGTAACAAATATTGGTCAAACTATAATGAACATATTCGTGTGAACGCTGAGTTTTTTTTTTCACATCTTTGCGATGCGCATCAATTGATATAGATTTTAATTTTAGACATTTTTATGTTTATACATTTTTTATAGATACAAGTATTTAAATAAATGCTCTGTTTATAATAAACTGTATTAAACAACATTTACCGGCCTGAATGTTCGAGAAATTCTCATCGAAAATATGCGTCCTCCGACAGGAATCGAACCTATATCCTATACGGAACCGTCATATAGCCTTACGTGCCTTAACCGTTTCGGCCAAAGTGGAGCGTTCGGTTAGCAAGGCCCAATCGGTAAAAGGCACATCAGGCTATATGACGGTTCCGTATAGAATACAGGTTCGATTCCTGTCGGAGGACGAATATTTTCTATGAAAATTTCTCGGACATTCAGGCCAGTAAATGTTTAATACTGTTTATTATAAACAGAGCATTTACTTAAATATTTCTATCTATAAAAAGAATGTATAAACATAAAAATATCTTAAAATAATTGTCGGACTTTGTCCATTTCATAATATATATTTTAATATATACAGATTTAAATATGTACGAAGGCATTCTTTAGAGTTCTTTCGGCTAACACATCAGAGGAGACAGTAAATTTAATTGACAAAAGGAGAAACAATTCGCATTGCTGGAGATATGTAAGTAGGTGGAGGAAAAAAAACCACAACTAAAATTAGAATATATTAGTAAAATATTAGTTAATAAAACGAGTGGGAAAAGAAAAAATGGAGAAAGATACGGATAAAAGGTAAATGGTTCCAGGTGAATACAAAATAGAAAATTGTTACTCATACTAAAAGATAGAGAAAGCGAATAAAATGCTTTCTGTTTTCACAGAGATGCAATTTAATATGCTTCAATTAAACGTAAATATATACTTAAATATGAACTGCTTCAATTAAACGTAAATATATACTTAAATATGAACTGCTTCAAGTAAACGTAAATATATACTTAAATATGAACTGCTTCAAGTAAACGTAAATATATACTTAAATATGAACTGCTTCAAGTAAACGTAAATATATACTTCAATATGAACTGCTTCAAGTAAACGTAAATATATACTTCAATATGAACTGCTTCAAGTAAACGTAAATATATACTTAAATATGAACTGCTTCAATTAAACGTAAATATATACTTAAATATGAACTGCTTCAAGTAAACGAAAATATTATATATGTAAAGACAGCGTTTAAAGTCGATGTTTTTCCCTATCAGTGTACTCGTGCCATCAAAAATGAAGGAAATTGTTAAAGTTTTAATAGTGAGATGCAATGAAACAAAAGCCTTGAAACAATTTATTGAGATTCAATGAAGAGGAAAGAAAGAATTCACAACTAAAATCGAAGCCAATGAACCGTTTAATTAATCCATTCCCTTTATATTTTTAAAAGTTCAATATTATCTATTATTCATTGATTACTCTTAATATTACATATAAAGTATTCTTCTTTTTCTTCTTCCTCTTCCTCCTCCTCTTCTTCTTCTTCATCTTACTCATCATCATCATCATCATCATCATCATCTTCTTCCTCCTCCTCTTCTTCTTCCGTCTTACTCCTTCATCATCATCATCATCATCATCATCATCATCATCATCATCATCATCATATTATTATTATTATTATTATTATTATTAGTGTATCAGTATTGTCATTATTATATATATATATATATATATATATATATATATATGTTTGTACATTATTTGCAAATATCTACCTATCTATATCTGCACGCATTTTTTATTTAGTCGAGGTATTTCAGACTATCATGAGTCTATCACACTAACAATCACGGTTGTCCTGCATCAAGGCCTGAGGATCATTGGGATGTCATTCTCTGTCATGTCTGAACAATCGTTTGTGTAAGATTGTAGAAATATCTTGGATGAGACCATACACCAGTGATTTACTTAGATGTTGTCTCCAAGAGATGTTAATGAGAGTTAGCATCAGAGTGTAGGTTTAATCAAGCTTAGATTCTAGAGTTTTAGTTAATGTCCAAGCATACATTAAAAACGTCTTTACAGTGGCTCGAAAGAATCTCCGTTTGAGGTTGTTTGGTAGATTAGATTTCCAGATTACATTCATTTTATTAAATGCGGCCCAGGCTTTAGCTGTATGAATTTTCACATCCTTTTAAGTAGAATTTATTTCGGTTACTCGGTATCTAAAATATTTCTTAGATTTTATTGATTAACCTGATATAGTTTGTATTGAGCCTTGCTGGTTGAACGTACTGCAGCAGGAAAATCATAGGTTTCTGCGCGCATATATGCAGATAAAAATAGACCTACTTCTACGCATGAATATATGTATATTTGTATAGCTCTATATTATTATAAGTATATACACATTTTGATATATGCATCTGAAAACATGTAGCTGTATGCATAAATTAATAAACATGCATTTGAATACATACGTATGAATATATTATATATATATATTTATATATATAATTTGTACTTTTTGTCTCTTCATAGACACGCACACACATATATACACATATATGGAGTGCTCTATTTTAAATACATTTAACAGTATTTTAATACAGTTAAAAAAATAAAGATTTTATGTGTTTATTAATAATGTGAAACAAGCTGTTTAAGGGCAAATATCTCAAATGTGTTATTTTTATATGTACACATCATCATCATCATCATCATCATCATCATCATCAGTTCCATGATCAGTAGGGGTTCTGTGCAACTCCTTTTGTTTGTCTCGGTAGCGTGTTAATATCTTAGTCCCTCTTCCTGTCTATTCAGTGACGTTATCATACCGTTTTTCCCTCTGTCTCTATGTTCTTTTGCCTATGAGGGTGGGTATCTTGTAGGATGCCCGTGGAAACGTTGTTGGCTCCTATGACATGTCCAACTTTCTCTTTTTGATGGTGGTCCTCCAGTGGACCTCTCTTGTTTGATTGTCTCTCGTATAGCATTTGTGATGTGGTCTACGTAGATGCTAATGATGGTTCTCTGGCATTTAATTTCTAATGTTTGAATTATTCACTGTAATCTTGCTATTAATGTCCAACATTCACAGGCATACGGAAATAATGAGGAGGCCAATGCCCATAGCAGTCTGATCTCTGATTTCCAGAAGACCTTTGTTTTAATTTTCATGACAGCTACCGTTGTCTGTGATGCTCTTGAAATTATTTATATTCTGGAGTCCCTTCGCTAATAATCGAACCAAAATATTTGAATTGTCTCATTACTTTAAGTTGCTGACCAGTGATATTATCTTGCTTGAAAGCCATTTCTAATTGTTCGTCTTTAGTTTCATGTACCTGTCATATAGTAACCATTCCATATCTTGAGATGTTTTTTCCAGAGTCTTCAGACTGACGAGTTCCTCTTCTTTTCCAGCTATAATATCTATACCATCAGGTTTGAGAGTGTTATGGTAATTTACACACGCACGCATGGACTCTCCCATTTATAAATAGGAGCAGGTACTGCCTTTTGGAGAGTGAAGTCTCCAGCAGTCAGCGGTCCGAACATTCTTGCTGCAACACTCTCGTTGTATATGTTTGTATTACTGTTTCTGTTAATATATTTGTTTAACTCCCGTGTCTTTATTTCTGGCCCTAACAAGGCCACAACAGTGAGTTTGTTACATCCCATACTGATTATATCATATTGTTTCAAGAGTATCAGTCATTATGCATTCAAAGAAGATGTTAATAATTGTAAAGAACAGAAGATAACCGTACACCAACTGATTTGTGTAATGATTTTCCCTATGGGAAATGAGGCACGGTGGAGTAGGAGGCACACAGGAGTAATGGATAGCGGCTTGGATTGAGGAATCGGAGAGCCGAGTTCAAATTCCAGTCGAATCCATTACATTCACTTACTTAGGTGTGAATCCTCTTCTTCTCCCTCCAGCTATTGGTAACACACACGCACACACATTTTTCTGTAACGTGTTTCGGTAAGTAGCAGGACAGACTGGGTTCTATAGTCTTGGATGGCAGCCTGTCTAGGAGAAGGAAAACTCTGAATTCAAAACCTGCGCAGGGTTGTTTGGGGACCTTGTGCCACATAGTGCACCAGATCTCTGTAATCGCCCCTATAAAAAGTGTGGATGATCCTGCACGAAACCTTCACCACTATAATCAAATCTCATGTGCTATACATGCGGGTTGGGGACTGCTTGTGAATTCCAAATTCCCATGGAACTCCAATATTGGAGCCGGCTCAACCCATCTCGGGTGAATGCCGTTACAGGTACAGGTTTCCCTATGGGTCCCTAGAACAGTATTGTGCTGATTGTCTTATCATAGAACTGCTGATTATTATGGGTCAGCTCCTTACACATATTTGTTCATTGTTGCTCAAAAGGCTTTGTATCACACTCTGTATAAAGCTTTTGTAAAATCTATTAAGATGTTGTAGAGGATCTGTTGGTGTTGTGAGTAATTTCTGAACTCAGAGATTGACTATCTGTTTTGCGGCGCTTCTATTATATTGAAATCTGGTCTGTTCTTCAGCGATGATTTCTTTTACTTGGAGTATCAGTCTATTTATGATGACTTTAAACATCATTTTACTAGCGTGACCAAGCAGAAACAATCTAGAATTAATACCATGCAATACAAAAAGCGAAATCGTCTTACAGAATTCAACCACATTATGGAAAAATTATTGTCGCCAGTTGTACAAACACTCTGTCAAAGTAAACCCTAACGTCCTAGTAGTCTGAAAATCCTCAAATGATGATGACATCCCCAAGACACACACACACACACACACACACACACACACACACACACACACACACACACACACACACACACACATTTTTCTGTAACGTGTTTCGGCATTTAGAATTTAATTTCACCGTCCTCTCTTTCGTGTGTATGTATATGTATTGCTTACATACTGTCTACTGGAAATACAAACCTGAATTTACTTTATAACGTGGAAGATTTCAAGCTTGGACGAGAATAATAGAATCTATTGATCAAGTAAGGAATGGATTTATTATCGAACTGTTTTTTAGAACTGTTCCATCGTTTTTGAAATCATTTTTGATTTGCCTTGTAACGGGAAGGACTTCAAGCTTGTTGAAGATATAAGAACCAATTGATCACTACGTATTCCGACATCAACGGAAGAGATTTCTTAAACTGTTTATAAAATTTTTCAATCGACTTTTTAATATTTTATTTTTTGGAAATCATCTTCGAATACGTTTTAACAACATCGCCCACGTGACGACTACGTGATCATATTTAAACGGAACGCTGATCTGTATAAAATTTCAGTTATCTGTTTGGATCAGTTGGGATCTTATGTCCATCGTCTTTTGTGTTAAATTTTTATAAGTTATAATGTTAATTATGTTTAAATGAAAATGTCCATGAAGATGGTCTTAAATAGACCGAAACGTCCGACGTCGACTTTATTTTAACATTAATACTACATAAATGCATATTCAGATTTTGTTTGTTTTTTCTGTATTTTTCTTTCACACACACACACACACACACACACACACACACACACACACACACATATATATATATATATATATATATATACACATATGTGTGTTTGTGTGTGCAAGCTTCATTAAATATGACAGATAAGGTGTTTTAAGTTTTTATATAAATTCTCATATGATCTTATAATTTAGTAGATAAATTATACAAAAACTGTCCAAGTGTTATATTTTTCCGAGCGCTTTCGGCTATATATTTAGCCATTTTCAAGGATGAAATATATTAAATGTTAACTGGAAATGGATTGTTATATGTATGTATTTAGTATTATAGAATGTTTTATTTCAAAACAAGGTCAACATATTGTGTTCATGTTCATAGTCGATATTATTGAATGTTGGTTTTTTTATTTTTATTAATAAGGCTTCCATTATTTTAACCTAATTTTTTTTACATGTAGGTGATACTATTGTATTATCAACAAGTATGTTGCGAATAGGGTTCAGTAAGTCATCATGAGTATTTAAATGGGACCTAATTGAGCTATAGTCAGAAAGATTTGAACAGTTTTTGTATAATTTATCTACTGAAATGAAAAAAAAATCTAAGATCATATGAGAGATTATATAAAAACTTAATCAAAGCTCCCAGTCTGTCATATTTAATGAAGCCTGCATGAAAGAAGGATTGCTGCCTAAATACACAATATATATATATATATATATATATATATATATATATATATATATATATATATATATATCAGAATGTTCGCAGAATTTGAGCACATTTAATCAATGTGTTCACTTGAGATAATACCCAGCCTTCTTTCTGATATTTTTATTTCGCACATTTTTAATCATTTTACTCCAAGCAAGGCGATAATGCCACTCAGACACAAAGGATTAATGTGAGTGGAAGAGAATGAGAAGACGTTAGTGAGGAGAATGGACAATAAAAGAGACAGAGAGACAGAATGTGGTAGGGAAGCAAGGCATCGAAAAAAAGTTCACCGGCAAGAAATGCGAGAAAAGAAACTACAGTGTAACCCGGATATAAGAGACCCGGACATAAGAGAAACCCGGATATAAGAGAGATTTTCTCTGGTCCTAAATTAGACCCATACTTACTTAAACAAAATAGACGAAACCCGGATATAAGAGAAACCCGGATATAAGAGACTTCTTCTCCGGTCCCGACAACTCTCTTATATCCGGGTTACACTGTATTAGAATATAATTAGTATTACATCTGCCTATTTCAACAGTAAAATGACGAAAATTCGTTGCCAATCTAGTAGTACGGTTAAATTTATGCGATTGCATTACCACGAAGGAGAGTTCATTTGAACAATTGCCATTGAAACATTTATAGAAAACTCAGAAGAAAGCGATGTCACAGTAATTGGAAAGTGCTTGATGTCGAGATGCCAGATTAAAACTGGTAACATTCCATACACATTTTTGAATTTTGTCAAGAATATATGGTTGTCAACAAAAGGAACAGCCCAGGATAACGAACTCAAAATCAAGAAATTACAAAAGTTTATATATCTAAGAAATGTAATGTAACAGCAAAATCCAAAAGCACATTGAAATAGTGAAAGATGTCTTCCAAAAGATGTCGTTAGCGACAAAGGAAAAAATGTCGGACTCTTATTTAATATCGGTCCACCTATATGGCAGTGCATACTGGACAATCTTGTTATAGATGAAAAAGAGACTTGAAGCAACAAAAAGAAAGAAAAGAGTACTGAACTGTTATGTAATATCAGTCCTGCTGTATGGTAGTGAATGCTGGACAATCTCGTCACAGATTAAGAAGAGACATTGAAGCAACAGAAACAAAGAAAAGAGTCTAAACTGTTATGTATGCACACTATATATATAATAGATGGCCACATGTATTCGAGAATACCTGCTTAGCAAGGCGGTTAATCAATCCCTATTGCAGAGGCTTACTCAGGCACATTTGTGTTTGCTCAACATCCACAGAGCCTACCTGTGGTTTATACTCCAATTATGCTGAGCAGACCTTAGTTACAGTTTCTGGAAGAGAGCGTGTTATTTAGCGTGATCAACAATTTGATGACTTGTAGCTCCGTGCTAGCACAGCTATTGAAGACCCACAAGAGTTCCGTCTACCCAATTTCATTCACAAGGCTTGGTTCAATCCGTGGTATGGTTTTCAGTCACTTTTCCACACTGGGATCTACCTCGTTCCAGTTCGATATCATCAGGAAGTCTTTAATTTTAAGCTCCTATTTTATTTCTTAACACACACACACACACACACACACACAAACACACATATTATGAAACTGATAAAGTCCGACAATTATTTTAAGACATTTTATGTGTATACATTCTTTTTATAAATACAAATATTTAAGTAAATGCTCTGTTTTATAAAAAACAGTTTTAAACAACATTTACCGGCCTGAATGTCCGAGAAATTTTCATAGAAAATATTCTTGCTCCGACAGGATTCGAACCTGTATCCTATACGGAACCGTCATTTAACTTGACGTGGCTTAACCGATTTGGCTACAGAGAATCGTTCGATTAGCAAGGTCGAATTTACTGTCTTTAAACTTCAATCTTCCATGAATCTCTCACGTACATTCATATCTGATCAAAGCACATCCAAATATAAACTAATGACGTCACACATTATGAAATGGACAAAGTTCAACAATTATTTTAAGACATTTTTATTTTTATACATTCTTTTGTATAGATACAAATACTTAAGTTTATTATAAACAGAGCATTTACTTAAATACCACAACGTCCATATTTATACATACATACATACATACATACATACACACACACACACACACACACACACACACACACACACACACACACACATATATATATATATATATATATATATATATATATATATATGGATAACGGCACGGTTTGAGGAATCTGAGAGCCGAGTTCTAATTACATGCTAATACCCTTTAAAAAGTAAGAATATTCTTTTCCCCACTCCAGCTATGGGTAAATAGCAGGCTGGGTTCTATAGCCTTGGATAGCAACTATTCTAGGAGAAGGACAACTCTGAATTCAAAACCTGCCTTTCCATTCGGCTCTTCAAAAAGTGTGGTTGGTTCTGCCCAAAGCCTTCACCACGACAATGAAATAATTGAAACTGAGTTGCTTGACCCTTATCTGTCGAAAAACGACAGGAGAGTCCACGGTATGAAATATTTAGCAAATATATATACGAAGCACTGTTCAAAATTATTATGGAAAAATAATTATACATTACATTCTATTTTCTTAAATTCTTCTTCTCTGTGTCGTGTTCCTTCAGAACGTGAGATACCATGGCTCTCCACAACTTTCTTTTGTAAATTCAAATGTCTCATTATTTTTTTTGCTATCTTTCATAATCACTGTTCTGCCATCTAAACTCGTAAGTTATTCTCTGTCTTCCTCTATCCCTCTTCGTTATGGCTTCTTTCCTCATTATGTACCTTGTCTCTTTCTCTTGCTAAATATAAATGTATTTTTGTTTCCATTTTCTTTAAAACTTTGTGGTTCAATCAATGGTATTCTCAGCATTCTTCTGTAGAACGAATTTTTTAGATTCAAGTCTTTTTTTCATCTGTCAGGAGATTGTCCAGCCTTCACTGCCATATAGGAGGACTGATATTACATAACAGTTCAGTACTCTTTTCTTTGTTTCTCTTGCTTCAAGTCTTTTCTTCATCTGTGAGGAGATTGTCCAGCATTCACTGCCATATAGGAGGACTGATATTTCATAACATTTCAGTACTCTTTTCTTTGTTTCTCTTGCTTCAATCTCTTCTTCATCTGTGAGAGATTGTCCAGCATTCAATGCCATATGGGAGGACTGATATTACATAACATTTCAGTACTCTTTTCTTTGTTTCTCTTGCTTCAAGTCTCTTTTTCATCTGTAAGGAGATTGTCCAGCATTCACTGCCATATAGGAGGACTGATATTACTTAACAGTTCAGTACTCTTTTCTTTGTTTCTCTTGCTTCAAGTCTCTTCTTCATCTGAGGAGATTGTCCAGCATTCACTGCCATATAGGAGGACTGATATTACTTAACAGTTCAGTACTCTTTTCTTTGTTTCTCTTGCTTCAAGTCTCTTCTTCATCTGAGGAGATTGTCCAGCATTCACTGCCATATAGGAGGACTGATATTACTTAACAGTTCAGTACTCTTTTCTTTGTTTCTCTTGCTTCAAGTCTCTTCTTCATCTGAGGAGATTGTCCAGCATTCACTGCCAGATAGGAAGACTGATATTACATAACAGTTCAGTACTCTTTTCTTTGTTTCTCTTGCTTCAAGTCTCTTCTTCATCTGAGGAGATTGTCCAGGATTCACTGCCAGATAGGAAGACTGATATTACATAACAGTTCAGTACTCTTTTCTTTGTTTCTCTTGCTTCAAGTCTCTTCTTCATCTGAGGAGATTGTCCAGCATTCACTGCCAGATAGGAAGACTGATATTACGTAACAGTTCAATACCCTCTTTGTTTCTCTTGTTTGAAGTCTCTTTTTCATCTGTGAGGAGATTGTCCAGCATTCAATGCCATATGGGAGGACTGATATTACATAACATTTCAGTACTTTTTTCTTTGTTTCTCTTGCTTCAAGTCTCTTCTTCATCTGTGAGGAAATTGTCCAGCATTCAATGCCATATAGAAGGACTCATATTCCATAACAGTTCAGTGCTCTTTTTTTTGTTTAACTTGTTTCAAGTCTCTGCTTCATCTGTAAGGAGATTGTCTAGTATTCACTGCCATATAGGAGGACTGATATAACATAACAGTTCAGTATTCTTTTCTTTGTTTCTCTTGCTTCAAGTCTTTTGTTCATCTCTAAGGAGATTGTCCAGCATTCACTGCCAAATAGCAGGACTGATATTACATAACAGTTTAGGGCTTTTTTGTTTGTTTCTGCTGCTTCAAGTCTCTTCTTCATCTGTGAGGAGATAGTCCAACATTTATTGCCATATAGGAGGACTCATATTCCATAACATTTCAGTACTCTTTTCTTTGTTTCCCTTTTTTAGAAGTCTCTTTTTCATCTGTAAGGAGATTGTCCAGCTAATTACTAAGTTTAGAGAACGAAAAATACTCACTTGGTGTATAACATTAGTCTTTTAGCATAATGTTCATTTGTTTTATACGCAGATATTTCGTACCAGAATTCTTCCTCAGTGTTGTCTATTCTGGAGTCATAAAAAGTTTCGGGCCTCTAAGGCATCAGTCTTTCTCTTCCATGGGTCAAGCCGAGAGCAATCATTTCTAGACTCTGGCATAGCTTCTTATATTTACAAAAATTATAAACAATATTTATGCCTACTCAAATGAGATACTCTTATTTAATCCTATGTAGGAATTCTGACCAATCGGGATGTATTTAACTATTAGTTTGACTATTGGTGTTTTGGTATCAGAGGAGCGGATTCCGTTTTGCCCTTAACCGTCATTCAAAGTACTCATTCAGAATGGCAGTTAATGATTTAGTCGATGAGAAATTTAGTTTTTTTGTATGTATACTGTAAATTTGAATTCAGTTTTGTGTCATAGATTTTATAAAATTATGAATTATTTTCATAAGCTCCATAAAAATTCATCTGTAAACATCAAATATATATCTGTATTTCAAATAATAATAATGATTTTCATATATATACATATATATATATATATATATATATATATATATATATATATATTTGGATTTATTCTAGTTTATCGCTCTGCTTAGCGTATTGAGCACTCTACGTTTTAATCTTTCTCCTAGTTTTTTTCTTCTTTGGACTAAGGACTTAAAGCATTTGGCGATTGGTTTCGTCTTGTTCTGATGTTTTTAATTCTTTCTTTTTTTATTTATAATTTTTTCCTCGGGTACCGATTTGTCCTGACATATCTGCAATTTGAGCTATCCGAGGTTTTCCAAACAACTACTACTATTAATATATATATATATATATATATATAGATAGATAGATAATATTAGTGGTAAATATACACATACATATGCAAAATATATAGATATATATATACATACATACATACACATACATATATATTTTTAATAAAAAAATTCCAAGAGGATAGAATCCAGGTAGAACTCAATGTCCAAGACAGAGTAAGGATCTGTTTTCTTTTTGAATTTGTAGGTCTGATGAATTGGATCGTATTTACGATTCCAATGGAATAAATTATGACCATGGAATATTAGTGTTTAAGCCTTTTCATTATATATATATATATATATATATATATATATATATATATATATATATATATATATATATGTATGTATGTATGTATGTATAAAAATGTTGCACAATGCTTTGTACATTCTATGAAATCTCATTGATATCTAATATATTTTTGTCTGTAAAATACTGATTCTTATATTTTTAATATATAAATGTACAATAAAAAGAATAATTCTGAGAGAGAGAGAGAGAGAGAGAGAGATAGAGAAGGGGAGAGGGAGAGAGAGAGTGGGAGAGAGAGAGAGAGGGGTCAGGAGGAATGGAAGGAAAGTTAAAATAAAGTATTTAGCATTGTGGCATTATTGTTCATTAATTAATAATGTTGCAAATTCACTTTTCCTTCATATGCGGAAAATGTAAGACTATATCTTAAAGAAATGTGACCTCATCGAAACTCGGCGTTCTTTACATTACAGAGATACGGTGATATTTTTCCGAACACGTTATTTAATGGAATCAAATAACTGAAGTGAATAAAGAATAAAAATATTTTTTTCCTGGAAAAAAAAAATCAAGAACACTCAAACAATTAGATAATTATAAACAAAAAAAGAGTAAAGTTGAAAAATTGATAACAATGGCTAAAATTTTACTTGTTGGATGTGATGAAAACTTAAAATGAAATCGAAAAAAAAAACGCATATGTAATGATGGAAAATCTGAACAGAGAAAGTATTTAATAATTAAAAATAAGGATAAATATTGTGATAGGAAATTAGAGCAATAAATAATAACAATGGAATACAAAATGCTTTAATTTACAAAGAATCGAATTTAACATATTTAAGAAAAAAAAAATTCCATTTTTGAAAAGAAATATTTTTCGAAAGAATTCGGAACAGAAAAAGACCATTAAAAAGATTTCTTAAAATATACGAAAAAAGCAAATCGAGGAAACCCGATTATCGCTGTTAACCCCAATGTTATAAATGCGCACAGTAAATCCTTTGAGGAAAGAAGCCAAGTTGTCCTGGCGTTGGATTGATTAAGTTTGTTATTCCATCTTCAGGAAATTGAAATTTAGACATTTTATGTTTCGCCCGCTGTGCAATTATCCATTTGATAAGGTACATAAGGGGGGGATATCTAGTTTCTATCTGACGAAAATCTAGTGACGCTGACAGAAACGTTGTAATTTAAAGCAAAACCTAATGAATAAATATAATGGGAAAATTCATTAATTTTAATGTTCCTTATCTGAATAACAGGTACATGATCTTTCTAAAAAACATAAAGATTATTAATTAGAATCTTAAATCTACCTTGAGGCTTAGATTGTTTCTTATTTACATCTCTCTATGCATTTCTTGTTGAATATTATTCAAAACTGTCTTTTCTTTTCGTAAATCGTACATTTCGTTAAGTGCTGTAATAATAATAATAATAATAATAATAATAATAATAATAATAATAACTTTTTTTTAATTGGACAGTGGAAAATGTCATGATGTCATTCCTAACCTTAGATCTCTGGGTGGGACCCGGACTGAAATGTATACACACCAGAAATCAAAGAAAATAAATTTTTTTTTACTTTTCATTATTATTATTATTATTATTATTATTATTATTATTATTATTATTATTATTATTATTTCCTTTGATTTCTGACGTTTACACATTTCTTTCCGGCTCCCGCCCAGGGACCTAAAGTTAGAAATGGCAGCATGACACTTTCCACTGACAGATTAAAAAAAAATTACATAGATAAAGCCCTTCGTAAAATTTTTTGTATCTCTTTGAGGCATGGACTTCCAGGAATCCCTTCAATTAGTCTACTGCAATCTTTTCCAACCAGTCCTAGGGATCCAACTACAACAGGGATTGTTGATGTTCCCATATGCCACATTTTTGAGATGTCTATTTCAAGGTCCTTGTATTTTGACAGCTTTTTGAATATCTTCAGAGATTATTATTATTATTATTATTATTATTAATAATAATAATTTGGGCAATTTCTCGATAATTTTGATGGGGTGTTTCTCTCAGATGGTACTGAGAGAAACACCTCCATGAAAATTATCGAGAAATTGACCAAATACAAGTGTCTGGAAATTAACAGGATGTGAGGAATGAAGACTGAGACTGTACCAATAGTAATCGGAGCTCTGGACCCCGTGAGGAAAGAAATGGACAATTTTACTAACATCAGCATACAAGTTGCTCAGAGAATTGCCTTAATAAAGTGCTATCAATTAAATGACAATTCTCCCATAGGGTCTAAAGGACATAATTTAGACCCAGCTCTGCAGGATACAAAGTAGGAAACATAACATACAAACGACGACAACGACGACAACAACAACAATAATAATAATAATAATAATAATAATAATAATAATAATAATAACAACCAAGAAATTTGAAAAACTAGTAAAAATACCTGGAAATCGAAATAGAAAAAATGTGGAAATTGAAAACAAGAATAATACAAGCCATAGTAGGTGCACTTGGAATGATAAAAAAGGAACAAAACAACACATTGAAAAAATCCCTGGAATTCCCAGCCGATGAGAAATAAAAAATTGTCTTGTCCAGCCCACGCACTAAGAAGAACTTCGATCATTCAACGCTAGTGATGTTATGGGAGTTAGAAAAAGAAATCATGAAATGTAACCATAACAACAGACCATATTTTTCCCAGAACTCTATAACCGCTTCTATTGTTGGGTGGGGGTGTCACTTCAATTTTTGTTTGCCTATTTATCTGTAAAATTTATTCGCATCGGTTTAAAAGACCATGTTCTGTCTGTAGAATCTTGATATTTATTCATCGCGTCTGGTTCTTCAGTTGTATTGTTTGTTTTATTTTTTCTTTATCTGATAGGACTCCATTTTCATTCCTATTTTTGTATTTTTTTTTACTCTTCTACCTTTTCTAGTCCTTATATTTGTTCCACTTGCTAGTTCATGATTTCTAAAAAACATAAAGAATATTAATTAGGATCTTAAATCTTAAATGCTACTGATAAATAACTTTTAAGTTATTCAATTTAGTACTTTTCATCTCCATTTCTGGTTCCCTTTCATTTTCTGCTGATTCACCTATTCTGGTCGCATTTATTTTTATTTCTTTAATTTCAGCATCTGTCAATCGTTTATTTTTCATGATGTACCATCTTACATTGACTAGGTTATTTTCCTCAATGTACTTTCTAATTGCTTGTCCAACAATTTCTCACTAAATGTCATATGTTTGGTGATTGATGCTCTTCTGAGGTTTGTGCGACGCTTCATAAAATGCATTTGTACTCCTCACGAGACCATTTTACTTTTTCTTTCTTTAAATGAATGGTTGTGGGTCTAGTTAGATAACTCACAGAACCATTATTAGGATTATTCCTCTTGTGGGGACCTGAAGATTCATTATTTGTGTAGGAGTTTGTTTCTAGGGCAGATTTTTTGATCTCAGGCAGGTCCCCTCCTGATGCACAAGCTCCCTGTTTATTCACTGGAAACGTCATACTGGAATTTTGGATTGACTTTTAGTTCTCATATAGTTACCACGAGTGATGCACGGATCCAAAACTCCAACCCAAATCGCCCAGCACGTTGTGTAACGGTTTTATACAGACAGGGTTTTGATTATTATTATTATTATTATTATTATTATTATTATTATTATTATTATTATCTATGTATGTTAAGTTATCCTGCTTTATATCCCGTAGAGTCGGGTTCAAACTATGGTCCTTAGGCCCTATAGGAGAATTTTAATTTGATTAATAGCACTTTTCTTAGTATATGGGATGTTCCTAGTAGGGCGATCTTCTGGGCAACTCTTATGTTCGTAAAATTATCCATTCCTTTTCTCGCGAGACCCAGAGTTTCGATTACTATTGGTACAGTCTCAGTCTTCATTCTTCACATCCTGTTAGTTTGAATTGTCATGTCCCAGAGGGTAGTTACATTGTTATTTTGGGTAACTGTGTCTGGTTGGTGCTCATACCATCTCTCAATGATTTCGATTTTGTGCCTCTTGCATATCTTCCAGGCACATATGTTGCTACCTTGTTATGTCTGTGGGTGTATTCATTTTTTGCTAGTTCCGGAGATCCTGAGATAATAAAGTTGACACTTTCATCATATTTTCCGCAGATCCTTCATTTCAGGTTAGTTTCATCCTTGATTATATGACAGTGATAAGATCTGGTTGCAACGCCTTGTCCTCTCAGCCTTTTTGTAATTTCATTTGGCCAAATTTTTTTGCTTCCTGTTTTACTCGTTTGGCGTAGATAGCATTCGCTTGCTGGTAGGGTTTCAGGTATATTAGGGAGTGGCGTTTTACTTTTTGTAGGAGAGGGTCATTGTTTTTTTTTAGGTATGTTTCTAATCTAATTGTAGTTTTTAGAATTGGATTAGACCTCGGCCTCTTAAAGCTCTTGGTATGTACCGCTTATCAACCATCTGATTTCGGATGGTGCATCCTCATTTGGGTAAACATTTTTCTGGTCTTGACGTCCAATCTTTTAATGTCATTCAATTTTCATTTAGTATGTTACTACGAGTATAGCTAAGGTGTTGGTAGCTTCCTTTTATTGGCACCATTATATTCGCTTTCTAGCATTAAACATACTCTCCTATAATATTTTTTGATTCTTTTCTTTATAATTGATTGTTGTATTCCGTCTCCTTCATTAATTCCTAAGTATTTGTATGTACCATCTTGGTCTAGTTTATTATTATCATTTTTATTTTCTTTGATTTCTGGCGTTTACACATTTCTTTCCGGCTCCCGCCCAGGGACCTAAGGTTAGAAATGGCATCATGACACTTTCCACTGACAAAACAAAAAAAAAAAAAAATTACATAGATAAAGCCCTTCGTAAAATGTGGGCTGTACTTGTCAGAACAATTTTGTGTATCTCTTTGAGGCATGGGCTTCCAGGAATCCCTTCAATTAGGCTACTGCAATCTTTTCCAACCAGTTCTAGGGCTCCAACTACAACAGGGATTGTTGATGTTCCCATATGCCACATTTTTGAGATTTCTATTTCAAGGTCCTTGTATTTTGACAGCTTTTTGAATATCTTCAAAGATACATTGCAGTCAGTAGGGACTGCCATATCAACAAGGTGGGACCGTTTTTGTTTGTGGTCTTTAATAACAATTTATTATTATTATTATTATTATTATTATTTCCTTTGATTTCTGCTCTATGTACATTTCCTTTCAGTTCACAACCAGAGACCTAAGATCACAAATGGCTTCATGACATTTTCATGACACTGAACCTTTTGGTATAAACAAAATAAAATCACACATTTTACATAGATAAAGCTCTTCGTTATATGTCAGCTATACTTGTGAGTACATTGATGAATCTATAAGAACTTTTTCCAATCAATCCGAGGGCTCCAACTACAACTGGAATTATTGATGTCCTCATGTGCCATATTTTTGAGATTTCCATTTCAAGATCCTTGTATTTTGATAGATTTTTGAAGATCTTCAAAATCTGCAGGGACTGCCACTGTCAATAAGAAAGCACATTCTGTTTTTGTGATCTTGGGTATTTCTTTAAGGCATGGGCTACCAGTAATCCCTTCAATGAGTCTATTGGAACCTTTTCCAATCAATCCGAGGGCTCCAACTACAACTGGAATTATTGATGTCCTCATGTGCCACATTTTTGAGATTTCCATTTCAAGATCCTTGTATTTTGATAGGTTTTTGAATATCTTCAAAGATACATGACAATCTACAAAGACTACCATTGTCAATAAGAAAGCACATTCTGTTTTTGTGATCTTGGGTATTTCTTTAAGGCATGGGCTAACAGTAATCCCTTCAATGAGTCTATCGGAACCTTTTCCAATCAATCCGAGTGCTCCAACTACAACTGGAATTATTGATGTCCTCATGTGCCACATTATTGAGATTTCCATTTCAAGATCCTTGTATTTTGACAGCTTTTTGAAGATCTTCAAAAATACATTACAGTCTGCAGGGACTGCCATATCAATAAGGAGGCACATTTTTTGTGTGCAATCTCTAATAACAATGTCTGGGCGGATAGATTTGATTGTTCTGTGTGTATTGTGTAGTCCCATAAATTTTGTAACAGGTCCTATCTCCGTAACCCGGCCTGGCTGAGGTATTATTATTATTATTATTATTTCCAGATATGCTGTTTAATACAATCCTATTGAAATTGAAATGACTCTGCGTTTAAATGTAACATTTTGGTACAATTCATTATTATGTCTTTCATCTAAGTTATAAGATAAAGGAAGGTGTGTTTAGAAAGTTGTAGAGCATACTACGTTGAGTTTTTTTCAGAGTAAATGAACAGTGTTCATGGACACAATCTTTTGTATCTCAGATGGTGGTAGTTTTCTTATGAATTTCTTAATGTCAATATCAGTATTATTTTTAATCACTTCTAATGCTCCTATTATTATTGAAATGTTGGCTGTATTTAGGCCGTTACATTATTGCAATTTATATTTCCTAATCTTTAGTTTTTGTATGTTTGTAAAATTCTTTTACTCAAATGTTTTTTATCAGATGAGATGACCATGTCAATGTGATAGCACTTAACGTTTTTTGAAGCCTTTTATTATTATATATAATCTATCGGATTGTATAGCGCATTTTGCATGTATTAGTGAAATCCCAGTGCATTGTAACATTTTCCCATTAAATATATGTTCCTACCCTATCATGTCTATATATTTAAATATATTTAGGCCTAGGATAGAGCATCCAGATATTATGTAGCCAATAGTTTTCTCAACGTCTGTACTAAAGTGACATTCTGGGTCAGTCCTATTCATAAAAATGTACCTGGAAGGATATTGTTGGTAGTTTGAAACAGTTAAGATGAATAGTTCTGTTTCAGATTTCAACTCCTCATCTACAATGGGTAAGGTTTGTCAAAATCAGGATCAGAATGGGTAACGGCCATGTAAGTATTTTTCTTCTTATTTGATTTTCGGGTGAGTTAGGTTCATATGCTTTGCTTTTTGTTTGATGTCCTTGGCTTTTGCTATTGGTATTTTGCTTTCTATTTCATGTTATTCGTATAATTGTAGATCTTTCTTCTTCTTCTTCTTCTTCTTCTTCTTCTTCTTCTTCTTCTTCTATTACTACTACTTCTTTTTCTTCTCTTCTTTATTTCTTTCTACTTTTACTTTTTTTCATATTTTTTCTACTTGTTCTTTTTCTTTCTTCTTCATCTCCTTTCTTTTTTCTTCTTTCTTTTTCTTTTTCTTCTCATTTTTTCTTTTTCTTTTTCTTCTCATTTTTTCTTTTTCTTTTTCTTCTTTTTTCTTCATCTTCTTTTTCTTCTTTTTCCCCTTCTTTCTTTTTCTTTTTTCTTCTTTATCATCATGCGGCTACTGTAGCTTCATCTTAGATAATGCTGTCATTCATGGCAAGTAATGAGGTAGTTAATATATATCGTGAATGTTTTATAAACCAATCAACGTTAATTCTTTTCATAAAGAATCTGAATTTCATCTTTATATATTCATTTTAATCCTCTTGTTAATAATACTAATAATAACGATAATTATGACAAAACTCATACTTGTAAAATTTTAAAAACATTTTATATATCCGTGAACATATTATAAATAGTTGCTGTTAATTATGGATATCTCATCGAAAGTTTTCTTCTTTTGAGGTAAATAATAGTCAATAAATCTCATAAACCCAGGTTTATAGACATGTGATAATCTAAGTAGAATAGGCACAGCAGTTGGATAGCATAGTTATTCTATAATGCAAAATGGGACAATTTCGAAAAGATTGAATGATAAATTCACGAAACCATAAATAAATTAGTATCTACTAATTATAATAAGCAAGCATTTGGTCAGTCAACCATATCAAATAATTAACCACATCACCAATCAAGTTTATAAAATAAGAGAGTCTTTAACTAATAAAGTAATTTGTATTTTATATTATAACTCGCGTAGTACCTATAGTAAATGATACATTTAGACATAACTAATCGAGTATTCGTGCGCTCTGGCTATGGTCAAATATTTGCTGACCGTCACTTCTGCTTAAGATCAAGGTGTAGGATTTTTTTCGTTTTTAATATTATTATCAGGCTACGGTGATCAATACGATCGAGGCTTGGTTCCGGTTATTCTAACCCTGCGGTAGTACCTCCCCATTGCATTAAATGGGAGTTAGAGTACTCTTGGCTCATATATACACGTATGGACACCTACCACGTAAAACTGACCATGTGTCGCATCTAACAATCATAGTGAAATACAAAATCAGTGTGTAGTATCTGTTCACTCTTTGAAAAGTGATTTACACTCACAAACGTACACGCACACACACATATAGATAAACATTAAATTTTATATATGTGGATTATCATTCAGATATGCACACAACTACACACAATCGCTCACTCACGCACACATACACAAATGCACTAAAAACTTTAATGGTACCATAATAGGAAAGGTGTTTTCGAGAATTGCGAAAAGTTTAAATCAACTTTCGATTGCCCGCCATCTTTTCACTGTGCGTGCGTGCGTGCGTGTGCGCATGCGTGCGCCGAGGCAGATTACGCGGTTCCTTTCAAGTTGAACCACGCACACGCGAAACACAGAGCCGTTTGCAAATTTAATCTCATCTGTCACTGATTGAGCAGCCGACATGGACGACGACGGCGACAGCGAATCCCGCTTTCCAATACTACCATCCACATCAACCACCGCCATCCTCTACCCCACCCTCGCTCCTTCTCTCATCCCACAATCATAGCTCGCCCCCTTCGATCGACGATGACGACGACCATCACCATCAACGTCACCAACACGAACTCCACCCCAATCTGAGCTCAGTCCGTTTAATGTCACTCGGGCTGACTACGTCACTGGTTCTATTCCCAGGATCGAAACAGGCGATATTGTTGAGAAAGGGTCGTCGATGTTCTGCATCTTCTCTACAAGTGACGGCAGTTCTAGAGAGGTGTCAAAGATGAGCTACGAATGCACTGAGGGATAGAGTTTGGGTTGGCGCCCGCCATCGTTACTGCCATCATCCTCACCATCCGTGCAGGTGGGTGGCCTGTGGGAGTAAGATAAGATCACTTGACAGGTTTACCAACTTAGGAACCGAAGTTAGTGGATGTTGGTTTGATTGGAAGTTGGGTAGTCTGATAGAAGGGAAGAAGTGTGTGTGGATAGTCTTGTTCAAGCAGTAACACGAAAAGCAAGATGTCGTTATGGATTGGCTGTCTGGTTGGGCGGTCCAGAGTTAGACAGAAAGTATCATCAGTAAAATGCCGTTTGGAGGGTTTACAAGATCACTTACGAAGAAAACTTTAACTGGCTACTTCAAAGATATTCATCGCCAATCACTTGCAACGCGGATGGACACTAAAGCCAGGTGCCTTGATTAATGCATGTAATAATCTTCTCTGTAGGATTTATCACTCTTTCTTTCTTTTACCTGAATTTCTTTCCATTCTTCCGAATTTACATGTATGTTTGTGAGCGAGAATAATAATTTTGTGCATAAGTTATTTTAGTGCATATCAGTGTATGGGTGTACGTACATTAGTTCCGATTTGTATCCAAACCTATCTATCTATCTATCTATCTATCTATCTATCTATCTATCTATCTATCTATCTATTCAACATGTTAGTAACTAGCCTTTTGTATTCTTTCTTTCTTTCTTTATCTATCTATCTATCTATCTATCTATCTATCTATCTATCTATCTATCTATCTATCTATCTATCTATCTGTCTAGTCAACATGTTAGTAACTAGCCTTTTGTATTCTTTCTTTCTTTCTTTCTTTATCTATCTATCTATCTAGTCAACATGTTAATCACTAGCTTTTTGTATTCTTTCTTTCTTTCTTTATCTATCTATCTAGTCAACATGTTAGTAACTAGCTTTTTGCATTCTTTCTTTCTTTCATTCTTTCTTTCTTTCTTTCTTTATCTATCTATCTATCTATCTATCTATCTATCTATCTATCTATCTAGTCAACATGTTAGTAACTAGCTTTTTGTATTCTATCTATCTATCTATCTATCTATCTATCTATCTATCTATCTATCTAGTTAACATATTCACCATTAGCTTTTTTTACTCTTTCTTTCTTTCTTTCTTTCTTTCTTTCTTTCTTTCTTTCTTTATCTATCTATCTATCTATCTATCTATCTATCTATCTATCTATCTATCTATCTAAAAACGCCATGTTCGGTTGTTTAATTTGGATATCTTTATTTGAATGTATCGCTGTGTTCACACTAAATTATATCACGTCTCAACCTTAAGAGATTATAGTAATTGATTGAGAATAATGTGTTTTAGGTTAGTATAGGGCAGCAATCGAGTTTGTATTTCAGAAAGATTAACATAAGCACATGTGAAGGATCCAACTTCTTAGAGGCAATATCGTTTAGGATTATAGTGAAATCAGACTTGTTACAATATCAATACAGAGGAAGAAGTTCATGGTCAGGCTATTTTTTTTAGAGAAGACGTAATATATTATCACATGTAATTTATTACATGTATAGGCTCATATTCTGTAACTCAGTAATATTATAGATACCCAATTGCACACACACCCACGTGCACACACATATATATATATATATATATATATATATATATATATATATATATATTACATATTTGTAATATTATATATTTTTGATGACTTATGTAATTGAGATATGGGCGCGCTGGTTCAACGCAAAATGAATTATACTCGATATCTGTGTCAGGAAGAGCCACACCTGAATTCGAGAGAAAACTAGAGTCAAGTACATAATTAGCACCAAAAAGAAGGGCAACCATAGACGGCATGACCACATTTCTCATCGCAGAAACAACAGGTGGACCATTAGAGCAACAAAGTTCAAACCAAGACAGTGGAAAATGGCTAGAGGGCGGCCAAAGACAGTACTCTGCGACGATATGACACAATACCTTGACCCAACATGGCACATTATTTTCAGAGATAAGAAACAGTGGAGATTAAACAGAGGTTCATCCAACAGGAGTAAGAAGGTTGTGGACTTTGTTTTGGATTTGGATATATTTCTATATATTATATATTCTGTAACATTTTTTTTTTGAGTTTTAACAATTTTTAATTGATTTTTAACAATTTAAAAAAAATTAATTGATCTTTAACAATTGCTTTATTACTATATTCTGAGGAGATTTAATATCAGATTCATATATAATATTGCAAAGTCAGAAAAAGCTTAATTGTAACTGAGCTTAGGAATGACTGCAAAATCACATCCCTCCCTAAATATATAGACAAATTGTACAGATGCATGTTGGAATTTCTTCCCAGTCAATAACACAAATCCCTTCTCGATCTTATGCGTAAGATTTTTACTCTTTCTTAATCTTGAAGCCAGAATGCTTTGATCACTTTTCAGTTTGTGAACTTTTTGCCTTATTAATATTGTTTTGCCTACATTTGTCTTGCATATATTGCTTGGTTAGGATTATTCTTGCCCTGTTCTTTACTTTCTTTGGTTATTGCTTATTGGAAACTTTCTAAATTCTGTTTGTTGAGCATTTCTGCCCATTACATTTGACCATGGCGAATTACTCTATAGGGTTCTATGAATAAAAGACTATATTTGGTTATAAAAGATCATATATATATATATATATATATATATATATATATATATATATATATATATATATATATAGCCTGACGTGCTATACCATTTATCTACAGAGGAAGCGTCTGGTTAGCAAAGACAAATTACTGTTTTAAAACAACAAATTTCGCATGATTTTTCTCGAACTCTCATATCTGGTCGAAACGTAACTTAAACCAACATATTAGAGAAGGAGTTCTCAACTAGGTGGGATTGCAACCTAGGGAGAATTTCAGTGCCTGAGGGTTGGGGGAAGAAACTTTTGTTTTTTATTTACAAAATTTGGAGCTCATGACTGCAATCTTCATCAGAGTAAATTTGATTTAAATAACCTAATCTTTTATTGAATCTTTTTGGTTTATTGAAGTATACTTCAGTTCATTTGTTTAATAATTAGTTATGAATTAAAACAAATTACTGTACATGTATTCAAGTTTAAAAATCCATTTTAAAAAATCAATTTTCTAGTGATATTGTGTACATCTCTATAAAAAGAATTTCACTAAATGTATATATACTAATGTGGAAAAGAATGAAGATTTTTGATAATGTATGCATAGGTTCGCCTATCGTCCAGTTCATACACCTCCCTATTTTTTTAACAGGATTAGAAGTTTTTCCCTCATTTCGTTTGGTTTCCAGTTCTTTCAGTTCTGTACTTATGACGTCTCTGAGTGAAATCTGAAATTTTATTCAGTAATTATTAGTATTTTTCCTTTACCAATAGGAGTAGATAAATTTGTCTGTCGTCCGGTTCAGACTTCTTCCAAGATTTTTGAAGAAGAATAGACCTTCATTCCGTTTCCTGTTTAGGATTGGGTTTTCAGTTTATTCTAAAGTATACGTCAACTGTATAGATCTAACCTCCCCCGCCTGAACTGTGAAATTGTATTCGCTAATTAAATCTTGACCTCAAGTCTCGTATTTGGCCCTCTCTTACACTACTACAACTTCACATAGTAACCCTCTACCTTGAATGGCTCTTGGGTCTTGTATTGGGTTAAGTTTAGTAAAAAAATATTTGGAATAATTTTTTTGAGTTGGACAATCTTGAAAAGAAAAGGGAATGACATTCTGACAAATTCTAAAAATGTTGAATTGAACAAAAAAAAAAAAAGAGTGCAGAATCTTTGTATTAAAGGGTTAATAATAATAATAATAATAATAATAATAATAATAATAATAATAATAAGGTAGCATAATATTAACAATTTTACTATATGAAAATAGAAACTTTCAAAATTTGTAAGGAGTATGTCATTGGTATTTATCTATCCTCCTATCTAGGGTGGCTTAAGGCAATTTTAAACGTGGTAATTCACACCGATTCAGAAAAAGAATGCCAAGTTTCATCAGCATATTACATCTGCAACTTTATGCCGTTAATGCAATGGGGAGGTACAGTTTGGGAGACATCAGCTAGGCATTAGTCAATTAATTAATTAATTTTGCCCGTTTCATCCGAAGACAAGACAAAGAAAGAGAAAAGTTAAACAAATAAGATTAAAAATACCTGAAAATATATAATTACTGAATAGTCATAGTAATTTCATTTAGGGAATTATCTTGATTATAATCTGTCTTAATTATTAATTAATTATAATTATAATCATTATTAAGTTAACTCTGCAACTTTGGTCATTCAGGAGGCAGTCGTATTGTAGTTTAGGCGTGGATTTAGTTTTCTCTAATTTCTGTAATTTTATGCTGTGGTTACTTATGACTGGTTAAGAACCAAAGTATTTCGTTAGGAACAAAGAAAAGGATTCTGAATTACTATATATTATTAGTCCTCCTATATGGAAATGAATGCTCGACAATTTCAACACAGAGGCATGAGAGATGTGGTTCTACAGAAAGATGCTGAGATTACTATGGACGAGAAAAATGAAAAAGACACTTATACATAAAATCAGAAAGAGGCAGTTGAAATTTCTGTGATATATAATGAGAAAAGAAAGGTTGAAAAATTTAATACCCACAAGACATATTGAGAAACAAATAAACAGGAAGTTTCTTGCAAGTGACATGCTGGCAGAATACGGTGTGCAAGCAAAGGAAAAAAATATTAAAAGATACAAAGGATAGGATGTTGTGGAGAGACATGTCCTGAACATAGAGTAGGAGAGATAGTGAAAAGACGAACATTGCTTAGAGCTACAAAAGATAGGAAGATGTGGAGAGACATGATTCACCCACATAATAACCTTGTTTAAATGAATGGCAGAACAGGGATTGGGAGGGATAGTGAAAAGACAAACATTGCTTAGAGTTACGAAGGATAGAAGATGGGGAGAGACATGATCCACCTACGTAAAAACCTTGTGTAAATAGATGGCAGAACATGGAGTAGGAGGATAGTGAAAAGACGAACATTGCTTAGAGCTACAAAGGATAGGATGTTGTGGAGGTCCTTGATAATTCACATCTTAAAGAGATACGCCACATAGGAAAATAATAATTATCAATTCAAATCTGTCAGGAACTTGCAGAATGTATCTAAACTTGGAAAAGAAAAAATACTTTAAGTTTATGAGTTCATTATCCTCAAATTTGAAATCGGATAGAGGATCAAAGTATATAATTTTTAATTATTTCGTCTCAAGAAAATCAATAAAGTCATTAAGACACAAGGAGTGACTGAATCTTAGAGAATATGAGAACAAGAAAACATTATTAAGGAGAGAGAACAGGGATTAAGAAGGCAAAAGGTAACAATTGACTTTGCATTTAAAATTTTGAAGATCAAAGTTGACTGGGATGCAAGAAGCCAGAAGAGATTTCCACAAGCGAGAAGTTCGAGAGAAGAAACTGTTAGCGTAGAACTTACGGTTACATCTAACCATTTCAATAGTCAAATGATGAGACTATGTCCCCAATTTAGTACGGCGTTTAAATTAATGAAGTCTGGGTACCATAGAGTAAAGTTCGTCAGAACATTTACAATGAAAGTATTTAGAAAAAAATGGCAGCGGAAGCTAGGTTATGGCGGTGGGAAAGTGACTGGATTCGTGATGTCAGCTCAAGACTAATAATATTGTAGATTTTATCAAGAATCTCTAAATATAGATCAGATGTGGCAGCAGTATTCAAAACGGACGAATTGTAGACATGATAGATATGTAAGACACATTCAGGTGATAAAAAAGTACTTTCAAGAGAATAGTCATGAGTGACGGTAATTCTTTTTAAAACTGAAATTTGGTCGGAATTTACAATAGAATTTTGTGTAAGGCGTTGAGTAAGGCATTGGTTTTCTGACCATGCTTGCGATATGGTTGTCGTCTGGAAGTGTAAAGTAGGCATTCTTTTCAAATTGGTCGGCGCACCTGTCACGTGTTTCTGATGTTTCTTAATGCTCAGTGTTTAAGTTGAAGCAGACATAAATCTTATCTCAGTCAGTGGATTATCTCCTCATCCTGAAAAGATAATCCACATATCGTTCTGAAAACTTCATCTGTTATTGTGCATATGCGTCTAGTTCTCTTTCTATATATATATATATATATATATATATATATATATATATATATGAGTGTATGTCTGCGCATATATAAAATCATAGATGTATCAAAAAATGTACTTTGTATGTTCACATATACATACACACACATATATATACGTACATATTCATATTCACATTTGAAGATGTTTTTGTAAGCATACGTCCTATTGTTTTATCAGTCATATAATGTCGTACGATTTTAAATCAACAATTAATAACAAAACTACAAGTTTGCATATTTTCATAAGTATTCGATTATGATATTTTCTTGTGATACAAAATAATGATTTTCGAATAAATAATGAATTAGACGGTTGATCGTATCTTCTACAGGATGTCAACTGGCAATTGTAAGATGTATTACCTCATGATAACCGCACATGATATGTAGGTATTTACCAGCGCGTCCACAGGCAAACAGATGTGACACAAGGTCGTGATTTTTTAAAGTGGGTTCATAGGCCGTACCATGGAAAAATCCCTCCTCAGGTCCTTCCCCTGTTCGAGGTGCCTCAGGCGCCGGACAATAAACTCAAGCCCCTCCCGCGTGAGAGGTAAAGCCTGGGGGAAGGCCCATAGAGCTTCGGCTTAATTTTAGGACATGAGGAAATTCCATATACAATGATTTTCTAAGCGTAGCTTAGATGTGGCATAAGGCCGAAAGTATGGGACACCCAGTGAGGATCGAACTCTCTACTAAGTCGTAATTGTTTTAGCAAGACAGGCTTGCTAACAAGTGCACTACGTTGAGATGCCCTGAATTTCTACGCGTATTTTAGATGTGGCACAAAGCCAAAAGTATGGGGCGTCCAGCGAGGATCGAACTCACTACTCGGTCGTAACTGTTCTAGAGAGATAGGATTGTTAACCATTACACCCCCCGAAATGCCCCTGCAAATGATATATATGGCGCTAGTAATATTATTCAGTTTCTTTATAAGGAAACATTCAGTAGTTGCTTGACTGAGCAGCCAGTGCTGCTGTTGGTTGAAATTTATAAAATCTCTCTATCAAAAAACATTCCATGAAAATAGTTTCCTCAAGTTCACTAACTGATATTGCACTTTCCAGTATTGGTGGGGGTTTCCTTCCTAACTTTTTGTTTGAAGTAATGTGGAATGTCAGCACCTTGATTATGTCAAATTAGATGCTACATTTTTCTATGTTTATATTCTAAACTGTAACATAGGAGTAGTAGTTTGTTTCAAAGCAAGTGATATTAAGCATTAACTTATCCCGCTTTATAATTAATTAGCATTAATAATAATGGTTGACAATTCTTCAGTTAAAAAAATAAAGATGAAGCAAAATACTAGTCAAAATTAATAATAATGGTTAGTAATACCCCGTCTAATAAAAATGAAGATGAAAGTAAATACTAGTCAAAATTAATAATAATGGTTAGTAATACCTCGTCTAATAAAAATGAAGATAAAATATACTTGTATAAAAG